>JAFISE010000063.1:0-13661 GCA_022560025.1 Stagonosporopsis chrysanthemi | reverse complement strand
CCTCGTAAGCGTGGCGGGAAAGAAGAAACGCTGCCGGAGGCGGGGGAAATGAAAAAAATCGTTGCGGTTTTTTTTTTGTTCTTTTCCATTCCCCCCCCCCCCCCCCCCCCCCCCCCCTCCTTTCCCCTCCGCTCCGCCTTCCCACCTACCACTCCGCCACCTCCCCCTCCCTCGGCATCTTCGTGCGCACAATCTTATCGCAGTTGAGCAGACACAGGGGATCAAACGCCTTCTTGAGCTGGCGCATGGCGTCGACGGTGTCGGTCCCCAGCTCGTGGGGGAGGTAGTCGCGCTTCACGAGGCCGACGCCGTGCTCGCCGGTTGCGGTGCCTTCGAGCTCGATGGCGCGCTTGACCATGTCGTGCACGAGGTGGGATACTTTGGCGTGTTCAGTGGCGCGGTTGTAGAGGATGATTGCTGAGGGGTGTTAGTGTTGGGTGAGATTAAAGGGGGGGGGGGGGGCTGATAGAATAGGAAAGGGGAACTTGCAGTGGAAGTTGCCGTCGCCGACGTGGCCGACGATGCTGCCCAGTAGTCCCGACTTGCTGATCTGGTCCTTTGTCTCTTCGATGATCTGCGGCAGCCGCGAGATGGGCACGGCGACATCCGTGGTCCACACGCCGACGTCGTCGCTGCCCTCGGCCTTGGCCATGACGCTCCACAGGGCCTCCTTGCGCGCCTGCCACAGGTCCTCCTTCTCCTGCTCGCTCTTTGCAAACTCAAACGACACGGAGCCGGCCTTCTTGGCCATGGCCTGGACCTGGGCGACCTGCTCCTTGACGCTGCTGGGGGTGCCTGCGAACTTGAAGAAGAGCGTGGGCGCGTTCTTCCACGTCTTGGCGGTCTGGCCGGCGTCGTTGATGCAGCGCATCTGCACGTCGTCGAGGATCTCGATGGCGGCGATGGGGACGCCGGCGCCGACGACGCGGAAGACGCAGTCGGCGGCGGCGCGGATGGAGGGGAAGGCGCAGACGGCGACGCTGGTGTGCTGGGGCTTGACGGTGACCTTGAGGGTGGCTTCGGTGACGAGGCCGAGGGTGCCCTCGCTGCCGATGAACATGCGGGTCAGGTCGTAGCCGGCGGAGGACTTGCGGGGCCGCTGGCGCGTCTTGATGATGGTGCCGTCGGCCAGGACGACAGTCAGCGAGATGACCCAGTCCTTCATGGTGCCGTAGCGGTAGGCGTTTGTGCCGCTGCAGCCGGTGCCGACCATGCCGCCGATCATGGCGCCGGGGCCGGGGTCGGGGGGGAAGAAGAGGTTGTCCTTGGCGAGCTCCTCGTTGAGCAGCTCCCAGCCGACGGCGGGCTGGACGACGACGTCGAGGTCGTCCTTGTGCAGCTTGAGGATCTTGTCCATGCGGCTGAAGTCGATGCAGATGCCGCCCTTTGTGGCGGCGAAGTGGCCCTCGAGGCTGGTGCCGCCGCTGTAGGGCGTGACGGGGATCTTGCGCTCGTGGCAGACCTTCATGATGGCGCTGACCTCGAGCGTGCTGCCGGGCTTGACGATGCAGAAGGGCACGTCGCCCGGCAGCGCGGCGTGCGTCGACCAGGACGAGCCGCTGTGCGACTCCAGGTCCGACCGCTCGAGCGAGATGTGTTCCTTGCCCACGATGTCGCGGAAGTCTGCCCATGCGGCCTCCATGTTGGCCTCGGAGATGTTGTGCTTGACGGGCGGGAACGTGTGCAGCGGCGCCGTCGAGCCCGAGTCGGCCTTTGGGGGCTTCAGCTGGCCATAGTAGTAGCCCAGCGCGCCAGCGACCGAGATGGCTGGAGAGGCAGGGTTAGCAGCCGCGTTGCGTGCCGTACGGAGCGGGCATACCTGTGACGGTGGCCCAGAACTTGCCGCGCGCCGTCCTCTGCTGCAGCGACTGGATCTGGAGCTGCTCGGCCTTCTCCTTCTGCACACGCTCCTGGATGCTCTCCTGCAGCTGCAAGTAGAACGGCTGCTCGTCGTCCGCGCCCGGCTTGTGGCTCGCCCATCTCTTGTGCGCAAAGCGGCCCACTCCCACGCGCGCTCCGCAGCCTGCGCACCGGTCCATGGCCAGCCGCCCCGCGGGCACGGCGGCTCTTGTGCTCCCTCTTGACAGCATTGCGGCTCTGCTCAACGACATGGCGACTATGAAGGAGCGTGGGACATTGTCTTGGAGACGAAGCGTGGCCGTGAGGGGAAGCTTGGAGCTGCAGCTCGCGTTGCGCAAGATTTAGCGCCATGTCGTTCCTTATCCCCGACCCTGCACCGAACCACGTCTTCGGGAGACGCCCCACACTTCGGCTGCCTCGCGGCTATACATACGTGTGACGGTGACTGATAGGCCGCCGTCGCCGTCGCCACAGCCTTGAATGCCGTCGGTGTCTCCGAGGACGCCGGCCTGCATCACGACATTTGAGCACATCAGTCGAATCGACGCCGACGAGAATGAGGATAAGAATGTGCATTCGTTCACTCAATGGCCTGTGCCAGAGCGAAAAGCCGAAGCAATATATACGTGTGATAGCAATGCCCGTGTGCATGAACCATTGACCCATGGAACCATTGAACCAAAAGCGTGTCCTTCAAGATACTCGGGAAGATCAGACATGCAAAAGCATACAACAACAACAGCAAAGAGGGAAACAGACCCAGGTCCTTCCCATGCGCCTGTAAACGAATGCTAGGTATATATGCTAGAAATGCTCGCAGAAGATGCAGCATGATAAACAATGAATCAATCAATCAATGAATCAATCATTCAATGAATCAATCAATCAATCAATCGATCAATCAAATCAATCAATCAATCGCGAAAAGGCCGTGTCCTTGATCAAACGCCGTGCTGGAAGATGAGAGGGGGTGAGTGAGGTGAGCCAATCGGCTGAGGTGGCGGGGGAGAGCGATGATGTTGTGTGTGATTGGGGAGAGCATGGCACAGCACGATCGGCAGTGCAGACCGCTGCGACAACGATGACGGGCATATGCGAACGCGAGCGTCGACGTGGATGCCAGGGCGGTGTTGCTGCATGGCGACGTGGCAGCCATGGCGGGGTGGAGCCGCCGACTCAGCCTCATGTCGACACCTTCCTCGACATACGCAGCAGCCGCGTCTTGAACCAGGTGATGAAGCTCAGCCACCGGCCCTTCGCGGCACGCTTCGTCGTCACCTCGGGCGTGACGTCGGCCTTCTCCAGGTCCACCGTGCTCACGTGCTTGGGCAGCGAGTTGATGTGTGACTCGCGGTAGTCAGAGTACTGGCGTCCGCCGACCGAGGGCCTGGGTGCTTTCTCGTTGTTCGAGTCGGACACGCTGCGAGAGCGCCGGTGCTCGACACGGTCCGTGGCCTCGGACTTGCGTCGTATTTGTTCTTCTCTCTTGGCCTGCCGGCGGTAGTCTCGCTCAGCTTGTTTGTGGGCTTCCTTCTCGTATCTGCGCTCCTTTGCCAGCTCCTCCTCTTCAAACTTGGCCCGTGCCGCGCGAATCGACGCAGCGCGGGATGCAGCATCAATCGGCGAGTCGCGGCCGCCGCGAATGAAGCGCAAGCCCTGGTCGAAAGAGGTGCGTGAGCTGGGCGATGCAGCGGTGTCGATGGACTTGAGCGTGTCGCCTCTGGACCGCGCCTGGGCAACGGGCGAGGTCAGGGATATGGTGGACTGTGAGTAGTTGTTGGCGAGTCGTGTGGTCGAGTTGTTGGTGTGAATGCGCAGGGATACTCCAGGTACGGAGGACATGGAACCAGATCGACGGCCGGGCTCATACGCGTTCTGTCGCAGACGGAGCTCCTCGTCAGACATGATATCATCGCCATCATGCTCAAGTCCGAGCATGGAGGAAGGGGAAGACTTGGACGCGGGCGGCAGGTAGGCAGTCGGTTGCGGCGTCTGGCGGATAACCGGCATTGGCGTTGGCCGTGTCAGGCCACCAGACGATGTCGAGAACTGGGACGTGTTCGAGGTCGAGCGGGCATGTCGATGGCGGCCGTTGACAGGGCTGAAGGTGACGTCGGATATGGAGCGTGAGTAGGCGCCGTTGTATTCGTTGGCGATGCCGAGGCTTGCAAGGCTTTCGTTTTCTGCGGCCGGGCGCGAGAGGTCCAGCGAGTTTGCGTCCTTGGACCCCAGCTTGCGCAGGTAGGGCTTGATCTTGAGGGGGTGCGAGGCCGCCGACGTCGAGGCCTGGCGCGGCATGTCGGCCCAGGACTCCTCGATGGTGGTCCTGGGCGTCTCCGAGCGACTAAATGTAAAAGCTCCGCCGTCCGCAACCGGGCTCAGCGGGCTCGCCAGCGACGACGAGGCCGAGTGGCCGCGCTTGTGCAGGCGCGCATGGCCCGAATGCGCATGCGCATGCGCTCTGGCGTTGACCATGGTGGTGGTGCTGGCACTCGCGGTGTTACCAGAGCATGTCAGGTGTAAATAGACGGGAACGTGTGGTGGAGGGGAATGTAGCACGAGCAATCATCACCAAGCAACCGCCATATCAGCCAAAGCGGACGCCGCGGAGAGATCGGATCGGTGACGGAATGGCAACCGCACTTGCTGGACTGGACAAGCGCGTCGTCAAGCAGGCTGGTGGGTGGCTAATCCGGGGTTATACGGCTCAGTCCCAAGAAGCAGGGCGCGGCACGGCGGCGATGGATCTCAGCGTAATGGTGCGGGAACTTCACGGTCAACAGGTCAACAAGTTGTCACGGGCAGCGGCGGAGGCAGCGCTGCTTATGTATACACATGAAGGCGTGCCAAATGCCGCAACGCACTGGTGCGGTGGGGTGCTAGGCTGTGGTCCATCCAGCACGAGCCGATGGATTTGAGATGATAAGCCCCAGATGCTCCAGCCGTCGAATCGCAGCTTGCAACCGCTTGGAAGCACCGGCACCGCCAGCGCCCGTGAGCGCCGATACGACACTGAGGTGAGCGCTGGGCAGAGCGGCCGCAGCAAAAGGGCGACTTCAACACGCAAGCAGTGGCACAGCAGTCGTCCCGCTGCGTCGCGCTGCGTTGCGCTGCGTTGCGCTGCGTTGCGCGATTGGAGACGGCCGCTGCTGCGGCACTTGCAGCCGAATCATACTCTGCGATCCTGCGACTCCATTTGCCTAGCCTCCGCGCTCACCGACTACCGCGCACCCTGCAAGAACTGCACCGAGCTGAACCTCTTGCTGCTGGCCCTGCGCCGTCTGCTAGAACGAGCGGAGCACCATCCGAAGTTGCCATGTCGACTGCGTGGAGCTTTTGTTTCGAGACTCGCCGCTGACAGGTGCGTGCTGGCTCCCCACGTCTTCCCCCATGCAAACGTTCTCCGTGGTTCGAAGGCGTCACGATGCACATTGCTCTCCCCGCGTCTCAGCATGTTCGGCCTAGCACAAGGGCCTGGACTTGTCGAGGCACCCTGGATCGCGGCTTCGGCTGGACGCGCTTGTGTATGTATGGGTTCGTCGCAGTGTGGCTTTGTGCTTCTCAGAGCTGGCCGAGCTGCTTGACGCGTCCGAGCATCGCGGTGGTCTATGCAACTGCTTCTATACCGCTCTTTGGCAATAAAAAGAATAAAGTGATCGCCAGGCACACCGCATCGGCGATCTTCGATTCGAGCCATTTGCAGTGTTCTAGTGTACTACTCAATAGGGTGTGCTCCACTGTTGTGCTGTGGAGGCTCCCACAGGCCTGCTTCACAATTCCTCCTCTACGGTGTGGAGTCTTTAACATCTTGCTATAGGTGAAATCTGGGCCCAGAGAATTACTGATCTCACTTCCGCGCAAGAAGCAGGATCCACAGCTACGATTGTGTCCATACACGTAGCATGTCCTGGTGAAGACGGTGTTGAGCTGGCTGAGATGCACACCAACGTCAAAAGCTGTTATCATCGCTGACACTTTGAGACGAATGCAACAAGGCGTGCAGCCTTGCAGAGCGCAGACACTCGATGGCTCAACGGCGTTCTTTGGAGTGAAGGCAATCGAATCGATCGTGCGGGTGACTGCAAGAGCTGGCAGCAGGGACGTGTACAGACACACCAAGAGAGAAAGAATTCGAGTTGCAACGGGAAACATACGCACATTTCAAACACTCTGTAAGCATGTCTGAGCCGTGTTGCAGTCGACATAAGCAAGACTGCCGTTGCTAGGCTGGCATGGCCTCACTTCACCAGCGGCTGGACTACAGTGAATGGAGTACCTCTGCGACAATGCCTCAATAAGAAACGCAAGCCTGAATACAGTTTTTCGCATCCATCCTGTCTCGTCTTGCTCTGCACTCAACTCACGGTGAATGTCTTGTGCTGACGGTTCTCGGCTGTATGTGTTGCATGGGTGAAGCTTGAAGCTGGGCTAGCGTGACGTGCGGCGCACGTCCTCTTTCTTAACACCGTCGGCATCAAAACATTTCCTGCCATCCCAGCCAGCCCATCGCCATCGCCGCGCCTCACGTCAACACCACACGGCGCGACCATGAGTTCGAAGCGCACCAACCTGTTCGGACAGGGCCGTCCCGAGGACCCCTACAACGAGCGCGATGAGCCAGCTGATCCCCCGCAGCGCGCGACCGCAGCTCAATTGGCAGCTCGCAAGTAAGTCTCGCCTTCACCACGCCTGTCACCTCAAACGAGCCGCGCACTTCCACATTCACCTTGACTTGCACGCGCTGATAGTCGCCCCACAGGATCAAGACCCTTAAGCCCCGCCGCCCAGCTGCTGCTGCCTCCTCCGTAAGTCATCCGCGCCTGCACCCCAAGGCGCACATCTGCCGCGATCGCATTCACCACCGCGACCATGGCCGAAACTTTCAGCCCCGCACATCGCCTGGCCGTGCGAAACATGCATTTGCTGTCCCAACGCGCTTCTAACGCGACACCCCAGGGTTTCTCACAAAGCGCCAACTTTGGCGGAACTCAGCAGTCTCCCAGTCTCGGCTTCGGAGCTTCAGCACCCATTGGAGGTGACAACAACGGCGCAAACACCTCTACCGGCGGCATGTTTGGCGGCGCGTTTGGAGCCAGCACAACAAGCAGCTTCCCTCCCGCCCAGCCCACGAACTCGAACAACGCTTTCACCAACAACTCTTTCCCCGCCCCCAGCTTCGGTGGTGGCAACCAAAGCAACGCCTTCCAGGCACCTGCGGGTGGCTTCGACTTCTCCCCTGCTGCCTCGGTGAACAACCCCTTCGGCGGCCCGAATGGCAACGCGCCTGCTGCGAACGGCTCATCCACACCCTTTGGCGGCTCCATGTTCGGCAGCCAGCCTGCAAGTAACCCGTTCGGCGGAGCTCAGCAAAACACCACAAGCAGCTCATCTGGCTTCACTAGCGTGTTCGGAACAACGAATGCCACATCTGCGTCCGCCTTCAATTTTGGCGGCGCAAGCTCTTCAGAAGCAGCCATGCCGAGCACTCCAGCTCCGGCCTCGCAGTCACTATTTAACTTCGGTGCAAACTCAGCGGCACCCGCCCAGAACAAACCAGCTCCACAATCGCCATTCAACTTTGGCGCAACGTCAGCAGCACCCGAACCGAGCACTCCTGCCCCAGCCTCGCAGTCACTGTTCAACTTTGGTGCAAACTCATCCGCCGCCGCCCCAAGCACGCCAGCTCCATTCTCGCAATCGTCATTCAACTTTGGCGCAACGTCAGCTGCACCCGAACCGAGCACTCCTGCCCCAGCCTCGCAGTCACTGTTCAACTTTGGTGCAAACTCGTCCGCCGCCGCCCCAAGCACACCTGCTCCATTCTCACAATCGTCATTCGGCTTTGGCGCAACGTCAGCAGCACCCGAACAGAGCGCACCAGCCCCAGCCTCGCAGTCACTATTCAACTTTGGCGCAAACTCTACAACACCCGCTCCAGCCTCGCAGTCACTGTTTAACTTTGGTGCAAACTCATCCGCTGCCGCCCCAAGTACACCCGCTCCATTCTCACAATCATCATTCGGCTTTGGTGCGACGTCCGCAGCACCCGAACAGAGCACACCCGCTCCGTTCTCGCAATCGTCATTCGGCTTTGCTGCAACGTCCGCAGCGCCCGAACAGAGTACACCCGCTCCAGTATCGCAGTCGCCGTTCAACTTCGGCACAAGCACACTCAAACCCGCAGCCGCGACTCCCTCCACGGGCTTATTCAACTTTGGTGCCGCAAAACCAGTTCCGACGGAGGCACCTGCTGTCGAAGAGAAACCTGCCGAGCCAGCGCCCACAACCACGGCGACCTCCACGACTCCGTTCAAGTTTGGTGCCGCAACACCATTGCCAGCGGAGCCATCTCCTATCGAACAGACACCTGTGCAACGAGCCCCTGCTACAGAACCTCCCAATCCGTTTGCAAGTGCTGCCGGCTCTTCAACCGGCACTCCAAACATGTTCAGCGCATCGAGAGCCCAGCCTCCTGCTTCTCCTACACCAGCGAGAACTTCAGAACCCAAAGTACCAACTCTCAACACATCGGCCGCGCCACAATTGCCTAAGATCGGCAAACTCAACGTTCCAAAGGACTGGGTTGTTGATGATCTCGCCACTCCAGAAGATCCTGAGGACCTGGTTGAGCACGTCTTACAGCTGAGCCTTCAACTTGAGGCTATGAACCGCAAGTTCCGAGAGATGCTCAACAATGCTTCACCCATGGCTGACTGGTCCTCCGTGTCAATCTGGCATCACCAACAGACCCGTACACTCAAGACGAAGATTGACAACGCGAAGAAGCAGCGTGCAGCGGCGAAGGGTGTTACCGGCTTCGAATCAGCACTTTCCAAGCGCAAGTCCAATGAAGAAGAACTTGAAGGAACCCTGGAGTCTTCCAAGCGTTCGCGACCTAGCGAGCCTGCTTCATCACAGTCAGAAGACACATACGAGCCAAGTGCCGCAAGTGCGACTTCAAACATGTTCTCAAGCGCCATCAGCCAGGGTTCACCACCAGAGAAGAGCGTCCAACCTCCCAAGGCCGCTGCTCCAAGCTTTGGCTCCAAGCCTGCATTCAGTGCATCAGCTGGCCCATCTGCGCCTAAGTCTGGCACGACTGGATTCACGCCCTCGTTCAGCGCTTCTACAGGCTCCTCAACCCCTAGCGCTTTTCCAACGTTCGGCGCCGCAAAGGGTACAGATGCATCAGAGCCTGCTGCCGCCCCAACTGGCTTCACTCCTTCATTTGGAGCAAAGGCTTCTGCGCCCTTGGCTGGCTCCGCTCCTTCATTTGGAGCACCGAAGACTGCCGCACCCACAACAGGCTTTACTCCTTCGTTTGGAGCATCTAAGACCTCAACGCCTTCAACAGGCTTCACCCCATCATTTGGTGTACCTAAGACTACATCAGCGGGTGGCTTTACACCAAGCTTTGGTGGCAGCTCGAGTGGTGAAAATACAGATTTCATGGCTGCGTTCGCCAAGAACGCGAAGACTTACGAGCAGCTCGCAGCTGAGCGCAAGAAGAAGGCCAAAGATGCCGACTATGACTCGGATGACGAGACTGAAGAAGAGTGGAGCGCCCGCTATGACAAGGAGGAGGCTGATCGTCTCGCCAAGGAAAAGGAGACTATCGCTTCTGCCGGCGGATTCAGTCTTGCCGGCTCCACAAATGCTTCTGGTGCTACAACTCCTGCTGCTGTCTCCGAGCCAGCAAAGGAGTCGACTAAAGATGTCGCCAACGACAAGCCAGCTCCCTCCACAAATCCGTTTGCCAACATCGCGAAGCCCGCTGCTGAAGATAAGCCGGCTGCTCCTGCAAACCCATTTGCCAGCCTCGCAAAGCCTGCTGCTGCGGACAAACCCGCTGCTTCCAGCAATCCATTCGCTAGCCTTGTGAAGCCTGCTGCTCAAGACAAGCCCGCTGCTTCCACTAGCCTCTTCGCCAACCTTGCGAAGCCCGCCGCTGAAGACAAACAAGCTGCATCCACCAATTTGTTCGCCAACCTTGCAAAGCCAGCAAGTGGCGCGTCATCGCCCAGCTTTTTCCGCGCTGCGAGCCCTGCACCTTCCACCACAGGTGGTCGATCAGTGTTCGACACACCCAGCGCTGCCCCAAGCCCATCAGGGAATCTCTTTAGTCATCTGTCTTCAGGTCCATCGTCTACCAACCAGGACGACACGGATGACGAAGAGGACCAGGAGGATGACTCTCAAGCCGATCAGGCAGCGGGCTCTAACGGATCCACGTCTCCGAAACGCAAGCTAGATGAATCTGAGACCGATTCTGATGCCACTACAAGCAAGAAGCAGGCGACTGGCGGCAAGGGCAGTCTGCTCTCTCGCATGACGAGAGCCGACGATGCTGAAAGCGAAGCTGAGAAGCAGAACGGCGGCCAGACCAACGGCACGTCGACGCCCAAGACGATCTTCACCCCCTTCAACTTTGCGAACGCAGGCGCTAACACTGCACCCTCTAAAAACACATTTGCAGGCGACCAGACGTTCAAGGTCGGCAGCCCGATTAAGTTCGGCGGTGCTCCAGCAACAGAGAAAAAGAATGGCGGCCCAGCGTTGCAGTTCCAGCCTGCCACTCCCTCCCCGGCTGAGTTCTCTACCACCCCATCAAAGCCCCCTCCATCTGGCAGTCTTTTCGCCTTTGGTGGAGCCGCCGGATCGTCTCTCCTTGCTCCCAACTTCGGTGCTTCTGCCCCCAGCTCCGTGCCCTCTTCCGTGTTCAACTCTCGCGCCGGCACACCGCTCTCTGAGACCGAGGCTAACAAGGACTCGACGGCTGAGGACGACGAGGAAGGCGAGAAGCATGAGCAGGTTGACCTGTCGCAACTGACAGAAGACGAGAAGGCCACCACCGACATCGTGTTCCACGTTGACCTTGCTCTCGCCAAGCAGCAGGTTGACCAAGGTGACGGGACCAAGAAGTGGGAGAACTTCGCTCGCGGCCCCCTGTGGATCCTGAAGGATAAGGTTAGCGGCAAGTGCTTTGTGCGCATCCGCATTCCCAGTGGCGCGACCCCCCTCAACTACCAAGTCCTGCCCGCCCTTCGCTCGACTGTCGCTGGCAGCAGCAAGAAGATGGTGCAGGCAACCCGACCTGGCAAGGACAAGGGCTTGACACCAGTCTACTTTGCCATGAAGAGCCCTGAGGTTGCCGAAGAGTTCTCCCGGAAGTACAACGAGTGCATCCCCAACTAATTGCTTTGAAAAGTGCCTTTACTCCCTCCGATGTCACTTGACCGGAGTCTGATTTGCGAGCTTTGTATGCGTCTTGTCACTTGGCAGGGGCTTGATTTGCCTGGTTTGGTACGCGTCTTGTCACTTGACAGGAGCCTGATTTGCATGCCTTTCTACGCGTCCTGACGCACGATTCTCATACGAACGATCTGCTTTTTCTTGTCGTAGCATTGCATTGCGTGGCGTTTCCGGCGGCTCTGAGCACTTGACCCGGCAGCAACAGATTTCGTGTACGATAGCCAAACCAATACATTTGTGAGCTTCAAGATGTTCTTTAGCAGTGCAGTGCAGTGCATGCTTCTACGGTGAACTAAAGCCATTATGCACATTAAAGTGAAGCCACTCACGTGAAGTTTGTAGCAGCGATCCTTCATAGCCTTGCTCGGCTTTATTAGAGTCAGATTGAACCCTGGCCCCTGCGTCATCGCTGTCACCGCTAGCGCCATACTTTCATCATGACTTTATACACAAACGCGTCACTATGCCCTGGTGATCTCCCACACCGATTGTATCCATGGACGAGCCCTCGGAACAGCTCCACCTCGAAACACGCGATGCCGTTGTCAGAGCGCTCGCAACGCGCCGGCCCATCCTGCACCACCTGAACGCCGACACGTCCTGGCTGCTCCAGATCCCGCGGCCCGCGAACGCAGTCAAGCATGGCAGCCGCGTATACTACAACATATTGATCGACCCGTGGTTCGTGGGCGGTCAGTCAGACGTCGCAAAGTGGTTCTCGCAGCAATGGCACGCCACGCCCAGTGCTGTGCAGAGTGTCGCGGAAGTCGAGGACATGGTGCGCCAGGTCGAGATGCTCGCGGGAGGGATGCGCCGGGGCAGCAAGAGAAGAGCCGGCGCAGACGACGAGACGCTCATTGATGCTGTTGCCATCTCGCACGAGTTCACCGACCACTGCCACAAGGAGACGCTGCTGGAGGTGCATCGCGACGTGCCTGTGTTTGCGACAGAGGTCTGTCCGTCCGTCTATGAAAGCTACAGTCGCATACTGATAAGCAACAGGAGGCATCCAAACTGATCTCCTCCTGGTCGCACTTCCGCACCGTCACCACAACGCCCACTTTTGTCGACGACAGCGACTGGCACGACTTCTCCCTCTCGCCGCTCCCCTCGTGGCTTAGCATCAGCCGCCTGACCGCTGAAAAAGACTCGCTGTACTACCACTCCGCCCTCCTCATCACCTTTGCAACACACCCCTTCCTCTCTACCACTCCGCGCAAGCAACGCTCCAGCTTGTCCATCAACGGCGACGGCCTGGAAGAAAGCTTCTCCTCGTCGACCGGCGAGGCCGCAGAAGCCGTCATCTACACACCCCACGGCATCCCACATACCGCCCTGGTACCGATTGCGAAAGCAGACCCAGAGCTGAAGGTCCTCGCCTTCCTGCATGGCCTACACGACGTCAGCATATCCGCGGCGCAGCAGCTCAACCTCGGCGCGAAGAATGGCGTGCTGGCACAGCAGATACTGAGGGCGAAGTACTGGGTTGCTACACATGACGAAGTGAAGAAGGGCGGGGGGTTCATAAGCTGGTTCCTGAAGAGGAGGGTTTGGACCGTCGAGGATGCGTTGCGAGAGGCGCGGAGTGAGGAGTCGGGCGGGTACGGCGGGAGTGGGTGGGGGGCTGATGAGTTTGAAGACGTGAGATTCAAGGACATGGAGAACGGCGAGGGCATGATATTGGAGTAGTGCATGGCTTGCATGAGATGGATTTGTAGCGTTCTCGTTCACGTTGGCATATTAGAAGTTGATTTGCGATTATCTAGCTAAGCATATACCCTCTTGTAATAGCAATTCCGTCGACGCAGACTTTGCTGACCATTGGCAACGTCAGTTTGACCTCAGAGACTGAGAAACGCGCTAGCATCAAACACGGTTTCGCGCCCGCACGTGCACACCATACACTTCCCATCCCAGCGCCGCTGGCAGCACTCTCTCGCATCCACCATTAACATGGCACGCAGTACGACAAGGCATCCATCGGCCATGAGTCAGCCGGATCCGTCCCGAGCTCCGTGGAGCCAGCGCCCGTGTTCTTCACGCCGTGCCTGAGTCACACAAGCAGTTCGCCGTGTAGCGTGTTATATATAAGCTCAACGCTAGCAATGTACGGCTGGATACAAGCATTCAGCCCGATACACCACCCTTCTTGTTACCACATAGAGAAGGAGGGAAAAGAGAAGAAACATGTCGCAACTTCCGGTCCCTCCGTCCACGATTGACACGCCACGACTTCGCCTCGTCAGACTCACTGACACGAGCCCGGGGTCAAGGCATGTGCAGTGGTTCCATGAGAATTGGTCGGATCCTGTTGCTACGGGGTGGAGGTGAGTTGTTGTTTCTTTGCTTCTCCATGCTGCTTTGTTTCCCAGTCCACCACGCAGTTTAGTCTTATACTTTGCCCACTATTTCACGTCACGAACCTGCCCCCCCCCCCCCCCCCCCCCCCCCCCCCCACCCCCACCCCCCCCCCCCACCCCCCCCCCACCCCCCCCCCCCACCCCCCCCCCCCCCCCCCCCCCCCCCCCCCCCCCCCCCCCCCCCCCCCC
>JAFISE010000062.1:93006-177341 GCA_022560025.1 Stagonosporopsis chrysanthemi | reverse complement strand
GGAGGCTCGCAGTGCGGGTGCAGGCGGCGGGCGTTGTCGAGGGTGCGGTGCGGTGCGGTGCGGTGCGGTGGTGCGTGGGAGCTGGAGCTGGAGCTGGCGCTGGCGCTGGCGCTGGCCCTGGGGGTGCTGCGCTGCGCTGCGCTGCGCTGCGCTGCGCTGGGTGGAGGCTCGCCAGCCCAGTGCACGCCGGCCATTGGCCCGTGGGCCTGCCGCGCTGCGAGGGAGACTCGGACTGCGCGCCCGCTCGCGAGGCGCCTTGAACGACCGTCGCCCGTCGCCCGTCGCCAGTCTCCAGCCCCCAGGCCCCAGGCCCCAGGCCCTCACAGCTGCCCGCGTTTCGCACTGCTGGCCACGCTGCAGAGTGCAGACGCAACGCCCCCGGCGCGCGCACCCTGGCCTGCTGCGACAGCCGCGAGTCTGTGCCTGTGCCCCGGTTGCTGGGAGCCTCTGCGAGCTGCTGGCGACCCTCGCCATGCCGCTACTACATAGCACAGAGTGGCCGCCCAGCTGCACAGGCACCGAGCCTCTTTGACGGCACCGGCCTCAGATCAGATCAGACCAGACCAGACCAGACCAGATCAGATCAATCAGATCAGATCAGATCAGATCAGTCCATCCTTGCCCTGCAGCCCGGGCGAGAGTCTGCGACATGTCGCCCGTCTGCAAAAGCAAGCACTCGCGCGTCTTCTGGGACGGCGTCGAGCGCTCGGCCGCCGCATCTGGCCTGCGTCTAATTAAAGGGCTGCAGCAGCTTCACCGTGCGCCGCTTTCAAACACGCCCGCTCTCCAATCGCGTGTCAGGGGAGCCCTCGCTGGACAACTGTGCCCACAGCACCAGAACTCAATTGCCTTGAATAGCATCTCCAGGTACGCCTACTGCCGCACACTTTGTGCGCAACCACCACGGCATTACCCACATAGTTGGACGATCTTCAGGGTCTGCTGTCCTTCACAACGAGCATGCACTTCCACCTATGGCATCATGCACACAGTCTGCATGCAACTCACGGCTATCCACTCTAGGGCGACACGGCGCACTGCATGCACAAACCCTCGCAAACCCTCGCAAACCCTCGCGAACCCTCCAGGGCCTCCACCGTCCAGCCTTTTGTGCGTCCCCCAGATCTGTCATCTGTCTTTGCCACGTTGTTGATCTCCGGACGCTGCTCTCCCGCGATACTGCACGGTCGTCAAGCGCAACCTTGGCCAACACGAGGCCCTGCACCAAGCAACAAGTAACGCTCTTGCGACACAATACATCTGTTACAGACCAGCTCAGACGTCGCTCATGCAGACGATGCAGCTCGCACGTCTCCCTCCCGACTCATGTCAGCTGTTTCATCGATGGAAAAGACCTTTTCGTTGTCATTAGGCTAGATACTGGTCGATGGCGTTCAGCGGTTATCAGTAGGTACATAATGTTTGGACGACCTCTATCATGTGCCGCACGCACTCACTTTTGAGTCAGTCGACTTTGATCAGGAATGAATCGTGATTCGCACCACATGTGTCAGCGAGGTGCCCTGGATGTGAATATACGAGTCTCCTGCATTTTTGAGGGAGCTGCCCTGGATGTGAATATACGAGTCTCCTGCATTTTCGAGGGAGCTGCTTATGCCAAACTGTCCCCCTCATGTCGTGCTGCGCCCATACCTGTTTAGCTTGCCTCGCGAACAAACCCAATAACGCTCAACTAGTATAGTCCAGTACGCAAGCGTCGGTGTTCGGCAACTCCGGGACCTGGGAGAATTGCTCCAGCTCTTTCCCCCATTGCTCGAGCGACGTTGCATGAACAGAAGTGCCAGACTCGCAAAGTCTGCTCAGGATCTGCGCATGCTGCAATCTTGACGAGCAAAACGCGTCAACAGCAAGCAAACGCGCACCGTAAAAGGACCGCAGGTCATCGCGGTCTTGGTCGCCGACTGTTGCGCTAGCTACCCGATCTAGATATCGAGATCGTGATTTGATGGAAACGGAGGGCATTCAGGCTTGGACCGTGAGCAACGTGGGGGAGGCTCCACGAACAAGAAGACGCAGGCCGGATCTCGCAGCCTCTCAGTGGGTGCCATATCGGATGCATCGTTGCTACACGTCGTGAGCTGGCGCTGCAGGGCGGCATCCGTGTCTTGGGATCAGGCTGTCGCAGATTGGGCGGCTTTCCATGGAATTTTCTGATTGCTGTTAATGACGTAGTTGGTGTCGGTGCGCGCTGCCAGGGCAGGCCAGCAGGCCAGCAGGCCAGGCCGTGTCAATGGGTGCACACCGCGTTGTCTGCCCCTCAAGTGTTCCCAGTACGCAGTTACTTAAAGTACGTCGTCGCCCCTGACCCGGCAGTGATCCGCATCCCGCTACTCTGTCACCCGTCAGGTCTCGATCCGTCCTTGTGTTGCCCTGCTCGGCTGCGTTGTTTTGCCCTCCCGAG
The DNA here is from genome assembly GCA_022560025.1 of Stagonosporopsis chrysanthemi. Taxonomy (NCBI): domain Eukaryota; kingdom Fungi; phylum Ascomycota; class Dothideomycetes; order Pleosporales; family Didymellaceae; genus Stagonosporopsis; species Stagonosporopsis chrysanthemi. The sequence goes on along the minus strand of JAFISE010000062.1, from coordinate 174,919 downwards.
CGCGTTCTTTGCGGCTCCCACCTTTGCGCCACCTTGAGCAGTACTAAATCCAGCTCTGCCAGACACTTCTTCTCGAGTTGCTGGCGCACATCCTCGCAGTCGTACACAAGTCCCGTCGAGTGTTCCGCGGAAGATTCCACCGACCTAGTAGACGCACGCAGCCCTGTCTTGGTCTCGTCCGCTACAAACCTGCTAGACGCTACCCTCCACCCACACCACCACCACCACCACCCTCGCCTCCCCGAAATCCCTCCTACTTGCGCCTGTCGCAGAACCCACTCGACTGCACTCCACCATGGCTGAATTCGTGCGCGCCCAGATCTTCGGCACGACGTTTGAGATTACAAGCAGGTGCGGCGGCTACCCCCACATTGCACAGCTGGGCATAGTTAACACCGTGCAGATACACTGATCTGCAACCTGTGGGCATGGGAGCCTTTGGCCTCGTCTGGTATGTCTGATCCAGCCTGAAATGCACCACATGCTCACCAAAACCGCAGCTCGGCCAAGGACCAGCTGACCAGCCAAGCCGTGGCCATCAAGAAGATCATGAAGCCATTCAGCACTCCCGTACTTTCGAAGCGCACCTACCGCGAGTTGAAGCTGCTCAAGCACCTGAGACACGAGAACGTACGGACAAACCCCCACAATCCACGGTTGACAGATCCTGACAGCAGTGCAGATTATCAGTTTGAGCGACATCTTCATCTCTCCATTGGAAGACATGTTAGTCGTCCATCAGCTTGCTTCCTGAGCGTCTACTGACCTACTCAGCTACTTTGTCACCGAGCTGCTCGGCACCGATCTCCACCGCCTGCTCACCTCCAGGCCGCTGGAGAAGCAGTTCATCCAGTACTTCCTTTACCAGATCCTTGTATGTGATGAACCACAGCCTTTTGAAAAACCCCGCTGACTTTTGAAGCGTGGCCTGAAATATGTCCACTCCGCTGGTGTCGTCCACCGTGACTTGAAGCCCAGCAACATCCTCGTAAACGAAAACTGCGATTTGAAGATTTGCGATTTCGGCTTGGCCCGTATACAAGATCCCCAGATGACTGGATACGTTTCCACCCGCTACTACCGTGCACCAGAGATTATGCTCACATGGCAAAAATATGATGTCGAGGTTGATATCTGGAGCGCAGGCTGCATCTTTGCGGAAATGCTCGAGGGCAAGCCACTGTTCCCCGGAAAGGACCACGTCAACCAGTTCTCTATCATCACAGAGCTCCTTGGCACTCCTCCAGATGATGTTATCCAGACCATCTGCAGCGAAAATGTAAGATAGACCGCGAGGCCATCTGACAATCTCAAGCTGACATCTGCCAGACACTGCGATTCGTACAGTCGCTACCCAAGCGCGAGCGCCAGCCTCTGGCCAACAAGTTCAGGAACGCTGAAGCAGAGGGTAAGCTCATATACACACTACGCTTCCCAAGTATCTTGCTAATTGATTGCAGCCATTGACCTGCTTGAGAGCATGCTGGTCTTTGACCCAAGAAAACGTGTCAAGGCGACAGAGGCCCTTGCTCACCCATACCTCGCCCCCTACCACGACCCTACCGATGAGCCGAGTGCGGAGGAGAAGTTTGATTGGTCGTTCAACGACGCTGACCTCCCAGTTGACACCTGGAAGATCATGATGTAAGTCTTTGGGTAGACTTTACGGCGCAAGCCGACACTGACATTCGCAGGTACTCGGAAATCCTTGACTACCACAACGTCGATGCCGCCGCACAGGACGATCAGAACGGCAGCTAAGATACCCGGGGGATTAATCGCTGAACCAACGTCGTGCTTGTTTGACATGACCCACTTCTTCAAGAAGGAGCCCACTTCATTTGAGTCTGGTGTTGCGACTTGCCTTGCACCGGCGAGTCTATAGTCTTTTCTCCTAATATTCTTCATTCAGGGTCATTGTGCTCGCAAGCGCGGTAGAAGGGGAGGTGATTTGGTGTTTCTTGGATTACAGTTTGGTACACAGACGTGTCGATAGGCATGAGCGATTGATCATGGTGAAGTGGCAGTTCGCGGCAGGCAGGCATTGTCTCTGCATCGATGTTATGTTCAATCCTGAGGAATAGAAGCATAAATTACGACTCAAAAAATCCTTTATCTTCATCGACTCCCCTGGGCGGTTGGGTGTCTGCACTATCCTGATGTCTGGGTCGAAAGTAGCCTAGACTGTCCAACCATAACCTCTCACTGATGATACTCCAGCCTCCAATCACGATCTGCAAAACTATGCGGCACATGTTTCGTATCCCAGACCACTAACCGGCGGTGTATGCCATGGTCGACGGTCCGTCACGCTTTGAGCTTGCCGAGGCGCCTCAAAGTGGTTTAGGCTCATAAGGCTGATGATCCATCGTCACCGCCAACACCTCCGCGTCCCGCACTTTTGAGCCTGACGCATGGCTTCGACTCGACCTAGTCCAGCTCCCAGATACCTCGAATGCCTGCGATATGGCGACCATGTCCCCCTCGACTGCGCTCGCCCCGCTTGTCTGCATTATCGACTTCCATCACGCGAGGGGCCCTGAGGTCGAAGCTTGGATCGGCATCGACGAGGGCGAGGACCCAGCAGTCGAGCATGACTGGCCGTTGCTACCGTTCATGGCTTTGAGTGATGGTGCGCATGCGTGAGTACCTACATCACCAGCCAATTTTGCAACAAGCAGGAGCGCCTGCTTCGAACATTGCGTTCACATGCTCGCACGAACAGAGGAATGACTTTGTGCAGCTCCACAGAAGACTACTCCTACTTTACCCTTCGACGCTCCGCTACATCTTCTCATGCCGCTACTAGCCTCTTCGGTATATCGTGTACACGCCAGCTTCCAGCAAGCGAACTGATCGATCGACCTGCCGAAGTCACAAGGAGCACGGTACAGAAGGCAGTGGTGGTTGTGACCGACAGCCCGCAGCATTTTGGCGCAATAAAGGCACAACTTGGTGTAGTCACGGCAGCATGGTTTGCGCAGAGGTACGTCATGCAGAGACCACAAGCTGCTCTGTACAACGATTGGTGAGAAAGTGGACACTGGCTGATGTCTGTGTAGAGATTTTACGGATGTCGAGATACTGCAGAGATTCCATGAAAGCCTCCCCCGATTATTGGAGAACCAAGAGGGCCAGGCCGAACACTACTTTGGCATATCGCTCCGCGAGCTCATACATGAGTTCAAGTGGCAGACCCTTGTGCTGTTCAAGTGCGCTCTACTTCAACGCAAAGTACGTAGTAAACTTTACGAGGGTGTCCTTTCAAGCAGTCTTATTGTGGTCTGGCCAGGGATATGGCTGACAACACACAGGTCCTTTTCTTTGGCTCACATTGCGAACGTTTATGCATGATGCAATTTGCCCTTATTTCTTTGATACCCGGCCTTATGCGCCACCTGCAGGACTCGGCAGATCCTACTTTCAACTCGGCTGAAGAGAAGATTGTAATGCCTACAAGTCTCAAAACATCTGAGCGTTCATCTTGTAAGCCTACGAATCCAGTCCATAGAGTACAGCACTTACCACTCCAGTGCTTGCATATATGGGCCTTCCTCTCCAACTTTTCGGCAAGGGCTCCCTCTTCGGCCCCTACACGCCGCTACAGCAGTTGGATATGCTCGCTGATGCAAACACAAAATCGTATATTGTTGGATCAACAAACTCGCTGTTGCTGCAGCAGAAAGATCGTTATAGCGACGTACTCATCAACCTTGACGACCACACCGTTAACATAACCTCGGCCTCGCTGCGGCAGGCGTCAGTTCTCTCGACGCCAGACCGACGATGGATAGACTTCTTGACGCAGACGGTGAACGACACTTGGGACGAAACAAATCCAGCTCGGCCCAAAGACCACGGATACACGGGGAGTGAGGAATTTATTCGAATGCAGTTTGAAGAATACCTCCTCGCCATGCTCAGCTCAGTCAAGTACAAGCTGTACATGGAAAAGCATCCAAGTAGTGAACCTTTGATGCCAGAAGTCCACGGCGATCCAGCGAGCGAATTCTCCAATGAATGGGTGCAGACGTGGATGCAAACCGAAAATTTCCGGATCTGGAACAAATTTACCGACTCACATCTGTTCGATATCATCGATCCCAAACACCCTTGCTCAGGGGGCTTGTCGGTCGAAGACGTGCAGAGAAGACTAGCAGCGTAAGTCACAGCTTTCCGTTGTTTCTCCTCGCAACTAAGAGTCCCAGGCTCTTCTCCAACACCACTTTCCAGGTTGTGACGATGGGCATCTGTGTGCTGATTCTAGCGTGGCGCATAGGCAAGTAGCAGAGCTACATCTCGACGAGCGACTCGAGAAGTCAAGAGAGGTCATTGGTGAAAGGGTCGCGGCTGGTCAGGCAAAGGTTTCGACGGCATACAACAAGCTATGGGCAGATATAGAAGCCATGCGCAAAGCCCAGAGAGAACGGCAGGAAGAGCAAAGAGTAGCAGCTGAGGAACTGCGGCTGCAGCAAGAAAAAGAGGGCAAGGTGCCTGAGCCAGCCACCAAGTGTAGGTCGACCGCCATGACACCACACCGCAACATTGCTAAACCGTCGATAGGGAAATCACAAGCACCAGACCTCAGCAACGCTCGCGCCAGCGCCGGCGCCTACTTCTCCTCCTGGGGCTCCTGGGCCAGCGAGAAGCGCAAAGGCTGGGGCGCCCGCAGCGCCTCCGCAACGCAAACACCCGCCGCCTCGCCCACGCCCAGCGCAGACCCTCTGCCCGGCGATCTGAAGCGAGCAGAAGGGTTCAAGCGGGACAAAGGCGCCAGTTTGGATGGCTCGACGCTGCACAGTTCGAGTGGCAGCACGGGTATGGGACACAAGCGCATAGCGAGCTATGACGAGACGACGGACGGGGAGAGGAGGAATAGCGGAAGCGTGTTTTTTGATGCCGAGGTTGCGGAGCAGGAGAGGAATGCGTGGAGGGCGGATTGAGGCATCTAAGCGGGGGTGTTCTGCTGACAAACTATTGTGAATGCTGTGTATACACATATCTATGGGCTGTATCTATGGGCTGTATCTATGGGCTGTATCTATGGGCTGTATCTATGGGCTGTGGCTACAGTCACGACGTCTTGCATGAAACGCCGTTCGCGACATCGTCTTACGGTCATCTTACGTCTGTCTCTTAGGATTCGTTCAGCCCACAGTCTCTTCTACCAAGCCATACGGCACGCTGTAAGCAAAGCGTGCAGACGAGCGCGTACAAGGCCCGCGATAAGCCTCGGGCGCAGCGTCACTAGTTGAATGCTCCTGCTCATGAGTAAAACACATTGTACCATCACTGGGAAACTTCAATCGACTAAGGGGATCTTGTACACGCAACAGCCATACAACAACGACAGGCGTTCGAACAAGGACAGGAAAATGGTATCATTGTATCGTATGTGTCAGTATGTCCTTGCTGAGCACATGCGTACGTCCGCCTATTCGCGGACTGTTCAGACCTTCACATATTGCACGGACCGTGCATCGTGTTGCCTGTCTACAGCACTCATACCCCTACCCAACGCCACACCATAATGAGAGTGCAAATGCCAAGATCTCAGACTTTTGATGTTTGCTGTGTGCCTGAGCACATTCGAGCCGTCTAGTCGTAATGCATGAACAGCTGCGACATGCTCTCTCCGTGGTGGTTCCTCCGGATGGATTCAGCGAGCAGGTTGTCGACGTTAAGGATGACCAGCTTATCGCCGGCCTGTTCCCTCTTGTGCTCCGGGATGGGAAACGCGTTCGTGATAATAATTTTCTCGATGCACTCGCAGTTGTACATCTCCTCGAGGCAGTCACCGCCGAAGAGACCGTGAGTGGCCATGCAGTATACCTTCCTGGCGCCACCGCGCTTGACTACAGTCTCGGCTGCGGCGATCCACGACGCGGATTTGTCCATCATGTCGTCGACGATGAAGACTGGTCTGTCCTTGACGTTGCCGACAAGGGTGACCATTGTCTCGATCTCGGGGTTCTGGAGGTCCTCCTCTTCGTCTTCTGATGAGGCTGCCGCATCATATGTTCCACCAAGAGCGTGGCCGTGCTCGTTGTCAAGGTTTTCCCTCCTTGAGGAGGTTGTGGACATGAACGAGTTCATCATGTGTGGAGGTATGTCTTCATTCTCGCCTTCGGATGGAGGGCGGGCGCGCCAGGAGTTGGTATGTGATGTTGCGGACATGGAGGGTGAGGGATGTGTGTCATCGACGATATGACCTTGTACGAGGCGTCCGTGGATGACATTTCGCGCACGCTGCACATGTCAGTATTTGATTTGTGGTGTTTCGTGGCGAACATACCTCGTCAGTGTACTCTTCCTCCTCTGCATTGAGTCCGTCTTCGCCTTGACTTGCCTCGCCATCTGCCTCTTCCGATTGATTTGAAGCTTCGGTTCTCACCGGCTCCAAAGGCGCCTCGGGTTCGACAATGGAGCTCGCCCGCATGGACTTTGAAAGAGGATGCTCACCAGAGACTCCATTTGCTCGTCGTGACAGTGGATTCGATGGCGTGCGTCCTGTCCTGGCTTTAGGCTTGCCGACGTCTGCCTTGGGATCGAAGAATGTCTTGCTGATTGGGGTGAGCTCCGCGTCTGCGTCGAGCGCAGCTTCCACCTCGCGCGACTCTGAAGGGCCATCGAGCCTCAGCTGGTCAAACATAGCACTTTCGTTCCACGGCCGGCTCCCACCTGCCCTTCGCCTGTCCGTTGTGACAATGCCAAAGCTAAGCTTCATGGCGTCTGCCAGCGATGTCACTCGCTTGGTGCCTCCAGGGTTCTTGCTGACCACAACAGCTTCCTTCCAGTCCCGCACGTGCATCCGTGCCCAGCGAGCGAGGAGGGGCTCAGCTACGAGGTTGTCGACTGGGCACTTGAAAAAGCCCTGCATTTGCGAGGCGTGGAGGTCGACGGTGATGACATGATTAACACCGGCGATGTGTAGGAGGTTTGCAACCATGCGAGCTGTAATAGCCCCGCGATGCTGTTTCTTCTTCGACTGGCGCGAGTAAGGGAAGTATGGCATGACCGCTTTCCACGATTAGTGTCTGAGACCACAGCCGAGAAGATATTTAGTACCTGTGACCGACTTTGCAGAGCCACCTTTACAAGCAGAAATCATAATCAGCAGTTCCATGACAGAATCGTTGATCCTACATGCAATTAGCATGTGCAAGGGTCTGGAAACTAGAAGACGCACTTCTCGCTGCCGCTTTGGATAATGAACACGTCTTTGTTTCGAATCGAGGTGTCTGCCAGCAATTAGAACGAAAGAGACGCAGCAGACCAGTAAGCCATACGGATCGTGACAGACGTCTCTCCATTCTTGAACTTGCCCAGCGTCGCAGAGCCAGGCTTCATGCCCAACCGATCGCAGACACCGTCGACCAGCTTGGGGTGCGACGACCCGCCGAAGACAATGGCACCGCGCATGGTGGGAGGACCGAGTAGTACGACGTCGTTATAGTGGTCGAATCGCAGAGGTGACCTCTGGGACCTTGTAAATTTTGGCAGCATGGCTGTGACGAGGTCGGCGTGTCGGCGGTGAAAGGCTTGGCGTCCGGAAACGGAAAGGGCGAGTCAACGAGTCAGGAACACTATGGTCGAACGCAGGGCTGTGGGGACCGGTCGACGCAGTGAATTGACGATGTTTGAGCACCTTAATAGATGTGTGCGATAGTCACAGGACTAAGGCTCCTGCACACGACACATTCCCAAGTTTATGTCCGCATCAATCAGACAATCTATGAGCACTGGTGTGCTGGCACGCGACCAAAACATTGAATACTGTGGCCAGTCATGGCAGCGCACGAAAGCACGCTGCGCCTTCGTGCGTGTAAGTGTCCCAACGTCCCCCGCCTTCACAATGCTGTCGAGTGGTTTTGCATCTCTTCACGCTCGACGCTGTGTATACTGTCTGAGAGGCTGGCCACAACGAGGTCCTCTCGAGGAGCCGGAATGAGAATAACCGCAATCGAGCACAACAGGTGAGAAGCACAGTCACACATTGTCATATGGAGGGCTCTCTATTTATCAAGGTGGCGTCTAGATGCAGTAAATGATGGTCATTTGTGCGGCAATGTCGGAAGCTGTGAGCTTGACTGCAATTGATCGACGGCAGACTCGTAGCAAACAATCTCGGGAAGATGGCCTATGGCCTATTCGTGTTGGAACCAGAGAATGACCCAGTTGCAGTTGGGTGCACGAGAAAATTGACATTAGCGGCTAAAGGGTGGTCGGCGAAGCTTATTCCAGGAGCAGTGATTGAGTCCAGGAACAGCTGCAAAATTACTGCAGTGGGTATGATCATCGCGGTACCAGCAGATGCCCATTCCGTGCAGATCTGTGAGCTCGGAGGTGTGGCGGCCAGGATCCCAGTCACAGCCATCGTTGCACATACTCACCGCCTGCTTGGTGTCATGGTTGGCTTTCTATTTTGTTATCGCTGAAGTAACGTTCTGGACTAGACTGGAGACCTACCGATTGGTAGTTGCATTTTGCACTGCCTAGATGTACCTTGCACATTGGACTGCAGCCTCCAGGCTTTTGCACATACGTCATGCATGTCCTTGTTCATTTCGCAGCTCCATTTGCAGCCTTGCTGTAGGTCACGCGAGCTGCAAGGTACCATTGCAAACTGCAACGTAGACCCACTGAACAGAGCTTGTCTATATGCAGCCGCCGGCTGGAAGGCATGGAAGATGCTGACGCGTCTAGTGTGAAGATGGGTGCTGGCGGTCTCCCAACCACACAATTTGGAATTGTGGAAGTGCGAGCGGAGTGCGAGCGGCCCAAGTCTCAAGCCAAAGACATGTCTATCTCTGCCGTTCAAGAAGGTACTAAAGCAGTAGAGACCCGATTACTCCTCAAGCATGTGCCGTGACTACCATATGTACGATACGCCAAGTACAATGGAGGCGGCTGATAGACCGTTCTCGCGGTGCACAACGATACAGCGCTTGATCGACCATGTACTACCATTGACGAACTTCGAAGCGGCGTGAAGTAGAAAGCCAGAGTGTAATCCGCCGTCACCTGCACAGCCACTGTGCAAAAGTTGTCAGGTTGTAAGGCTGCGTTCACAAGGCTAGCGGAGAGACATCCTCATCCATAACGCATCACGTACACCATGGCCATTAGTGTAGCCTTGTCTTCTGCCACTGCGCAGAATTGCGGCTACGACCAAGAGCCGTATCCCAGCAAGGCGCTCAGCTGTGACGGTGAGCCGAGGCTGTCATGAGGAAAGTGACAGGAAACGGCACGTACAACGCTGGGATGGTTAAGCAAGCCGACCAATAGCCAGATCGAGCCCACTGGATGCGTTTCCGGCTACCCGGTTTGAGGTGTTCAAGGTCAAAGGGGGTGCAGGCCGAAAGTATGTCCTTGCCCAACGCGCCATCCCTGTGAAGTTCGCGTTCCTAACACGGGGGTCTCAAGGTCGACGTTCCGTGGATCGACGGTCATCTCTCACTGACTCTATCGATAGGGGGCTGAGTCATGGCCTTTTTGGCTTCCTGACGGGGTCTCAGTAGATATACAGTGTCCGAGAACAGATGGGTGGAATGAAGCTGTGCGTGTTCATGACCGAGACGTCCGCGCAGATCGTATAACACACGCACACTAAAGACCGCATGGTTGATAGTAGAGGGAGTGTTGCAACAGTGTCTGACTGCCATGATCTCAGACCCGCAAACCGGGTAACAGGTTGATGGCGGCGGGCTAGGGTCGTTGCGTTCGTTTTACCCTGTTAGCCACTGCCATCGCAATCAGAGCTTTCCAGGAGCGGCACGGGCCTTGATGTGTCGCGTGGGGAAAAGACAAGCAAACTCTTGGCAGATCACTGCGACTTCCAGATTCGCAGAGATTGGCGGGACGACGTTCAGGGAATGACGCACTTGAATCCATCTGGGGTAGCGCCATGGGCGCCGAGATCACACGACAGATTCGATGGTGATACCGATCTCGCATTGGTGGAACCGAGCGCCAGGTTCACATCGATCCCGTGTAACAGGGGAAGATGAAGCGAGGATCTGTGAGCAGACCCTCGAAGATAGTCTTGCACGGTACGTTCGCTATGGTAATTCAGCCAAGGCCATGGTAAGTACTCGATAACAGACATGGTGTTGAGTTGTGAAGCTGGTCGCACTATTTGTCCGAGACCGAAGACTCCTGGCAGAGCACGATCTGAGGGATTGTCGCAGGCCAGATGTCGATGGTTTGCAGGTAATGCTTCACCAAATTCATTCAGAGGGGCGAGTGAATAATCTGTGCCATTAATTCTGGCGACCATAGGATTGACCATCAAGCGTGCAGAGCGAATCATTGCAAAGGAGGTCCGCCAGCCACGGCCGCAAAAATAAGATCAGATTCTCCCTGGCCCCATAGCCCGAGCTTCTCCTGAAACCTGCCTCAAGACGACCGAGATAATATGTCAAGGATGTCAATCCGGCTACGATTTGCACGGATGCTGTGGTGGGATGCGACTCCATGAAGTTGTCTTTGCCTTGCTAATAAGGCAACTGGGTCATAGAACGGGTGACTGGTCCATGGCGTTGCTTCGGCAATAAAGACGGCCAGTATAGTAAACAGTGGATCTCCCACCAGCCCCTGATGGTTGATAAAGGAAGGCTTGCCCCTTTGGTAGCCGTGTGCGTCTTGCAAGAGCACGCGGAGGCTACAGATCGACCTGCTGGATGGCCCAGGGCAAATCCGTAGCGCTACTGCAAGAAGCCAAAGGCGTTTCGAGAGATGAGGCTGCGTGACACCAGTCGCCGAGGAGCTGAACCAGGTAGAGGGGACTCATCGTGCAGGAGGCGGCAACGAATCCTCTCTTCTGCAGCAATTAGCTGCGCGTCTTCCAGAAGGGGCTGTAGGCGACAGGAACTGGAATACCTGGGAAGGAAAGACTGACGGCGTGACAGGGATCATGTCGCACAACGCCGTGTAACCACAAGTGTATGTACATAGTAGTGTAGTGATCCAGCAACGGCACCGGTACTGGGCCACGGCCGCCGCCGCCGCCGCCGCATACCGTTGGGTCCGGCCTATGGGCGGCTTCGCAGGGAGGCCTGACCTGTCCGACGGGCGACCGCAATCCTGGCCAGGGAAGGTCTCAAGAAGAAGCAAAGAAGACAGGCCGAAAGGTGGAGAAGGAACGGTGGTCAAAGGCGCATGCATGACGACGCTTTCGGCAGCAGTGTGTACGAGCCACTGACCGCCTCAATCGCGAGGTCCCTGGCGGCCCCCGCTGGCCCCCCAGGTTCCAAATTCCCAGTGGTGGACGCTGGACAGTGCCAGGTCGCGTCGTTGCTTTTGCGCAGCACCGGCGAGATGCCGCGCCAGAGGAGCAGCGCGAAGGATCCGCGTCTGACGTCTGGCGACGTGCTGGGAAACGGCAACAGCAAAAGCAGCCCCAAAACTGCCGAGCCAGTTCGCGCTAGGGCCGCACTAGCCCGCATTGGCTGTAGCCCCTTCCGGCCAGGGCGGCGCCCGAAGCAGCAAGAGACAGAGCCCGCTCCTCCTTCTGGGAAGTCGCAGCAAGAGCCATCATTCGCGACCGGATGCATGCAGCACGGTTCGTGTGACACATAGATTCGGCAGCGCTACGCCTCAAATCATCTCATCTCGGAGCTTTCACATCGCGATGCGCCTTGGGAACAAGGGTTCGCGACCTAGAGATGCTACCATGCCCGCGGCTGCGGAACAGCCAGCCCGCGTTTGACCAACTCCACCACGCTGCTCCCTTCGAGAGCCTCATATTGGAGGGGTAGGAGAGGCACATCTCATTCGGCCTTGTTGTGCAACCTCTGGTGTATCTGTTCCTCAATCTGTCTGGCAGCCGTCCGCTTTGGAGCATCACTGTGCAGGGCAACAGGCCTGCAGCGCGGCGGCACGCTTCTCTCTGTTGTACACTACCGCAACATGGTGGACGTGGTATCAGATCTGGCAAGCTCGAACCTAGTTGAACATGGTTTGCGTCCGGGACAGCTTGGGGATCAGTATAAGACGGACCCAGATCCGCGCAATTAGCGTCTCCAGCTTAGCAGCAAGCAGTGTTCCCTCTATCAGCGCAACTTGATCTGGTTCTGTTTCCTGTGCAGCAGTTGTTTGCTTTTCCACCGCCACGACTAACAGCACCCTTGAACGCCCTCGGTCCTTCGCGCATCCCACGCCCATCTCAAACATTCCTTCCATCTGAAGCGCTCAAGTGAATCCTGCGCATCTCCTAAAGTACATATGGACTCTCATGCCGCCCCAGTTACATCTGCTAATTCTATGCAGCTTCAACCCTCGCTCTAGTGCCCTCGACACTCGCTCAATCCGACATCTTCATATCACAATGGCCGCCCCAGTAAACTGCCAGCACAACTTCAAGGTCGTCAAGTCCGATACAACTGTTGTTGTCTGGAACTGCAACATGTGCCATTCCGGTCCTCACTCTCTCATTTACGAGTGCGCGGCATGCAAGCTGAAGACCTGCCGGCCATGTGCTGCGAAAGCATAGGTAAGTCCAATTAAAAAAAAAATCCCAATTGCGGTTTTCCTGGCGTTCTCGAAACACCAACACAAGGCTGCAATTGACCGACACTCAACGGAAAAAACCCGCGGCGCTTCATAGACAGCTCCTTTGCCAGTTAAAAGTTCGCGTTGCTGACTCGATTCGTGCAGGTCAACAAGCGCGTGCCGCGTGCAGGAGGATCGACCAGCTAGGATCCGAACATCTGGGTTACCTGGATCGATCACACCCAGCTCGCATCCTCATCGGCGACTTGCGTTCATTTTACGACTACCAACGATATCTCTTTTTCGACTTCTTCCATCTACGATTAACAACATCTTTATGTCGGCTCTATTGATTTAGCACGGCGTTTCGGCGGCTTGACATCTGGCGGCCCTTTGATCCAAGGGCGGCAATCTCGAATGGCCGGCCACTATCACAAGGCGTTATTTGCAGCACAAAAGCAAAGGATCCTACACTGAACGGACTCAGTATAGAAATGGGCCTTTTGCAACAGCTCGATGGCACTCGAGCTCCTCCTTCTTAGTTCTCTTGCATGGGTTTTCGATCTGAGCATCATAGGCTGGCTTTGCTTCTTGTATCTATTTTCCAGTCCCCATGTATCCGGTAGATCTCGGACAAATGCGCTCCTGACCTAATGCTTTCATTTCTCTCACATTTTATCCTCATTCGGTACTCTATATACTCTCTCCTGGGCTTCGACGGTAGCCTTTTGTACAAAGCTCACGTCTATAGTGAAGATAGTCGTTTTATGCATCCAAGTAGGCCTATCTTGGCAGCTGAATAGAGAGACGTTTACATCCAGTCCGAAACCTCAGGTCTATATGGTGTAGCTAGATTGTCTACATCGTACCCAAGTCCAGGCCGCCAGATCAATCGTCAGTTCGCGTCGCTTTTGACCTCTCCATATGACTCCCACGTATTGTTGGCAATCCCTGGCAGTCTCCCCTCGCCTCGATGCCGGCATTGAGATCCGCCCCAATCTGCGCATTGACACCGATGGTACCTCGGCGATCAAAGGTACCCCCGCCGTAAACTTGCATTAGTACTTTTCCATCTGCTTAAGTTGTATACGCGGAGTTCTTCTTCTTCTTCTAACTTAGCGCGACGGATCAATCGAAGGACGGCCCACAATGTCAGAGATCCATAGCCCTTGTATGCATAGGACTCACCATGTCTAGAAGGACCATGTTGGAAGTAAGAGCGAGCCGTCACTCCTGCGGGTTTTTCCGTTAGCGGAGCGATTGGATCATGCGTCTTGCACGGGCCTAGTTGAGCTTGAACAAGTTTCAACTTGGGCGCATGCAATGTACGATCAAAGAGCAATTGAGCAAGGTTTCGCTAAGAAGGAGAGGGAGGACAGCGCCTCCAGATAGCCGTCAGTGCTCGCATTAGAAACCTTACTTCATAATACTGTTAAGCTTGGCCATTGCAGGAGCTGGCGTCCGGTCATTCGCCCCACCAACCTCGCACGGACTGACACAACCGCGTCCAGATTCACGACTGCCCAGTACGTACAAGACCAATGCGCCTCTCTGGTAATCAGGAAGTCATTTGTATTCGACATTTCTGCTCGTTTAGGTACTGCTTTCCGTCAACTGAGTATCGTTTACGCGTTGCCACACTCACCGGCCTTCTCAGGCAACCATGCAGGTTCTTCGTCGTCTGACGCCTCTGTAAGCACACACTCAGCCGCAAGTGCTCTGCCAGCCAATTGATGTCTTCGGCCCCCAACCTGCTGCACGACCATAGACAACAAAACGCCAGCGGCAGCCCTGTTTCTGTCTTCTTTTGCACTCTTTCCTCATCTGATCAAAATTGTATACTTCTTCTGAGAAAAATCTATGAAACTTCGACGGGCCTGCTTGTGAGCATCAGCATGCCGGCCTGGTAATAACCCACTAATCCTGCAAGACCAGTGAAAATGAGTTCTGTGCAAGGCGACAGCAATCAAGGCATAAATGCTCCCCAGGAGGTGATTAATGAATTCTGGGATAATCTGATAACCAAAAAGCCTGGCAAAGTCACCCAAATATTCCCTTCATCGCTGTACATTAATCTACTCCCACCAACCCGCAAGCAGGGGACTGTCAAAGGCCACAATGCGGCTGAGTCCTACGAGGCTGCAGCTAAGGACTGCCGAGCTCAGGTACAACGCATAATAAGAGAATGCCACCGAACGAACGAAAAGTTCACCGACCCGGATTTCGATATTACTGCTCAGCCATTGAACTGCCTCGAAGGCCTTATGCGATGGTACAAAGACCCAGAGTCGTCATCGTCCGCGCAGGTTGTTAGTCCAGGACGTTTGGGCTTCGCACTACGTACTCTCATCGAGGCCGATGTGCTGTGTCAGGATGCCGCGCCGTTTCACCTCAAAAACACCACAGATGTACTCCTGAACAATCGCGCCAATCTCCAGCCTCCGGGTCCGCAGGCGTGGCACCGTATTGATTGGATCTTTGAAGACCCAAAGTTTGAGATCGATGGCTACACAAGCAGCGATGTTGTTCAGGGTTCCAACGGCGATTGTTGGTTCATTGCAGCGGTCGCAACGATTTGCAGCAACCCTGATCTGATACGGAAGGTGTGTGTGGCTCGGGATGAGGAGTGCGGTGTTTACGGTTTCCTCATATGCAGAGACGGCCAATGGATTCCGACGGTAGTTGACGATAACCTCTTCTTGGCCAAACCCGACTTCGACGTTCGTGGTGATACGTACGACCCAAATGGTCTCAAGGAAAGAAGATACAAGAAAAATCATCAGACAGGGTCAGAGGCACTGTACTTCGCTTCATGCGCTCATGAGAATGAGACTTGGCTGCCGCTTCTCGAGAAAGCCTACGCAAAGGTACATGGCGACTACGATGCTATCAACGGCGGAATATCTGGAGAGGCAGTCGAGGATCTTACCGGTGGAGTCACAAGCAAGATCTTGACGGACCGGATTCTCAGCAAAGAGCGCCTGTGGAAAGAGCTTGCTGTGGTCAACAAAGACTTCCTCTTCTCTGCATCCTCACCTGGGTCATATGGTGATGATTCTGATGCCAGACGGGGGCTGGCTCTCAGTCACGCCTACTCCGTCATCAAAGCTGTTGAAGTCGACAGCGAAGATGGAAAGACTAAGCATCGGCTCGTCCTCATCAGGTACGTAGATCTCTACAACCATAGACCACCAATCAATGGAGTACAGGAACCCATGGGGCAAGAGAGCTAACGCAGCTATGGGTGAGTGGACTGGCCCTTGGTCAGATGGCTCAAGTGAGTGGAACCCATACTGGATGAAGAAACTGGACCACACATTTGGCGACGATGGTCTCTTCTGGATGTCGTACGAGGATCTACTCAATCGGTTTGACTTACTCGACCGAACGCGGTTGTTCGATCACAACTGGACGATTGTACAGCAGTGGACAAGCGTGCCTGTAGGATGGGTTACCGGATTTCTCAATACGAAGTTCTCTTTCGAGACAAAACAAAAGGGAACTGTTGTAGTCCAGCTTTGTCAAGTTAGGAGGTCACCCTCGCTACAGAAACGCAGATGCTGACTTGTTTAGCTCGATGATCGATACTTTCGGGGTCTTGAAGGGAAATACAGTTTTGATCTGCACTTCATACTCCAAGAGAAAGATTCCGAGGCCGGTGACTACATTGTCCGTGCACGTGGCGCCTGGTTTGGCAATCGTAGCATATCTGCCGAAGTTGATCTCGAGCCAGGTGTGTACGAGGTTCTGCCAAAGATCGAGGCGAAGCGAAACGCAGATTCACCGGATGTTCATGATGTAGTTACAAAGGTAGCCGAGCGTAATCCTCAGAAGCTGAGGCAGATCGGGCTGAATTACGACCTTGCCAACGCCATGGGAATTGACCAGCTCACTGAGGAGGAACAAAAGTTAGTAGAGAATGAAAAGAAAGAGGCTGCAGAGAAGAAGAGGAAAGAGAAACAGGCTGCTGATAAGGAGAAAGCTGCGTTCGAAGCATGGAAGAGGGAAGAGAAAGAGGAATATGAGATCTGGAAAAGACAGAAAGAGCGATCAGAAGAACAAGTCAAGATCAAGACTGCTAAGCCTGTGCCTAATCTTGAGCATACTAGCACGGATCTTGTTGCATCGGGGGCCGAGAGTGCCTCGCTGGTTGCTGGAAGTGCGCAAGGAAAGCCTGATCCACCTGCTGCTGAAGTCAGTGACACAACCTCGTCGAAAGGTCCAACAGCGGAGCTACATGAAAACACGACAGCAAACACAACGTTTGCAGCAGAGCTTGCTAGTCGAGCAGAGAGATCCAGGTCTGACGGCGGAGATGCGCCCAGTGATGACGACGAAGCAGAGCGTACGCCCGATGAAGGGCCTAAGCCGTACAATCGTGGCCCACCGAGAGCTGAATACCTTAGAAAGCGTCCTCCACCTCACATGTATCGACCGGTTCCTCGTGGCTACTATAGCGATGAGCCAGGTCCAGGACGTGCCCCACGTAATCGTCTTCCAGAAGACAACAGATCAAAACCATGGAACGCAGTTTGTGTGTTGGGTCTCAGGGTATACAGTCAGGACGCAGGATTGAGTATCAAATTGGTGAAGCCAAAGAATGCCGAAGAGGGAGCAATCTTGGACGTTGGAGGAGACACCGCAGCAGGAGCTACTATGTGATTGAGACGGGTGGCATTTCTTAATATTGGAGGATCGAGCTTGCACATTACGATCTCTGACCACACTATGAAGACAAAACACAGATGAAAATTGTGACAAGAGGAATTACACCACACAGCACTTAAATCAACGATTGATAGCACCTTCCTGAAGTACTACGTGGATGCTGCCAAGAGCAACGATTTCCTTTTCGGGAGTATTGCGGCTTCGTGCGGCATTCCTGCCATGCTGCGAGTGAGGTTTGGGATGGCAAGCGCTGAACATGGTTCATGGCGCGACAGCACGTCTAATCGTGCGGTATTTCCAATGCACGTACCTCCACTCGGCCATCCTATCGCTACAGATCAGTATTCCTATCGAATGGCCATTCGCTACTAGAAGCATCCAGTTCTACATACAGCTCGCTCTTCTTACACCGTTTAGTCATCGCAGTATAGCATCGAGCTACCATGGGAACCACCGATGTATCAAACGAAGACCTCTACCACTACGACGGTTGTGTCGAAATTCCACAGCACGTCTTAGACGGCCTACGGGCTAGACAGTCACGGCAGGACTCTGGCATCAACTTTACTATGCTGTTCGATGCCATTCACAACAAAGCCTCTGGTATGCTGTTCGCATCACAGAGCGCAGCACAGATCTCCTCTCGGAGAGCAGTGGATTCACCCTCTCAGCAACAGTACGGTCTCGAGTTGTCAATTTTTGCCATTCATGATTCCGGTACCGAACGGAAGAAGAGTGTCATCACTACGGCCTTTGAAGACTTGCGGCGGTGGCTCAACGCGTTCAGAATTCCCGCAGAATACGTTGACCGCGGAGATAGATCTCACGATAGAGAAAGCGGCGAAGTTCGCCTGCCACGCCAGCGTTCAGTCAGCGCTCACCCAGCAGCAAATCGGACGGTCGAACAGTCCATCCATAATTCGGGTGACTGGTGGTACAATACCACTAGAGACAGAGAAATCTTACCAAATCGAGTACCGCTTATTGGAGAGGTTAGCGAGGCCAATAATGAGACCGAAGACAAGCATGCTAACATTCTTTCGTCCACGACGTTACTGTTGTCGCCGCCTCAGAGAACTCTGGAATGGGAGGAGAGACAACAAGTACAGGAAGAAGCCAATGCCATCGATCGTGCACGTACAGCACAAGTCGCACAGGAAGTAAAGTGGGCGCGAGATCGAGACGAATGGGCGAAGAGCTCTGCGGAGACTTGGAAAGCTTTGAAACCATATCGCCGAAGCACGGAGGAAGACAGCACAATGCAAGCAGATGTCGGAAAGCAACTTGATTACGGGTTTTCCCTCTTGCAGGATGCGCAGCGCAACATAGACCTCCAGGATTCCAGCACTTACATTCTTCCACGTATGTGGAACTTGGGAAACCGACCGCATCGTACTCGACTGTATAGCAACCTGCGTCTATTGAGCCGATATCTTGAACTTCAATTGTCTACGATCTGCCTCATTTGCAAACGTGTGGAGTTTCTGAAAGCTGGAACGTCCAAACAGCCCAGGGAGGCCGTCTCAAAGGAATTACGCAATTTGGAAGCTCAGCTTGAGGTGCGTCAGAAAGCAGAAGGCGAGTATGAAGGACTTATTTTTGACTATCTGGGCTGGGCTATAGCTCAATTCGAAATCGACATACAAGAGCATGGCAAAAGTACCATATCTACAATCGACATACCCTCCTTCATCTTGAAGGATTGGATTTCGCCAAATTCACGTTTGAGAGAACGTTTCTTTCGACTGCAAGCGATTGAGAAGTCTCATAGTCCAGAGCGATTCTCAAACAAGTATTCACTGCAGCCTGAGTGCGCTCCTGAGGAGAATACTCAGGCGAGAATCCATCAATAGCAGGATGATGATTCACCGGATAATTATGTCCCGCGTACCAGCAGCCATGACTACGATCTAAGAACATCGCGGACGCTGCCACATTTTTTGAAACCAAAGAAACACAGGTTGACCAAGTTACTCAATCAGAAAGGCCTTGCAGATTTCCAAGTCCCAACCCTGGATCTAAAGATGGAGGCAGAGCCAACTTCGCCAACGAATCTTCCCGAGACGGGTATCTTATCAAACCCCAGGTCTAAACCACAACTCCCGATTCGCTTATCGTCCCTGCCTATGGTTCAAAGATATAGCCCCAGATCTGGAGAGCTGTTCCAACCGAACAAATCCAAGTCTTCACGCGTGAGACGACACACCAATCACTTGGGTCTTGACGCCGAAGGTGAGCGTAGCTGTCGAACTGACAACATAAATGTGCTAATGAATTTGTATAGAGCTTGCATCGAGAAGGCTAAACCCACCGCGGCTATTTCTGTCTTTGAGACAGGCTAAACGTTATCGAGCACTCCAAGAGCCTTTGACGCCAGAGAATATCAACCATTATGTCGAGCGCCACTGGCCTGAAGACCTTCAAGACTTGCAAAGACGTCAGCATATGATGGGAGCTGAAGGTATGTTGGTCGCGCTTTAAATCCCGAGCAGATGTACTGAAGTGGCGTGAACAGTCGCACAGAAGGTTTTTGGCGTTTTGGGGGAGCTCAAACTGCAAGCTTCACGAAGGTCTGGAGAAACGCATCTGGAAAGTGAAAAAGATTGTACCAATGTTGAGGGCAGCGACAATACCCGTCAAAAATACGAGACGACCAACACTCCGAGTCGCACTATAGGCGGCGACATTTTCGAATCACTTGAAGATGGCGAGACATTTCTCCGGATTGACGAGGTCGTGAATATTGGAGAGGCTGGAGGCACCAGGGAACTTGATCCAGCCCATCAGATCGAGCACATTGAAAATATCGATAGTTACAATGGCCTAGGTGAGTTCAAGAGGAACCCCTTCGCGGAGGATCCTTTTACAGCCGTGCTAACGCGTTTCAGCATACTCAGCACCGTTGCAGCGCACCAGATTTGCAGAGCGTTCCCCAAGTAGAGCAGAACGGCCTATTCTGGACAGAGTAGAAGTTACGGTGTCAGAGATCACAGATTACGGTTCGGATGAAGAGGCAGATCACAGTTAAATCGCTACTCGAGTTGCTAGAGTAGTTATTCGAAAAGTAATACTACTGATGCCGCTGAAATATGCACCGAACATTCATCGACTTCAATGCTTTGAGTGTCGATGTTCTCCTTTGAAGATAGCTTCACCAACAACTTTGTATCAAGAACTCATAATAGTTCTCTCGGGTTCATGCATTGTGCCTAGACTGTGATAAAGCTTACACATGTCTCGTGTGCGTGGACGCTGCTCAGCCTCACTGTGTCGCGTCGTGCAAGACATGGCGCAGCGGCCAAAGATCTAATCCCCACGTTGCAGTTCGCGCAATACAGACCTTTGTGTTTGCTCGCCGGGGGCTCTCTTATTATGACTAGCGTTGGTGCCTGATGCATGGACCAAGTTGGTGGCCTTGCGATGCTCTATTGTTAAAAGAGCAGCCTCCTGAAGAGTAGTCAAATATCACAGAACACATACACCCAGTCATCGAACCTCAACATCAAAAATTCGGAAAGAAATTGTGTGGATGCTCCAAAAGCTTCAAGAGTACGAAGTCAGACAAACGTTATGGGTGCCGGACAATCTCAGCCACGTACAGTACCGCCGGAGCCATACGTGAGCCCGGAGGAGCGAGCACAGGTGCAAGCCGAGGTGAGAAACATTCATCTACCATCTGCCGAAGAGTATTGTGCTGACTCTGTGAAGATGCGAGCAAATCAGCAGGCTGCCCTGGACAAGCGCCTTGCGAATCAACGGAAAAAACCCGCATCGTCGTCAAATGCAGCTGCGCCACAGCCAAGCAATGCTGATCTCCCCATATCGGATCTTCGTTTATTGTATCACTGGATATCTAAAGGCCACCGATCTTTACGGACTTACGACATGTACATGAAAGAGGACAGCCACTGGCGCGACGAATGTATTGAAATTGCATTCCAGCACCCTCCACTACTTCATGGCTATTTGGCTCTTGCCGCTGTGCACAAAGCAGTTGCCGTACCTGGCTCAGATCGACAAAATCTCCTTCTGCAAGCCCATTCACATATTTCTCGTGGATTGGCTATCTATCGGAGACATCTCGAAGCACCAAACGCTGAAAGAGCTACCCCCATGTTCATGACGTCTACCGTGCTGTTCATGTACCACCTTGGCTCAGCACAATTGGAAAAACCAGAAGATCCAATTGACGGAATCCATCATTGCTTTCGTCTGTTAGCAGGAATAAAGATCGTAGTTATGCCTTTCTGGCTGGAGGTCAAGGACACTGGTGTATTCTCTCACCTAGTCTACGTAGCTGAGGGCGATGATACGGACTCCCTTGACGCAAGAGGCAAGAATGACCAGACTCCGGAAATCCTTGCACTAAGAGAATTGACCGAATATCTGTTGAACGCGCAAGACAGAGACACGTGCCTAATGGAGACCGAGCAACTGCACAAAGTCTCCGTTCGACTTCGGCATGTGTCCGCCCGAAGTGACGAGTACAATCTGATTCTTGGCTGGGCTGCGCAGTTGCAAGAACATTTTATGCACCTGGTCTCGGTTCATAACCCAGTTGCCTGCATCATCATCACGCATTTTGCTGCACTCTTGGCGCAAGCTCGTCCGGTTTGGTGGGTTGGAAATTGGCCTCAATGGCTTCTGGCAGCTTGCGAACAACTTCTTTTACCAACGCCTGAGCTGCTCAAGTGGCTAGAATGGCCACGTAAGATCATGAACACATGAACGTGGAGTGTGGTGTCCACTCCAGTCTCTTTCGATCAGTCCAGCCCCGGGACGTGAGTATACCAAGGAATAATTCGCGGAACAAGTCTTGGAAAACTCAGACCATTCTAGTGAAGACAGCGCCTCGTGGTCTTCAGATATACTGCTACTTGGGCCTAGCCCAATACACTCGGACAACCACCCCCTTTGTCTATCGATCGAAGGCCCAGAGGAGCTGTAGGTCCCATAGTGAACTTCCTTTCACGGAAAAGTCGTAGCGACGTGAGAACCTCCGAGTTGCTGCTTCCGGTGGGTGCAAGTGACTTCGACTGTGCCTCCGTAAGATACCCACGAAGAGATTAGATCGAGTGTGAGGATGCCAGATCGTGAACCGAAAGAGGTGGCAGTTGCGAACGGGTCCTACTGGGCTGGCGCTGAGCCTTAAGTATATCACTATGCTCAGTACGATGCGACATTGTAGTAGATGTTGAATGGCAGTGCCTGTCCAATGCACGAAATGGTTCACGACATTCCTGTCAAGCGGAGACGCCAAAGCACTCAGTTGCATATACGCTTTACGATGGGCGTTCCCACCAATGACAAATGGTCTGATCGAACTAACAACAAGTCCACTTTCCTGTTTCCGGCTGTCAGCACTTTAGCGCTGCAAAGCGTACACGAACCTAGAATATACGATATACGGTCAAGATTCCGATGTGGAAGTAATGATGGCTGGAGACTATAAGGGCGCGACACTGTCCCACGATTGCACACCCCGCTGCCCACACACTTTTAGACTTGTGCGCTCCAACAGCCATCGAAATGGCTGAAGACAAGCCTCGCCCCGCGCTCGACGACCCCAACGCCTACGTCTTGTATCGGTACTATCCATCTCAGGTCGCAGCCATTATCTTCGTCGTGCTGTTCGCTCTCACAACGATACTCCACATATTCCAACTCATTAGGAAGAGGACATGGTACTTCATTCCACTCGTTATCGGTGGTTTGTGTAGGTCTCACGGATTTACGTCTAACGACCCGTTCTGACCTCTATGCACAGTTGAGACCATCGGGTTTGTCGGACGCGTACTGTCAAAAGACGATATTTGGGCTCTAGGGCCTTTCATCATGCAATCGCTCTTGATCCTTGTCGCTCCTGCGTTGTTCGCAGCTTCGATTTATATTATACTTGGGCGGGTCATTCTCATGGTGGATGGTGAACGATATTCAATGATTCAACAAAAATGGCTCACAAAGACGTGAGTCAAGACGAAACACCTGACTATCTTTCCCCGGCTAACACATTCATAGATTTGTTGCCGGTGATGTGCTCAGCTTTATGATGCAGGGCTCTGGTAAGTCAAGGCGACGAACTAAACCAACTTTGCACAGCTAATATTTCTTTAGGTGGAGGCATCATGGCAATGGGAACTTTGAAATCGATGGAGCTTGGCGAGAAGGTCATCATCGGTGGTCTTTTCGTTCAGCTCATCTTCTTCAGCTTGTTTGTCTGCGTGGCTGGGGATTTTCACAGACGCATCATGAAGGACATTCCCGTCAAGAAGCGATACACACCTGGCGCACTGTTCCGCAAAACTCGACACAACCGGCTCGACTCGTCCAACACTCCGACAACCGCCCTTTTGTCTCGTGAAGCAGTCCATGAATTGCCCTGGAAACGACATCTCTGCGTCTTGTACGCTACCAGTGCGCTCATTCTTGTGCGAAGCATCTTCCGAGTTGTCGAGTACATTCAAGGCAACGCTGGATATCTTCTCAGTAATGAGGTGTATCTGTACATTTTCGATGCTACTTTGATGTTCCTTGTCATGGTTCTTTTCAATTGGGTCCATCCCAGCCAAGTTACGGATATCTACAAGAAGCGCCAGTCCGCTCACGGTACTGTTGAGCTACAGCAGACTCGCGACGAGTACCTGGGCAATAACAACAGTAGTATGCGCCAAGACAAGCCCGAGGCAAGATTTAGAACGTTTATTTGAAAGGAGAGGCGCGAGAGTCTTACGAACGATCACCAAAAGGTGATCGCGCAGGACGTGGATAGACTTGACAGCTTTGTCACCAACGATGGCCATGGAAGAGAATCGCATAATTTGACTATAGTGCCAGTCTGGGACGTCCAACTACTATGTTTTGGATCATTACACATATCGAAGAGGGCTACAAGCCGTAACTTTTGTCACCAACTGGCCTGGCCTGTGTCCTTGCTAACGGTTACATTTGGCCCCAAGAATGTGCTGGTGAATCTCAAGATTATGTAAATTCGGATCATGATCTTCCAGTTTTACGTCAAAATACAGATTGTTTGACACTCACGACTAGTTGCCGAATTTAGAGCTTTCTGACATCGCCGCACCTAGTGACAGATGTCCGTCCTGGGAAGATGACATGCTTCCGGCCACGTAATAGCTGATACCTACCGTGTATTCCTGTGAAACAATTCCAAAGTTTTGAAACGCTTCATGTCCTTGACAAGCATTGAAAAGCAGAAGATGTATTGTTTTCTTGTTGACTAATCTCCGCATGGCCAAGAGCCTTGGGCGTAGCTGATAATGGGTAGTACTACGGCCAATGAAGCAAGGATTGGATCTCATTTGAGATCATGGTATAGATACATCGTCAGCGATGCGCCTTGAATTGATTTCGTATTCTCATTGACGTCCTCTTGCAGTGTCCAGACGTCTCCTTGGCCCATGTCGTAGCCTGCAATGCTGCCGATAGAGTTTGATTAGAAGATTTGGCAAAAAGATACGAGACCAAAGACATACCTCTGCGGGTCTGATATGCCGAGAGTAGGGCAACGTGTCATGTGGCTTGCGTGCCCAGGACTCGTTGTCTTGACAAAACAATTTCTTAAACCCCTAAATCGGAAACTCTTGCGTTCCCTATTTAGTAAAGCAACACTTGAGTCAATCCTACGCCTCCGTGTTTCTGCCCGAGAGTGGGAACAACAATGTTTTTGTACCAGTAACAACTCAGGCGGAAAACTTTGTCAGAGTTTCCCTATTTGACGATCCGCGGTGGAGTGCAATTACACGCATGAGGTGAAAGCGGCCAGGCATGAACCGTATGCGATGATCAGAAGCGTCCAAGAAAAACGTGTGTTGCGCGTCGTAAGCCGCTGCACCTCAACATTATTTTCTGGATCACTCTGCAGGGTAGGTGACCAAGTCGTATGTGCGGGGATTGTCACCGAGATTTGACCTGCCGAGTGGAAGTTTCGTTGCTGCGTCTTGACATGGGTCATAATCCGCATGTGAGATTTCAGACGTGCATCCAACTCGACATTACCATCTCCACTCCGCTGAAGGTGGCGTCATCGAGGGTAATGCGGCACCAGGTTTCGTCGTGCAGATCGCGCCAGTCATGCGGTTGTGAGAGTTCGTCGGTGTTATTTGCGCAAGGTCATGTTGGATATATTGTAGATCCTTTGAGGTCAACTTCGAGGGAGCTCGGGGGACTCGAGTAGAATGTTTGGGAAAGACTCATCGTTTTGGAGTGCAAAGTCTTATTCTTTTGGCTGGGTATGTAAGACGAAAAGTATTGTATGGAGTGCGGGAACTAGCACCGGCCGTCTAGTGATTCTCCATACTGTACGGCCGCCTTGGCATGTTGAGAAACTTTGGAGCGACCGCATATGCGACACTTTAGTGAAGGCCGCAAGCTCAAACAGAATGGCAGTGGTTTGTATTTTGGTTAGTTTTGCCAGTCGATATACTATACAGTCTGAAGATGGACTGGGTACTCATCGTCCTTTGCATGTGCACAGTTGCGCAATGCTATTCTCATGTAAAACCTCCTGAACCAAACAGGAAAGGCCTCAAAAACATAATTCGGGTTCCCCTCCTCTGGGCGAGATATTGACAGCGAGTAATGTGACCGTAGCAGCTGTAGAATTTCATAGTCTTGGAGACACAAGAACTTGCCCTTTACAAAGAAGCTTAGGTTAATCTGTCCGATGAGCAAGACCTTGCGAAAACAACTCACCCTTTTGCATGCACTATAATAGCTGTACAATATAAACAGATACTATGTTGAATAGCCGATTCTATTCAAATCAGTATGCGCTATAATTCTATGTAAGCAGGTTTATCTTCTTTATTTCACGGGTTAAGCAAAAAGAAGACAAAGGCACCGAACGGTATAGGTCTTCAAAACAACGATCGTTCGAGGATGAACTTAAAAGCTATTGACACCATTGTAGAGTTGTTTGTCATCAAGTACAAAAGGGTTGTGAGCCGGTTCACAACCACAAAAGCAGAGGATAGCATCACGCTCGCAGAAGCGACACCTCGCATCTTTATAACATTGTGGGATTCCCAACGCATGAGTTGTAATCAGTTTTAATCTAAGGAACACTACCAAAGCCTCTGCTAGAGCAGAATATTCAATAAAGGCACCAAACATTCCAGTCGCTATCTGGCGCCTATTGGATTCCAGTGCTGCCTATTTCGTCACCTCCACCTGGAGAAAAGTCCTTGTCTGGTTGATTGGTCAGATCAACATCTCTCCTCTCGCGGTTATTGGCCAGACTCTTCGCGCCCACAGTAGATCCGATATTCGACGTCTTTCACCGGTTCGCAGCTGCTTTTCTTCCACATGAGCCACTGTCAGGTCAGAGACGAAATTTTGAGCTCTCTCAGGATTCCTGCTGAGCATGTGTCCTGGCCCCGACATTCTAGGATGGTAAAATGGCGCGCCAGGGACGCGGCTGTCGTAGAAGAAAAGCAGAATGCGAAGGGGAACATGGCACAGATAGTTGGTGGTTCGCATGCAACAGCCATATTCGAACGCTGAATCTATTTTGCATTACTCTCGCTGATCTGGTCGTGATACTGCTGACTACTTCGCGGCACATGCTGTGCTTGCTTTGGTGTTCTCAGATTTGCTTTGCTTCGACACGTTCTTCTACTACTGGCCCATGCTTCCTGTGCTAAAGCACGTTTACCGACGTCCAGGAGATTTTTTCTGGCTCCTCTTGTGGTTTAAACACTTTGCAAGCGCTGCCCGACAGGAGACTTTCAGGCTTGGGACTGTGATCCTCTTGCGATCCAGGTGCAATTGTAGCCTGGCAGTCTTGCGATTACTTTGGGTTCGTGCGCTTGCTTTCAGTGTTAGACTCATAGAAGTCAATTCACAAAATAATGTGCCTCTATCTTTCATTCGACTTGTTTCCTTGTTCAACCATCCTCTGGCGATGACGATTTGCCTGCAGAAGAAGGGCTAGAGAGAGAGCCGGATGAGAACGGTGATGAGCGAGAGGGTCCCCTATGTGCTAGTCGGTCGGCCTCACGCTGTACGTATAACCGCAACCGAGCGTCAGGGCAGTTCGAGTGCTGGCCTACGAGCTCCATAAGGTCCCGCATATCGCTCTTCAGTATCTCGACTTCAGCCTTCAGTATTTTGTTACGTCTTTCCACATCCCGTGCTGTTTCCACGAGTTCTTCTTGTTGTCTTTTCTGTTTGCTCCTGCATTTGCTTGCAGCCTTCCGGTTTTTCTCAAGGTAAACGGCTCGCGCAGACCCGGGCTCGGCATACTCAGAACCACGTCTCCGTCCTATCTGGGCTTGCAGCATGGTTGATGATTGTGATTCGAGATTAGATTGAAGGCTGTCGCAGCGGTGTTTCGAGGTAGGGGATTCGATAGCATTGGCATGTGTTGCGTAATTCGAGGGCGAAACATTGCGCATCTGACCCTCGAACGATGGGTTTGCGTCTGACCCGGGAGATGCGTGGTCTGCTTCAAAGCGTCCCTCCAAGGGCGAGATTGTCGTGGGAGCATGTACATCTGTGCGAGTGTTGCTCGCGATGAACATGGCAGGAGACGAGTACATTCCGGAGGTGTTCACCTCAAGAGGTGCACTGACGCTAGGCCGGGTCTTGTAGTTGTTGAAGGAAGGCTTCGAGCACGGCGCGTTGTGGAAGTTGTGGTGTTCCGAATTGGATGGCGCGAAGTTTGAGGGTAGTGTGAACAGATTCTCTTCTTGATGAGTAGTGGTCATGGGAAAGCCAGTGTATTCAGGTGTTGACATGAAGGCGTGCTCTTCCTGCGAAGACGTCGTCCAATAGTCCGATGGCCCGTACATGGGAGCAGTTTTGGACACCATGTCGAAGTCCAGGTCGACATTGCGACGATGAGGGCCTAAAGACTGCATTCCCAATACTGCCGTCGACATGAATGAAGGTGCGGAGATACTGTCACTTTGGAATGATGGCGGGGTGGGGGCACTCTTGAAAACTTGGGCGAGCTGCGGGCAGGTCCTAGACTCCTGGTTCTAAGGGTAGTACGGAAGTAGCGAGGTCGATTTGGGCGGCTCTAGAAGCGAGGCGCAACATATATCAAGTTCCAGCGGCGCCTGGGACTAGACGCCAAGAAGCCATCAAAACCGCACTCGACTGGTTGCTGATCATGATGCAACCGCACTGATAGCACGCAAGTGATGCTGGTTCCATTGACAGCGGGAAAAACGGCCGTGTTGCAGCCCTTTCCGCAAGAGCACAGGATGGGAATTCGGTCCTGGCCCATGCGGCCGGGATGCTGCCAATTGCGACCGGTGTGGATGCCGTTACCTCCGCTGCACATCCCATGCGTGGACACAGGGACTGGGCCGGCTGGCAACCGTTTGCGACTGTCCTGGCTCGGGGCTCGAGGCAGCGCGGTGACAGCCTGCAGATCATCCCAACCGAGAGCTACGTCGCTATCGAACTTGGCCGTGCGTGAAACTGCATTGGCCCACTTGAACCTTGCAGGTGGTTTGCATCCGCCCTACCGGTGAAGCTCGCCGCAGCCAATGGGATCGCGCGGTAATTGTGGCGCGCGCCAACTGCTGAAAGGGAGGCCTCAAGCTACTATGATATCTGTGAAGAGTAACTGAACTACTCGGGGGAAAGTCTCCCGTGCGGGAAATGGAAACGGTGTCGCTGGCCTCGTGGTGGTCGTGCCATAATTCGCAACCGAGACAGCAACAGCTGCCCTGGCGAGCTTCAAACTGACGACGATGGCCTACACAAGTGAGTGCTGTTAGTGACAATCGGCAGTAGTAGGATACAAAGTTGAGTGCGAAGCCGGATACCCAATGACGAACCTCTAGCGCTTCGCTCGCCGTTGCCTATTGTGTATGATTGAGGCCAACGGTGCAAAGCGAACGCTAGGCCAGCCCTTTCACCAGCAGCCATCTTCTTTCGACCCTTCTTGCCGATACGCCATGGCACCTGCTCAGACACAATAGCTGTCAAGATTGTTCATCACGGATTAAGTGGCGCCCTGCAAGGTCTGACGAGTGGGTTGTAGGGAGCGCCAACTCGGTTTCCGACTCCAGCCTATGGGATGGAAATATAGAGCCGTTAAGGGAGACTTGCGTACCTCCCGATGGCCGCGAACGCTTAGCTGACAAGGGCTCACCCTTATGGTCACTTCGCGACGCTCTGTCTAACTCTAGGCTTCTTGTTGGGGCACTCTCCACACTTCACAAACACGAGTGTTGAAGGCTAGTAGATGTGAGCTCGGAATGGATTGGACGCCACAGTCTACATATGTATGTAGCTTTGCGCGACTCGAATGACAGCGAGGGTCGCCTTTTAACGAAGCGACGACAGGTCTCGGACATTTGTAGTCGTTCAATCCGACCTCAGCCTGTACCCGGGGCCCATTCCTACTTGGTTTAGAACTGGCTGTTGGCTGCGTTTTCCCATGTTTCCCGTTCGAGCTGAGATGGCTCAAAATCACGTTCATCGTCTTATTCTGTCTTTCCGGGGGAATGTCATGTCATGCGGCTGCCCCTCTCGTTACCCACAACCTTCGGAGGGGGTTGCCTGAACCAATAGCAGTACTGGTGGGAATCAGAACAACTTCCGCCCTCTAAGAATTTTTGGCTGATGACAGCCGTGAACTGAACAGCCGCTGGCTTAGAGTTAATTGCAGCTAGGGACTACAGTCACTACACTCATACAAGCTTGAGGTTGGCTCACAGAGTTGCAAAGAGCGCGTTGAACCAAACCTCTCCGCTAAGCCAATATCGGGCAACTTTTCAAATACTCCAGAATAGTGGACACAGTACTGCGGACACCAAATGCTTTTTTACCGGTTCTAAAGATCTCAAAATATCGAGCCATAGCTTGCTAGGCTACGTCATTTTCAACTGCGATGACGGGTCAGGTAAGCCGGCAGTGTTGTACTCCACTTGCTTGATGCACATGGTATGGCGTAAAGAATGATAGAAGTTTGGAACTTCGCGGCATCAGGCGATTATCGCTGAGCGTCAAGAAGTACATCACAACGCGTGTCCGAAGCACCTTAAGCGCACGAAGGCTGATCTTGCAGATTGTTTGAAAATATGACGTACCGCAAGACCAGACTCGGCTACACAAATTACTCTCTGAAGCCTTTACAATAGACGCAGACCGTACGGACAAGTACGCCGCCATCCAAAGAAGTCGGGGTTCGTGTAATCGCTGCTCATCTGCCGTGTACCCAAATCTTCATTACAGACCCTTCTTTGGAAATGCCGAATGACACTGCTGGAAACGTCCCTCGACCTAGGGTCCAGTAAGAGAGTAGTTCCCACGTCCATCCGTACAGGGGGAGGAGAAAATCACCAAAGCCAATCGCATGCGCATTCGCTCCTGATTAGAGATGAAGCGTTTATGTACAACCAATCTATGTCTGTCTATGCGATCGTTTGTGCCGCGGAGAAGAACGCACGATACCGAGACTGAGATGCGGCGCGGCTCTCAGATGGACGTGTGCATAAGCTAACTGCATGTTGCCCGCGGAGTGGCCTTGACTCGCACAACGTCGTCAAAGACCTACATACATAGTTGCATTGCCTTGAGCTATGAGTTCCAGAAGCTAAATTACTGTAGTCGATGTTTGCAGAGCGACAGCGTAAAGGTTTCAGGTAGGCTGCGAAGTTCAGCAGAATCGTATGATCAGAAGACTTGCTCTGAAAGATCTCTACACTAGACGTTTATGAAGGTGGCTGGAGGGGTCTATCAGACACAAAGTCGAAATTAGATGGTGGCGTCACGAACACACTGGTAAGTGGCTCTACTCTACCGGGATGATCCGTAACCGGTCGCAGACAGCATCAGGCCAGCTCCTCCAAGCCAGTCCACTGTGGCTTATCTGCGAATCGCGAGCCGACTTAAGAATGTGCCGCAACCATGCAACAGGGGTGTCTCAAGTAGCACTGTGACCAGTCTAGAATCCCAGAACGTGTGCCTGCAAGAGTGCCTCCCCGTCTGCAGGCTCAAGGCATCAATGTCCGTACACATTGTGATTCGACTCGTGCTACAGCGGCCACATTTGGCAGTACATCTGGCCGGTACAAAGTGCCGCAAAGCACGCCCTGGGATCTGTATCGAACGCTGCCGCTGTGGTCGACTGCCTGTTTTTCACCGATCTTCCCCAGAACGTGACGGGCCACATGCGAAACGACACAATGGCGACTATCGCATTGTTACCTCACCACAATAAGATCAAGATCAACTTTTGTCAATCTCAGAAAAATTATATGTGGCCCTGTATGCAGGTTTCACGATCGATCAGGTTCACAATCCGCACCCTGTTGAATCCCGCGTTCTCCACCATGGTGCTTATGTACGGGAGAGGAAGCCAAATGTGGAAAAACACGGGGTCATATACGAGCGGGTACGTACTGATCGACTTGCTGCAGGCCCTCTGCTAGGGAGACTGCCATTGCGCACATGAGAGGTCGGCAGACCGGAAAGAGCTCCTCCAATGAATGTCATTGTTCAGCGATTAATGAGTGATGCAGCTAGACCCACGGCATGGTACGTGTCGATACTTTGTCGCACTTCTGTGGAGAACAATCTTTTCGGGATCTTGCATGGTATACGTATCTGTCTCCGCTGCTTTACGGCACGCCAAAGCGAGGGACATGATGCCACGCGAGAAAGGCTTCTCGATCGAGGTCCAGGTATCCCCACAATTGGCTCGTTGGAAATCTTATGGTTGCCGTCACACTCGAAGGATCATGGCCATCGTCATCTTGCAAGTGATCGTAAGCAAGTATAACTGCGTAATCGGCGACGTTTCAACTATCGACACCTATGCGTTCTGTACAAGAGCCTTGCTGACACATGCCGTGTGATGTAGATTTTTACTTCTTTTTCACTAATTCCAACAGGCTGAGGAAGTGGTCTGGGCCATTGCCCGCCAGGTGACCCTTCTGATGTGCTACCAGCCGTGAAGCCATCTTTTGCATTGAAGGTTCGAGACCCTCTCCTCGGCGCATGGACTTCTCATTAGGGACAGCATTAATGACATCCGTACCAGCGTCAGACGCGCTCTCGACTGGCAGCTTGGCGGCGTTTACCGGGCCAATGTTCGTATTGAGCAAGGTAGGTTCAATGTGGATGGATCGCATCTGCAGGCCGGTGGTCGTAAGAGATCCTTCGGAGCAGAGTGGCCATGAGGATGCCGGTGATGGTTGCTATGTATCAGTCAGTCTTACTTGCATTGATTTTGTGGAGGAGCCAACCTTATCAACCGTCCTACAGCACTTAGATGTGTGCACATCTAGAGCTCCGCTATCTGACAGGGGAAAAGCGACCTTGAGTGCATTGGAGTGAAGCCCGATGGTCTCCAAGTCAGACGGTTGAGTCTGCATGTCGTTGAGGCTTGCATCGTCTGGTTTCCGGCTTGATAAGGGTTGGTCTTCGGATATCGGAGCTGAGTTTACAGGGCAAAGGTGAAGCAGCAACTCGGCCCAGTAGAGGTCGCCCTCATTCGCTGTCATTGCCAGTGCCTCGAAATCAAGTTGACGTTCTTTCCATAGGTCTTCTGCTCCATCGAGCGTCAACTCGTCTAAGGTTGGCTTCTTCACAACCTTCATGATGCGTCTGTTTAGTTGCACTGTCCTGGCTGATCGTGACTGTACGTTGGGCTGAGCATGTACATCCATAGATTCGACGTTCTGATGTCTGCACTCGTTCTTGGTTGCATTCGTTTCTTCGCCTGCGACGTTTCTTTCCGACTCTGTGTGCTTGCCCCAAATTGGGATCTTGCAGTCTAACAGGGCAATGAGTTCGTCCAAGATCTTTACCCCCGCAGCCTATCGAGTCAGCACGTAAAGCCGTTGAGCATGCTGTTGACATACCGCCGAGGCATCATGGAGCCTCGCTTCGACTTCATCGCGCTCGCTTTGTACTCGCAGCAAAAAGCTACCTAGTGTCACTCTCGATCGCTCCCGCTCGTTCTCCCATCGTACAAACTCTAGTAAAGACTGTAAATGACCTGATCGAGAGTTAAGAGGAGTGTAGCTCAGAGCATCACTATCACTCGCAGCGCTCCTTATGGGTGCTGTCGCGGTGTTGAAGCTCTCTGGTGGGTGATAACGTAGCATCGCGAGTAGTTGCTTGCTTTGTGGTATGAGAAGATGATGTTGTGGCGGCAATCGCGCTGGCGCAGCTGTCGTTGACATGTCGCGTGGTAGTCGCGTGAGAGTGACAGAGGATACTTGTCTAAAGACGACGGGTGGAAGGGTAAAGAACGTGGAAGAACAGAACGTGCAGGTGAGAGAAAAGAAAAGTCGCTCTTTCCAGAAGCGCCAACTCAGATGATGTCAAGTTTGCAGCACAGCTCTCCTGCCTCACAGGACTTTCCGCAGGTCATCAATGTCTTCTAATTTCCTGCAGATTTCGCTTGGCCTCTAACGTCGCAAATGACGGACAACGCACTTCTCGGAGTTTGAGCAGCTCCAGTAGCTTTCACCTCACTTCCACCGGTGTACTCATCGCACCTTCCCTGGATCTCAGGTGTCCAATCTCGCAGAGGGAAAGAACCTCATCTTCACTCCAGATAAGATGCTTCGCAACAACCTTCAACCAGAACCCTCGACTAAAGCAAGCAGCGAGCACACCACTCCAAAGCAGCTAGTCCAGGGCCCACCTCCACTCTTCTTCTCCAGAATTCTTCGCAGTTCAGTCAACATTTCTCAAACTCCCCAAGCACCTCTCGCAGCTCCTCAAAGGGCCGGCTGTCATGCCCCTTCCATCGCACAAACCACCCGCTGGAAAGGGAGCCGGCACGAGACCCTGCATGCGTTTTGAACAATGCATCCAGGCGAACATTTCGGTGCTGTGGAGCAAGACGTCTAGATCCTATACCTGTGTGGCGGTTAGGTGGCGCCAGTAGAACTCAAGAAGAGGGGGGGCTAAGAGAGAGTCTCCGGGGTATGACTCAAGCCAATGGCCCGTGAGAGGAGTGTCGGTGTACTGGGAGTCGAAGACTGGGTGGTACTGCATTAAGGAAATGTGTTGAGTCAATCATGCGTGTTGCGTGGTATCGATCATGTTCTGGGGCCTTTGTGGTGGCAGGGCATGTGATCGTGTGCTTGGGGAGAGGGCCTGTAAATTGATTGTGTGTTCTGACAAGCATTTAGGTGGTGGAAGAAATTTGTTGGAAGTGCTTTATTCTCTGTTGCCGGTGCCACATGCTTTGCTTGAGTGGCTGCTCACAAACCTCCGCTTTGTCGCGTCATACAGCGCAGCCATAAAGGACCATGTTGCCCCAAGTCTACCGCCCCATCATCCCTTGCACTCTCTACTCTCACAGGATGCGCTTCCTCCGCAACCACCGACACAATGGCCTACGCCGCCCTGCTCAAGCAGAGCTTGAGCGCAACTTCGACTGCTACCAGTATAGGTCCCTCGGCCTCCTTCACAGGTTCGATGATTGGGCGCGCGAGCTACCACTACTGCTGGCTCACTGCAATGGAGAACACCAAGCTGCTGTAAATACTGGAAGCCTTGTGGAAGCCCTGGAAAGGATGCGGGTGCTGAACGATCGCTTAGACGTTGTCGACCAGTACATGAGGCAGACAGGGCTGGGGCTTGCTTCGAGGGGACCCTGGCGAGGAAGATTGGGTAGGAGGTGGTAGCGATACGTAAGCCTTTGGGAGCGTATTTTCAGGAAGTGGACAGACGCAGCTGTGTTGAGATCCTGGACCATTCTCTCTGTCTTGCCCTATTGTGGCTGAACAATCTCTCGTAGATCAATATGTTCTCAAGACCTTCCCCTCCTTCAGCCTTTGTCCTTGGCAGACATTTTCTTGGATGTCGAGCCTTTCGGCCGACCGGGTTTTCTCTTCAGCGCAGTGGGTTGAGTTGCAGGATTTTGAGGCGTACGGGGTACAGCGATCTGACCACCCCGTGGAGCAGGTGCAAGGTGTCTTGTAGGTTTTCGGCCCATGACAGGGAGAACGTCAACGTCCAGTTCCTTTCTCGGCCGACCGGGTCCGCGTTTCAGTCGTTCCGGCGACGCAGTAGACTTGATCGGCGGTCCAGGCTTGATCCTACGCATGAGACAAAGTGTATGTTGATCCAGAGTAGTCCGCTCCGGAAAAATTGGCGACCCCATCCAGGTCAGTTGAATGTCCTTCTGGGTCCCTGCGTTCGCAAACTTGGACGGCCCCTTCTTGCGCTTCGACGTATCTTCGTCCTCATCCAGCACCTCTGATTCGGCCAGGAGTGTTCGCGGCGTATGCCGTACGGTGACACCTACGCCTTGTAGCCCCCTCTCACTCGCCGCTCTATTCCACACAAACTGCTGAACAAGCCCTTGGCTAGATACCAGCACGAACCCCATCGGCCAGGGGCTTCGTGCAATGGCATCCATGGTGCCTTTCGTAGCCTTCAATGTTGTCACCAGCAGCCCAAGAACAGGCTTGCCCCTCCAGTCCGGCGGTATTCCTCGAAATGAACCCTCCAGCTCGCGGACATGGCTGGGGCCTAGGGTGCATCGGCGCGCCTTGCACTGGATAATGACTGGCAGCGGTTCGCTCAAAGGCGCCAGTACCCAGTGACCGATCAGGTCAATGCCAGCATCGTTCTTCGCGCCCGTTCGTAGCAGAGAGAACCCTAGGCGCATCAAGGACAGCGCAGTGGTGTACTCGTAGTGGGTGCCAACGAAGTACGTCTTCAGCGGAGAGAGCTTCGTGCGGGTCGCATATTCGATGAAAGTCTCGAGCGAGTCGTGGTCTTTGGAACCATTCTTGACAATCAGTCGAGGCAGATCAACAGGAGCGGCGTGCTGCGCGGACGTGGTTGCAATCCGGCGGGGGACAAGGCTATGCGGAGCGCTTCGGGGGTGTCGGGGCAGGAGCCATGGTTGTCGTAGCCATGTTGCAGGCAGGAGAGGTCGCATGACAGAGTAGAATGAGGTGCTATGAGTAAACAGAGCATATCTACATAGAACTAGAAAGGAAGGAGCGAGTGGTGCGTGCAATCGAATGTCTCGTGTACGAGAGTTACCATCGCGTAGGATTCACGCCAAGTGGACTAGCTCAGCCCTACAACGCGTCTTCCTGCCGCGGACTGCTCCAACGTTTCCTACCCCACACAGGGAGATCACATTGCCACCGCGGCTATTTCCGTCACACACACACACCTTGCCTCCTGCTGCCGGCCTTCCTAGCTCTTACAATGGCCGACATCCTCACTCAAATACAAGACGAAGTGGACATGGTACGCATGAGGCCTCCATGACGGTAACATAACCACTAACCACCGCAGCTCCTCAACATCATGCAGTCCCAGCTCTTCCAGATCCGTACACGCGCCCCACCCAGCGTCCCAGAAGGCCAGCAGAAACTCAGTTCCTTCGCAGAGAAAGAGGCCGCCGACAAGTCTGAGAATGCAGCACAGAACCCTACGCAGACAGCGCAGACCAGCGACACGCCGCCAGCGCTGCCCACGAAGGAGCAGTTCGAGGAGGACTTGAAGGAAATGGCCAAGGATCTTGTGGTCAAGAGTCAGCAAATCGAATTGCTGATTGCGAATCTGCCTGGTGTGAATTCGAGTGAAGCTGAGCAGGTGCAGCGTATGAAGGAGCTGGAAAAGGAGCTGGAAGAGTTGGAGGGCGAGCGATTGCGGGCTGTCAAGGAGAAGGACGCCTTGCTCAAGAAGGTTGAGGAGAAGATTGTGGGCGTTGGGAGGGTGCGGTGAGCAACATGGGCTGAACCTGGCTACGCGACTGCCGATTCATGGACCTGCCTCGAGAACCCAAGTCACTCTTCCTTCAGCGGACACACGTCGGACGTCAAGGCCACAACTACATCATTTCGCAACACTACTGCTCGAGCATGCGCTCGACTCCGTCAAGCGACTTTTCAACGCCGTTGATCTGCAGAGTTTACGCCTTGAAACGACCGCCCTCGCAAACTGTTCCAATCCAGCACAGTCAGCTTTGCCGGATACACCACAGAAACTTCTTGATCAGACACAAATGGATGGCACACATGGCGTATTGAGAACATGGAGAAAAGTTGCATGAGCCCCATTGTCTGGAAGTATGCGCTTGGTGAAGCATTTGGCAGCTGCCTTTGGACTGTCTGGCCTCGATTGCCCGGACTGACGGTGTCGACGCTGCGCGGCGCAATGGGAGAGTGCCCGGGCTGGACTCAATGGCCACCGCTCCAGCCGGGCCTTCGAGGTAGATATGAGGACCGAGTGACCGCCTGTTGTACGGCCACTTCGCAACGAGGCGTTTTCACATCTATGTTGCATTGATATCATACTCCTCGAATGATAATGATCGTTGAACGCTCGCAATGCATGATAGAACTAGCCGTACAAATACAACATCAAACGCAAACTACGCCAACTCCTCAGCACAACGCTGCTCCTAGTAGTCAAACCGGTCCGGCAACACCAGCGGCGCGACAAGACTCCATGCATAGATGGTATAGCACACCCACGCACTAATGATCTTCGCCCAGCTGGCCCAGTATGTGCGTCCCACAGGCACAAAATCCGTCATGGCCTTCTCGTCAAAATTGCTCGTGAGCAGAGTCGCGACCCAGGCGGTGCTGAGGAAGAAGATAACGTGGAAGAGACTGTAGTTATACTGTGTTGCGTTGCGCTCGTCGTCGCGCGGCGCCTTGGAGGGCGACTCGTCCTCGTCTTCGCTGTCTGAATCGTCAAGTGCCGAGGCGGGGAGAGAGCCAGATTCGACGGCAGCACGGAGGGCGGCTTGGCGCATATCGCGGCGTGACGAGGGCTGTTGGGTTACGAGACCGTGCTCGTAATCGTCAGTGCCGACTTGCGAGTAGCCGTTGCCATACGAGTTGCCTTGCGCACCGAGAGCGAGACCGTAAGTCGCAGCGCGTGTGGTGGTGTAGGCGACGGTTACGAAGGTTACGATGGCGCCGATTATGATGGTGGCCTTGCGGGTGCCGCGCGCGCGGACGAGCGGGTTGCACTGGTGGTCATCGGGCTCCATGCCCACGGCGGAGAGGGTCAGGTAGGTGCAGTAGATGGCCACAATGGCAGACTGGGCGAGGCCGGCGCGGGGGTTAACGTTCTGGACAGCGGGGTGGATCGATATAACGGACGTGACGAGGAGGAGCAGGAGGTTGATCTGTGCGTGTTAGCAGTAGCGCTCTCATTGAGAGTGTCGGTACGTACAGTGATGGCTGCCTGGTTCATACCACATCCACTCTTGGCGAAGTAAATGTACATAACGACCGTCATAGCGAAGGAAGCCAGATACATGAACAGCGCAGAGCCGACAAGCATTCCGGTCCACACCCTCGACTCAGAGGTCTCAATCTTCTCCTGGCAGTACTCGGCCCAGTTGTGTGCCAGGTCGACCAACAGAATCAGGCCAACGAGCAGGAACAGACAGGCACCGGCCATGGCGAAGTAGTTGCCCCACACGATGAAAAATGAGTTCGGGATGAAGAAGGTCAGGACGATCATGGCGATCCAGCCAATGATCTTGGGGCCCCAGAAGCCATTCTGGATCTTTGCGCGGCCGTCCTTGGAGGACCGCACACCAACAAGCATCAAGGCCATGAGGACGTGGAAGAAGCCGAGGGCGAAGTTGATGCGCTGCACAGCAACGAAGCCGTAGCACTGCTCGCCGTGGCACTTGATGTCGACATAGTCCAGAGTGAGCTTCGACAGCTTCTTCATGGCCCAGTCAGTGAGCATGATCCACGAGACAATCGAGTTGACGAGGAGGATGAGCGCGTAGGCGATACGGGTTGCGATGCTGTTGCCGCATTTTCCTCCACAGGAACCCATGACGGCAGAGCAGGTCGCGGCGCCACAGCACGAGGCGGCGACGCTCCATATCTGGCAGCATTAGCGCGTGCTGTGGTGTAGATGGTGTCCATAGAGACGTACGGTACCCATGGCGGGCATGGCAAGGAAGGGGAGCGACAGTGCGGCACCCATGGTTGCGGTTGCGTGCGATGCTGTGGGGTTGGTGTGGAGAGACGCCTGGCAGGCAGAGCGCGCGAGGTTGAAGTTGCGGCATTGCAGCCCGGTGACGTTCTCGCTCGGCTGCCTCCGAGCTTGGCGTCTTATGTCCGGTGGAACTCCAGTGAGCCGTCACTGTGTATCGTCACTTTGCTGCTGGGACTGCTGTCGAGCAAGCTTTGCTGCACTGTTCTGTGTCTGCGCTCGTTCTCACTCCTTTGTATGCTCTGTTCTACCAACATCTGCTGTGCCAACGCGTCCCCCAGCCGCTGCGCCGGCCCCGTGCATTGCCGTTATCTGTTCGACCCACTTGCTGCCATTGCGCAACCCTCCCAATCTCAAACCTGTGCTCGATGACTGCCGCGACTCCTTAACACACGATACTCATTGCCTGCCATGGTCGACTTGGAAAAGACCACGCCCCATAAGAAGACGCGGGTCGTCTCTGTCGTCGCTGCGACGACCATTGCGCTGGCATGTGGAACAAACGTATGTCAAGTCTAGGGTCCAGCTGTCATCACTGAGTACTGATACCTCGCAGTATGCATACTCAGCGTGGGCACCGCAATTTGCGGACAGGCTCCAGCTCTCGACCACCCAGAGTAATGTCATCGTACGCCATCATATACATCCACTTCGAAACCCGCTGCTCATCAATCTTAGGGAACAGCAGCGAACATGGGCATGTATGCCTCAGGGATACCAATTGGTCTCATAACGGATAGGGTCAATCCTCGCCTATCAGCTATCATTGGCATGCTCTGTCTATTGCTCGGATACTATCCCATCAAGATGGGTACGTTGCATTTATGGAAGGGAGTCTCAAAGATGGCTAACTCCTGATAGCCTACGACGGTGGTCCTGGATCCATGAGCGTTGGCATGATATCCTTCTATTCTTTTGTTACCGGCGTTGGCAGCTGCGCTGCATTCCAGGCCGCTTTGAAAACGGGTGAGCATGTCGCTGCGTCTGTTCGAAGCACGCACTAACACATCCAGCAACATTGAATTGGCCAACACACCGCGGGTCGGCGACGGCTTTCCCTCTGGCAGCTTTTGGATTAAGCGCCTTTTTTTATACTCTCATCGCTGGTATTGCTTTTCCTGGCAATACCTCAGGCCTGCTCACCATGCTCTCCCTGGCTACTTCGCTGCTCGTCCTCGTCTCTATCCCCTTCCTCATCGTAGTAGACCACCAGAGTGGGACCAGCTACGCAGTACTGCCAACAAATGAGCGGACTCGTCGCAACTCGAACGTTCTACACAGGACGAATTCCAATCGAAGCAAATTCAGCGCCACCGTGCTTCCCGCTGAAGAAGTCAGTAAGTGCCACCTCTTTTCTTGGATCGTAGTCGTAGTCTATATACTCCCCCATCATATACCAACCACGTCCAACAGATGAAGATGACCCGAGCCGATCGTCGACCGAAACATCTTCGCTCCTTTCTGGCCCTGGAGACATTGATCCAGAGGATGACGCTGCAAGCAGACATAGCAAGAAGTCATCTCACTCACACTGTCTAGACATCACTGGCTTCGCCCTGCTATGTAAATCGGAATTCTGGCTACTTTGGCTGCTCATGGGCCTTTTGACAGGTGTTGGTATCATGACCATAAAGCAAGTCTCTGCATTGTCGTATGCTAGTGTACATTCTGTACTGACTCCATCAGTAACATCGGCCATGACGTTCAAGCTCTGTGGAACCACTTCGACAAGTCTGCAAGCAAGGATTTCGTCGCGCACCGCCAGCTCTTGCACGTCTCTATTATCTCGCTCGGTTCCTTCTTCGGCCGCCTCTCATCAGGCATCGGCTCCGACTTCATCGTTAAGCGCCTCGGCCATTCGCGCTTCTGGTGCGTCGTTATTTCATCTTTTATCTTCGCGATTGACCAGTTCTGCGCGACCCGTATCGAGAACCCAAACTACCTCTGGGTAGTCTCTGGCCTATGTGGTCTGGCGTACGGCGTTACCTTCGGTGTTCTTCCAGCAGTCGTGGTCGACACTTTCGGCCCTGATGGCTTCTCGGTCAACTGGGGTTTTCTGACGTTGGCCCCTGTATTCAGTGGCAATGTCTACAACCTCTTCTATGGCGTTGTGTACGACTCCAACTCAACCGTGCAACCGGATGGTAATCGAAACTGTGAAGAAGGTCTGCAGTGTTATCAGAAGGCTTATTATGTCACGCTGCTGTCAAGTGTGCTCGGTATTGCTGTGTGTCTGTGGGGAATACACGGCGAGCACGCACGAAGAAGAGCAGCTCTGGAGGAGCTTGATAGACACCGCGAAGCTTAGCACATCCTTTCGTAATCTCAATACCACCTGTGGAAGCACCGTAGTCTGAATTATTTGCATACCTCAATCCAATTCCTCGCATACCGTACGCGTGAACTTGCAAACTCACCTTCCGGCTTTACCCCCCCCCCCCCCCTTTTTGAGCTTCGATGGCGTAGAGAATAGAGAGTAGTAAACACTTCAAGTCTGCGCAAAGAGATCTAATGAATCTGTTGTGGGAGTTGTAGCCAGCTTAGGGCTCTATTGCTCCCTTAAACAATCGAATCTCTTTGCGATGCCGAACGCCACCGCAAAGAAGAGGTCGATGAGCTCCTGAGCTGGGGTATTCTTGAGGATGACGACGACGAGGCTTCACTGGGCATACCAAAAAAAGCAGGAAACCTACTCAAATCCGCTGGACTGTCATTACACTTCACAGCGTCAGTTCGTGCATCAGAGCAAGTGGAAAGCTCCCTGCCGTACTTCTCGCAAACT
Organism: Stagonosporopsis chrysanthemi; assembly: GCA_022560025.1. NCBI lineage: Eukaryota > Fungi > Ascomycota > Dothideomycetes > Pleosporales > Didymellaceae > Stagonosporopsis > Stagonosporopsis chrysanthemi. The sequence continues at coordinate 133,041 of JAFISE010000062.1, read as the reverse complement.
CGACGACACGAGAGGACCACAACGCAGCAAGTGGCAAGCTCCTCAGCATCCCTCCCACGACGCCGCAGGACCCCGATACCGCAATTAGTAAGGTCACTGCTATATCTACAACACGAAAGGATTATAACGCAGCTTGACAGGGAGGTGGACATATTCTAAGGGTGTTGTTTTCGGAAGACGACGATACTGGAGCCCAAGGTGTGCTAGGGCTGAGGCAAGAGTTGGAGCCCGCTTACAACTTAGAGACAACTCGAGACACAGACTCAGATAAAGATACAGATATCGAAGCCTTCCCTGCAGACGCGGATGAGCAGACTGCTCAGTGGTTGGATAACAATAGCGTATCAGACTTTGTAATCTAACACTCAATCCACACCAGCGAAAGAATATCCTACAGCCCCAATCCAGCATTCTGTACCCTCGTCACACAACTCGTCCGCCGCCAGCAGATCCTCACCACGCCTTGAGATAAGCCGGGTTTTGTCCACAAATGAAAAGACCTTGATGGTTGGGTGAGAGATAAGTTGGTTGACATAGCAGAGATGGTGCTAGTCGGTGTCAAGAAGGAATATAGGTATGTGGTGGATGAGACGATGGATGTGGAAGAACGGATGAACTTGTGAGTCTGTTCTCTGATTAGGTGTGATTTTCGAGATCAGTGGTGCTTCTGGGTGTCAAATGTTCAGAAATACTTGGTTACTAGCCGAGTACTAATTCTGTGTAAACACTGCAACGGACGTGTTGTTTTTGTTCTCCGAGATGGCCGTGATACCATTGTAAGTCGTCGTCTTTCGGCGTAGGTCTTCCGCGGTATGTAGAAAGACGCTGATGTCTTTCAACTCGGCTGAACCCCACGATACCGGCTTACTTTCATGTTAGGAGCTGCTTGCATATGCCTCCAACATGCAGAGAAAGGGCTCAACATTCGTCTTCGACTACATCGCCCAAGTGAAAGGAAGTTTGTCATTTCACAGCGGAAAGTCGTCAGCGGTTGAAGTCGCAATCAATTGCTTCAGCCCACATGTTCCTTCACTCGATCACATGAACGCGCATGAAAGTCTTCTCTTCTCATGGCGTATATCTCTGCCGCGCTCTACACAACTGCACGCCATGATGGATTCAACCCCAACAAGCCCCGAGTTCTTCAATTCAGTCACAGACACCACCAAGTCCGCGCCCCCCACCAGCCCTGCTTCACCAATACCCACATCCTCTACCACCAACAAAGAAACCCCCGAGACTCTCCGCCAGAGAATCAACACACGACGCGATGCGTACATGAAGAAAGCAGAATTCCTGCGCGCGCACATCGAGACAGAAAAGGCCAAGCTGCAGACCCTTGGCGAGAAGTATGATAACAAAGCCGGCGACATCGACATGAACCGGCGCATCTGGCGCATTTCTCGTTATATCAGCATGTTGGTCAAGAATTTCAATCTTGCCATGGCTGAGCACCGTCAACACATGACTAACGAGGATGTAAGTGAGGTGGCGATGGTGATGGCGAGAAGTAAAGTGCTGGAAATTGAGAGCAGACTCAGGATTGTTGAGGTTGCGCTTCAGGGGGGCATCGAGCATGCAGAGCCGGCGAAAGGGTCGGATGTGGTCATGGGGGATGCAGGGTCGGTGGACTCGGTGATCGTGGTGGAAGACTCCTCTGATACGGCTGCCGCTGCTGATGCTGCAAAGAGGATCGATTTCGTTCCAGAGGAGTGATTTTTGCGACTGTTGGCTGCTGGTCATCAGAGGAAGAACTTACCTCCTGTGGGGCGTTTTGGAATTTAGACAGTGTGGATTGGGTTGAGGTTTGCTAGAAGCGCTGACTACAGGGGCGGTAAGCAGCATGTTAACTCACTGAGATTCTAGCAGTCCGAAACAGATGTAAGGAAGAATTGAGTGTTCGACCGTCATTTCAAATGTATGCCGCCAACTCCTGGTATCTTGGGTGCGTGATATCGTACAACGTAATCCAACATAATTCCTACATCATCCAGCGACCGTGTCCAGGAATCTAAACATGGTGGCTAGAGGAATAACCCGCTCGCACGTAGCTCCAAGGCTAGCCAAAAGTTCCAACGGCTCAGTGCTTTACAGTCTCCTCAGCCCTCTTGACCTTTGCCTTCTCCGCAACATGCTCAGCCTCGTGATGGACATTCTCCAGAATATGCGCAGGCAGGAGATCCTTAGCCCTCTGATTTGGCTCATCGGTCGTAGCCTTCTCTTGCTCGAGCTTCTTCTCCATGAGCTTCTCTTTGGCATCGATCGACTTCTCGACCTGCTCGACCGCGCGCTCAATCTCAACTTCCATGTCCGGCAGGTCAAACTGCTCGGCGATAAGCTTGCCGTTCCAGCGCTGGAGCACCATGACGTCTTCGCTCTCGTTGTTAGTCTGCTGGTGCACCACGGTAGAGACTTGGTCAGCTTCTTTCTCGGTCGGGCGGGGAGCTGCACGCGAGATTTTGCGAGTGGGATACATGAGGCCTGCAGTGTAAGCTTCATCCAGCGCCCAGGAGGTGCTGGGGATGGGCTGGTTGTGCTGGAGGAGGAATTCGAGGTATTTTGATCCGGAGAGTGCTGTGAGATAGTTAGCTTACAACGTCAGATGTGAAGTTTGCAAATTGTAATGGTATACCTTTCCAGTGCGACCATGCGCGGTAGAGCACATAAAAGAATGGCAGGTTGGGAACAACGGGCACCAGCATGAAGGGCGCTGTGAAGGGCATGATGACGACGCTCCATATAAGCTTGCTGCGGTGCATTCCCTGCCGTTCTTGCGCCAGTTTGGTCAGAATCTCAGTAATTCTCTCTTGCTTCAGATAGCGCCCGGGAAATAAAAGCTCATGCTTGGCCTTGCCCTCGATGATATCTTTTTTCCGCCGGTCGGTCAGCGTGGGCAGCGTCTTGAGGCCCCATTCCTCGTATGGGATGCGCTTCAGCGCCTGGTTGCCGTAAAAGGTAACTTTCTTCTTCCAGTTGCCGACGGCCTTCTCGTCCTTCTCCCAAGCCGCCCAGGTCTCGTTGGCTTTGAGAGTGACTTTGTCGAGGAGCGAGCGATCTTTGGGGGCCTTCTCGTGCAGCTTCTCACAGTAGACCAGCGAGCGGCGCGTCGAGATGGGGAGCAGGAAGAGGCGCATCGTGGACTGCCTGTTTGGGAAGGCGCAGGGTGGTGTCGCAGGCAGGCGCGTTATGTAAGCGCACACAATGGCGCAGGCGGTGGTGCAGGGCTCAAGCGGGTGCCTGGTCAGACATATCTCTGGGTGCCGAGTCGCGTGGACTTTTTGTGTGCATGTACAGACTTCAGCCGCGGCCCTGGCAGAGGCGAGGCTTGAAATTGCTTGCGCAGCGGCAAGGCTGTGCTAGGCGGGCGATTACATCAGAGCGCGCCCGGCCAGCAGCAGTGGAGTCGCTTCCCTGTGCGCCTGTTCCCTGCGCGCAGACCCAGCTGGCTCCAGGGGCTAGCCATGGAGGGCGTCATCCCTGTTTTGAACGCAGATCAGCAGCAAGCAATCTCTCCCTGCCACCGCGCACGCTCCCGGGCACCACCGCTCGAAACGTGCGAAACGCTTGCCCTCGCCCCTCGCGCTTGCTGCTGCCCGCTTTGCTGCGGCCCTCGAACATTCTGCCTGCCATGCTGTCGCTGCTGCGCACGCTGACCTAACTGCTGTCGCCGCCGCCGCCGCTGCTGCTCCCACTCGCCGCCGCCTCGCCAAGCAGGCCAGAGCCGTCTCTCTCTCGCTGACGCGCGCCGCCGCCCTGCCAGGCCTGCTTGCGGACGGACGCTGGGGCAGGACATACTAGTAGCCCAGTCACGGGACCCGCTTCGTGCGACGACGAGGCCCCTCGAACCCTACGCCCCAGACGGCACACAAGGAATGGCCAGCAAGCCTGTGGCCGAGCGCCCCAAGAGCGACCATGGCTCCAATGCCCCCAGCAATGGCCAGCGCGAGTCGCTGGCATTCCTCAGTCCCAAGGACGCCCTCTCCACCTCCACCTCCACCTCTACCTCCTCCACCACCGCCACAGCCGCCGCCGCCGCCGCCTCGTACCCGCCCACCACCAGCTCCACCCTCGTCGGCCGCCCCGGAGCCTCCTCGCTGCTGCCCTCGCCGCTCCCGCCACCCTCAGCCTCATCGCAGTCATCGCAGCACCGCCCGCACTCGCGCGTCAGCGTCGTGTCCGGCCTCTCGCGCGACGACCAGAGCGAAAGCGCCGCCGTGCGGAAGAGCCACAGCCACAGCATCTCGAGCACGCCACACACGCTGGCGTCCTCCAAGGGCACCAGCTCGACTGTCGCGGACAACCGCGAGCGCCAGCGTGCTGCACGCTCCCTGCCGCCATGGGTCCAATCGGCCGACGAGGACGAGATAGCAGATGCCACCTCGCTGCTGCTGCCTCGCACGCCCACCTCGATCCGCCCAGCCTCCCACCACTACATGCCCACGCCCAAGTCCAACGTGCCTGGCCGAAAGTTTGACCATGTCCGCGAGGGCGCGCCCGTGACCCTTACTACCCCCGTCAGCCAAAATGCCTCAAAGTGGAAACAGTTTGCTGCGGCCTCCAACCTCGAACAGCATGACCGCCCTATCTCCTCGAGAGGACAGATCGTCGACGATGACTGGATGGCTACGAACATGCCAGACCTGGAGAAGCCGTGGGAACCCATCGACGAAGAGGACAAAGAGGAGAAGATCAAGGGCTTCTGGATGTTTAGTCCTGCGAAGAGGAGGCGGAAGATGGTCTTGTTCCATCGCACCGTCATGAATCACCCCATGGTCCCGGCATTGGTCCGTTGCATTGTGCTTACATTTTCGATTCTGGCCCTGTCCTTGGCTGGCGCCATCTTTCACAAGTCGGACTCGAGGGGCTGTGACAACAATTCTTCCACCTGGATGGCCATCATTGTTGATGTCGTTGCTATCGTCTACACCTGCTACATCACGTACGACGAGTACACGTCAAAGCCTCTCGGTCTGCGATCGCACAACGCGAAGATGGCCCTTATATTCTTAGATCTGGCTTTCATCGTGTTCGAATCTGCAAATCTCAGTCTGGCGTTCCAAGCCCTGACTGACGATAAGTGGGCGTGTAGGAACGGCACAGACGAGAGTTGTCCATACACCAGGTCGATTTGCGTCCGGCAAAAGGCGCTGACTGCGACCTTATTGATTGCGCTGCTGGCCTGGCTGGCTACTTTTAGTATCAGTACCTTGAGGTATGACTTGATTGCCCAACGCACCTATGTGATGTCGCTAACACTGTCAAGGTTGATCCATCGCGTCGCTAGGTAGTACCTGCCGCCTCTGACATTTTCGTATTTCGATTCCGCATACATACTTGTACCATCATACACATTTCCTTGCTCTTACTGATATCGCTGTCTTCACAGGAAAGACACAGACAAGCCGACGCTCAGGTACCGCATCGCCCGGCGTGCTGGTACCTTCGTCCTGGCGCAGACTGACCGTTTCCGTTCCCGTTCGCGTGACCTTGCATCTGTATCTCCTTAGTTTTGATTTTGCATATGCATGGCGTTGGCGGCATACAATGATTTGTTGTTTTGTTTGTTTTCCAGGCTCGACGTGCAGACAGTCACGGTCGCAGCGTTGCCGTAGATAGATTGTCAGGTTGTTGTAGCCTCAGCACAACTCAAACATAATACGATGATGCAATGTTCGTGCATCGATGCGACTTGTGCAGCATCAAACTTGTGACAGTACATCGCAGCGGCTTCGACCCAGCTTCAGATTCCCAGTATAACCCAAACCTTCCATCCTCAGCCTCAGCCTCACAGCTCAACCCCCTAGCTCTTCTTCAACCTGTCCCTCTTCCACAACACCGGCCCATCTTCCCCATACATCGGATCCTTCTCCAACCACTCCACCTCAGCGACAGCCCTCGCCTTCCCCTCTTCCCCATCCTTCCCATAACACATATCCCAACTACACCCCCTCGGATAACCTCCCACCATCTCAAATCCGCCCTCAATATCCTCCACCAACCTGTGCGCAACCCCCGCAGGTACAACCACCACATCACCGGCCCCAACCTCCTCTTTCACACCCTCAGGGTTGCCTTCACCGCCGAACAGCAACCGCGCCCGCCCCCGCACGATGCACAGGATTTCGTGCGTCGTGCTGTGGTAGTGCGACGTGCTGTACATCGTGTACCGCCATTGGGGCGTTATGTTGTTGCTTGGCAGGTAGGATTCAAGGGCGGTGGGGGAGGTGGAGGTGGGGAAGCAGGAGTGGTATATTAGTAAGGGGTGGGAGTGTGGCGTCGTGTTGGGGAAGTGGGCGTGTGAGGGGATGTCGTGCGCTGAGATGCGTAGGGGGGAGAGGGGGGTAAGGTGGAGATTTGGTGGCATTGGAAGTTGCTGGGTTATGGTGGTGTGTGTGTTGATTGCTGTAGTGGGTGGCGACAGCTGCAGACTGGTGGAAACCGTGTTGGAGTAGCTTATTGGACTGGGTGAAGAAGAAGATAGTACGAGGGTGTGACTTGTGATGATTGAAAGAAAGCTCGAAGATGACTATGAAGTTGTACGAAATACACTATGCCAGTCGATGCAATTCTGAATATGTGGTCATGACCCCGCAAGACGTCATTGGTGTGTGAGGAACAACCCAGGTGCTGCTATACTGCTGTGAGTGAAAGTTTTAAATTGTACTGTTTATGAGAATATGTCCAGAGAAGCAAGAATGAGCGGGAGATACGTGGATGAGTGGTAATGGAGGTACAGTACCGTTGCTGGCTACAGTGATACCATGGTACCGAGAATGGCGCAAGAGTGTCCTGGAAATCGAAATTTGAATAGGTATGTCCCTACTCCTTGGTATACGAGCCGTACAATTAGCTGAGACAGCTCACATTTGAAAGTCTGAAGGTGAGCACCCTCTTGAGCTCTGACCGAGACATGTTGCGGCCCCACTTTTGCGGTGCGGTGTGTAAGCGTTAGTGCAAGGCTGAAGTGAAGCCCATGGATAGCCAAGCGCGGTGTTGCCTGAACCATCAACGTGATTCACCAACATTCGCCCGCGTCTCTTCATCACCACCCGGTTGCCTTCCCATAGTTTATTTCTGCTCAGGGAAAGAGTGGTTGCGCGCTAGGACCAGTTTCTCTCGCCTTCATAAGCGGCTGCCCGCATCGCGACCTTTGCCTCCGCACTTCGCACCTACCACACGACCGCCTCAACCACACAACTGCGAGCCTGCGCCTTACGGTCGTCAACAACTTCACTCACGACCTAGAAGTTATCGAGTAACCCTAACAACATAACGCGCGCACAAAGACGCCCACACATTGTGCCCCGCGCACGCGACGCTCGTCATGGCTTCCACGATGCCACCCGTTCCTGCGAAGGACGACGTTAACGCAACGTAAGTGCCTTGGTCTTGTTCGCGCTTGCTTTTTCAGTCAGGGGAGCGCCAGTCATACACCAGCAGCTCTGAGCTCTACCATTGCTACTGTCTGCCTGTTTCTTCGAGGTAGCGGACACCTCCAGCCTGTACCATTCTTATCGAAGCTCGGGCGAGATTTTATACATCGCAACCATGAGATACATTACTGTGCTAGCATGTGCTCCGCGCAAAGGGCATGGGACCCGCCTGTTGAATGATACATCAGAGCTTCTGGAGGCGTTGAGAGTGCTGGAAACGTTGGACATCGCACTTTATTGCGAGCAGCATGCTGACTCTCTCACAGTTGGAAATATCTCGAAGCCGGTGTTGACAAGATCATGACCAACCTACGAGGTGGCATGGACATGAAGACATACATGGGTCTGTACACCGCCATTCACAACTTCTGTACCGCCCAGAAGGCCGTCGCCGGCTCGTCGTTTGCAGCGAACAACAACCGTGGAGGTGCCCACCTGCTTGGTGAGGATCTTTACCAACACTTGATTGAGTACCTCAAAGCGCATCTGGCTGGCGTACAGGCGCAGTCAAGAGAGCACGTCGATGAAGCTCTCCTCACATTCTACATTAAGGAGTGGAACCGCTACACAACTGCTGGCCAGTACAACAACCACCTGTTCAGGTACCTGAACCGTCATTGGGTCAAGCGAGAGATGGACGAGGGCAAGAAGCACATCTACGACATCTATACGCTACACTTGGTTAGATGGAAAGAGGACATGTTCACAGGCACGCAAGAGAGCGTCATGCGCTCTGTCTTGAAGCTTGTCGAAAAGCAGCGAAATGGCGAGACCATCGAGCAGTCCCACATCAAGTCTGTTGTCGATTCTTTTGTGTCACTGGGCTTGGATGAGGCCGACAGTTCGAAATCGACCCTCGACGTGTACAAGGAGTATTTCGAGAAGCCGTTCCTAGAGGCAACAGCGACATACTATGACAACGAATCAAAACAATTCTTGGCCGAGAACAGCGTTGTGGAGTACATGAAGAAGGCCGAGGCTCGTCTCGATGAAGAGAAGGAACGCGTCCCACTATACCTGCTCAACGAGATCATGATTCCGTTGATGCGCACGTGCGAGCAGTCTCTCATCACGAACCATTCGCAGGCTCTTCGTGAAGAGTTCCAGATCCTGCTCGACCACGACAAACAAGAAGACCTCGGGCGGATGTATAAGCTACTTGCGCGCATTCCCGAAGGCCTGGATCCTTTACGCAACCGCTTTGAGACCCATGTCCGGAAGGCAGGTCTGCAGGCCGTAGAGAAGCTCGCAACAGAGAACGAAACACTGGAGCCCAAGGTCTACGTTGAGGCTCTTCTTGAGGTCCACACCCAGTACCAGGACCTCGTCAACAAGGCCTTCAACGGCGAGTCTGAGTTTGTGCGATCTCTGGACAATGCGTGTAGAGAATTTGTCAACCGCAACAAGATCTGCAAGTCTGGTTCTAACAAGTCGCCTGAACTGCTGGCTAAGTACACCGATACTCTACTGAAGCGTTCTGGTGCCAAGATGAGCGAGGAAGACGACATGGAGAAACTCCTGACCCAGGTCATGACCGTCTTCAAGTACATTGAAGACAAGGATGTGTTCCAGAAATTTTACTCGCGCATGCTGGCGAAGCGTCTCGTCCAGACAACATCAGCTTCTGACGATGCCGAGACTAGCATGATTTCCAAGCTGAAGGAAGCGTGTGGGTTCGAGTACACCAACAAGCTCCAGCGCATGTTCCAGGACATGCAGATCTCCAAGGATTTGAACACCGCCTTCAAAGATTGGCAGTCCAACAATCTGGACGAGGTTGACGTCAAAGCTAGCATTGATGCCAGCTATCACATCCTCGGAACTGGTTTCTGGCCGCTCCAACCACCCACCACACCCTTCACCGCGCCGCAGCAGATCGTCCAGACATACGAGCGGTTTGCACGCTTTTACAACCACAAGCATCAAGGCCGTAAGCTCACATGGCTTTGGCAGCTGTGCAAGGGTGAAGTCAAGGCGAACTACTGCAAGGTTGCTCAATCAAAGGCCTCTCCGACTTTCCAGGTCTCCACTTACCAGATGGCCATCATGCTCCTGTTTAACGACAGCGATACGGTGAGCTACGACGACATCGCCGAAGCGACCAAGCTTAACAAGGAGACCCTCGATCCTAGCTTGGGTGTCTTCATCAAAGCCAAGGTCCTGATCGCCGAGCCAGAGAACGCGAAGCCCGAGTCAGGCACAACATACAAGCTCAATACCAGCTTTAAGACGAAGAAGGTCAAGATGAATCTGAACATTGGCATCAAGTCTGAGCAGAAGGCCGAAGCCGAAGATACTCACAAGACCATTGAGGAGGACCGAAAGCTGCTCATGCAAGTATGTATATGCGTAACCTCTTTCCTGTGAGCTTCACTAAATAGAAATAGTCGGCCATCGTGCGTATCATGAAGTCCCGCAAGAAGATGAAGCATCAGCAGCTTGTCTCGGAGACGATCCAGCAAATCAAGAACCGCTTCATGCCACGCATCCCGGACATCAAGAAGTGCATAGATATTCTCCTCGAGAAGGAATACCTCGAGCGCCTGGACGACGACGAGCTTGGCTACCTCGCTTAAGCAGGCAGTGTTGGCTGACATTCTTCTGCTGGCTATCCGGCATCGAGTGCGTCGTTTTGATCATGATTCATGGAATCTCTCTTCTTTCACGATTGGCAGTCTATGATTGCCATTTGACTGCATATATGGCGTTCAGGAGTGGAAGTGGCTATGTGTGGGTATGTAGGATGGGACGGGTACCTGCGCGATTGGTGCGTATCCTTCCTCGGCCTAGCAGTAGATGCTGAGTGGTGGACCTAAAAGATGTCAACAGATAGGTACTCGACGAAAGAATAATCACATATTCCTTCGAAGATCAGGTTTTCACGTGTAATTTGTGCTGTAACTTGTGCTACTGACCATGCAGGGACACCACGTGCATGTTGCCGATCGCCCGGCACACCCGTTGCATCTCGCAGACAGCGAATTTGATTTCGAAACCTTCTTTTATCGAACAGCCTATCTTCCGCTTTGTGAAGCTTACTTACTCGAAGACCGAGAACATCCCCGCATCAACCCCTCACTTTAGCCGGCACTTCCTCACAACGTCACATGAGGATGTTCGGTATAAATGTCAACCTGGCTAATCTTAGAAATGCAGAGAACCATCTGTTTCCAACGTACAGCACGCATCAACTTGTCAAAGTACGAAATCCGCTCCGTGACACGTCCATCTTCGTGAAATGCAGATCGAACCTCTCCTTCCGACCACAAACATGTCTGGCCGCCTCGCAAACAAAATTGCCGTAATAACAGGGTCTTCCTCGGGGATAGGCCGCGCCATAGCTCTAGCCTTCGCCTCGCATGGCGCAACGATAATTTGCTCTGATCTGCGCGAAGAAGCACGCATTCCAGGTCCCTCAGGCGATGCCGATTCCTCACAGCCCTGCACCGTCTCCGCCATCACATCAGCAGGCGGCACCGCCATCTTCGTAAAATGCAACACCACCCAAGCTGAGGATGTCGAAGCCCTAGTCCAGACCGCAGTGCAGAATTACGGCCGGCTAGATATCATGGTCAATAACGCTGGCATCGCAGTCGAAACCGGGACCTCGCACGGCGGACGCCCAGTATGGGACTACGATGTCGATGCATTTGACAAGACCGTAGATGTCAATGTGAAGGGCGTATTCTTGGGCGTTAAGTACGCCACAGCTGCAATGAAGGACCAGCAGCCCGGCCCCAACGGCGACCGCGGCTGGATCATCAACCTCGCATCTGTATTTGGTCTCGGCGGCGGCCCGGGCTGCAGCGGCTATATCACGAGTAAGCATGCTGTCATGGGGCTCACCAAAGCCGCGGCGTGGGATTGTGCGCCTCAAAGGATTCACGTCAACGCGCTGTGCCCTGGGTACACGCAGACGGCTTTTACGGCGCCGCTTTGGGAGGATCAGGAGACCACGAGGCGCGTCGAAGGCATGCATCCGTTTAGGGGCCTGGGTACGCCGGAGGATATTGCCCGCGCGGCGGTGTTTTTGGCGAGTGAGGAGGCGAGTTGGATTACGGGTGTGGGGTTACCGGTTGATGGGGGATATAGCAGTATGTGAGCAGTGAGCAGTGGATGGCAGCAGGAAGGTGAGAAGAGTTGATTGGAAGCGGATCGCTATGCTTGCATTGATAAATGGTATACTATGCTCCCAGAAAACGCCTAAGAATGCTGTCAAACCACTTCAAAGCCTTGCGTTCTCGAAACTTGTCCGTGTGCTGTCCTTTCTCGTCTCGAGCCTCCCGTTGCTCTCGGTCTTGATCAGTGCGCGCGGTGCAGTCTCAAGCTCGAGGTCGACAACCATCTTCTCCCAGCCGATTGCACACCGCGAAGCCAGTTCTTCGACGACACCATGGTCTTTCCTCTCCATGGCGCGGTTGAACAACTCAAAGCTGACCCAGCCGTCATAGCCGATCTCGTTGATGATGGCGTGTGCAACGTCTTTGACGGGCAAATAGGCGCCGTATGCTGTCTCGCCGTAGAAGAGTCTGCAGTTCCTACTCCAGCTCATGCGACTCGGCTGCTCAGCATTGTAGAATGAGTGGCCAGGCTTCAGAGGCTCATCAAGCCTTTCAGCGTCGACAATCTGAATGAAGAAGATCTTCTCGCGATGTGGCTTGATTCGCTCGATGAGCCTCTCTATCGACTCAGCAACAATCTGCTCTGCATTCTCATTGCATCCGGTCTCTGATGTAGGGTCGGCATATATCCTGCCGAGGATGTTGAAGCTATCAAGGCAGATACCGAAGTTTGGTCGGTCAACGCGCTGCACTGTCTCCCAGCAACGCTCCCACTTGTCGCAGTATGTGCCCCAGCATAAGCTTTCGTAGGCAAAGCGGATGACTGGTGTTTGTTGCAGACCCATGTCTGCTATCTGTTGGAGATCGGAGACGATAAGGTCGAGGTCGGATGAGATTTCGGATTTGGGAAGGAAGGACGAAGGAACTTGGATGATGTCGGTGCCTAGAACGTGTGCCAGCTTCATCCAAACCTTCATCTCTTCTATTCTCTCATCGTGCTTTTGTCGGTCTAGGAGGCCCTCGTAGTGCATAAAGGGTTGCAGGCAGATGATATCCAACCCCAGTGAACTGCACAGATCGCGTGCGTAGGCGGCTGCCGTGAGAAGGTCGGACTCAGATTTGGATTGTGCAAGGTCGCAAAGGTCTTCGTAGAATAGCTCAATGCCCTCGAGGCCGTGTTTCGCGGCCATAGCCATCTTGTGCTCGAAGCTGTGGCCGGCGTAGCACCGACCCAGCGACATGGTGGAGATGCCTGGTCGGCAAACCATTGTTGTAGATGTGAATGGGTATAGAGCAGTAGTAACACGAGAGCAACGAATGCAATAGGATTGAAGTATGGTCTGGAGACGGACTTGGAACAGCAAATGATCGATGGCGAAAGTGTATGTACGTCGCTGCACGAGGAGTGAATTAACGCTTTTGAGGCGGGCAGGAGCTTAGTAGGACTTAAGTTAGCGGCTCTAGAGTTTACGCGGACGACAGTTGGTGAAACGTCTCTAAGATCATCCTGGTCTGCATGTTGATAAGATCTCTCGAGGGAGCCACGGGTAGCCGCGCTGAGCCATGACGATGATTCGCCACCTGGATGTGACTTTACGCATAGCATCGCGGCTGCACGCATGCGGACTGAACGGCCGGTCTATCTTCGGCGAGGATGGCGCGCCGTAAGTGGTTAGGGACTTTCGGAATATACGACCAAGCAAACACAGTGCATACGACTTGTATGATCGGATAAACACAACATCGTTGTTCGGCGCATACATTGGTGGTGGCCGTGTGCTGTCCAGGGCTGAAGTGTAAGTACCGGATAACCAATATGCACCGGATAGCAGACTGGAAATCACGCGGTACTAGTTGTTGCACCATCGACTATCATCGCGCAGTACTGGTACTGGGTATTGCTAGATATTCCTATTCAGAGCTCTTCCTCGCAAGGCCAGCAAGGCCAGCAAGCTTCTGGGAAAGCTCACGTGAGCTACTGTAGATGTTGACCACATCACGCGCCTGGACGCGAGTAGTCTAGGTTCCGCACTCGACGCCATACTTCACGCACAGTCCTCTCTTGACTTTGACGTCCAGTCTCCGTAGCTGAAGGTCCAGCCGGCCTGCGGACGTCAGTCAGCACCTCCATCTTGCCTAGTTGGGAATTCAGCTTACCGGATGGCGAGATACAATCGACTGCCCAGTTTGACGTCTGGTATTGGGCATGTTGCCTCGTCAGGTGGTGGATTGGCCGTTGTCATCAGACCCCCTGCTTCAAGCAGAATCGCAACACCTGCTGCGACATCCCTAGGAACTATCAGTGGATGATTCTACAAGTTTGATAGGAAACTCACCACTCCCAACAACCTCCCTCCCACCAGATATCAAAAGACCCCATGGCAACATAAGCCAGGTCCAGTGTTGCACTTCCCAAGCTTCTGACCCCATGGACCATACCACCTCTTCCTGATCTTCCGCCGAGCTCAGCTGCCATGTTCACAAAACTTTCAATCTTGCGGTGCATGTTGCCGTCCGGAATGTCTCTTCGATCTTTACCCCATTCGCATGAAAACACGCAACCTGCTGGAGCATTCTCAGGCATCGGTGCGATTGGGTTGCGGATGAGTGGCAGTTGTTGCGTCTCATTCAGGAAGGCTCCGCGACCAGCGCAAGAGGAGAAGAACTGGTTAACGAAAGGTGCATAGATTACTCCAATGAGAGGCTTGCTCCTGTAAATGAAGGCAATTGAGACGCAGAACATTGGGAAGAGGTGGATGTAGTTGACAGTACCATCCAGTGGATCAACACACCATGTCGGGCTCTCATCGATGAGATAGTCGCGGCTTGATCCTTTCGAATATGATTCCTCGCCCACAAACCTGGAATGCATCAGACAATGCATTTTGATGAATTCCGCAATTTGACTTACCTGTGGGAGGGATATTTGTTTGTGATCTGATTCTTGATGAAAGCCTCAACATCTTCATCTGTCTCCGTCACTAGATCAACCGCATTCATCTTCTGTACGTGCTCGTCCTGAGCTTTGGTCCTACTGCTTCCGTCCATTCTCAACTGCGCAGCATCCTTTAACATCTGCCCCGCCCGCTTGCCCAGCTCAACAGCGAACCCATGTATCTCATCCAACTCTTCACTGGAGATTTCGGACATTATGAAGTGGTGGAGTGATGTGAAAAGTGATGACAGAGGCTTGATGATGACTCCATATCGGTGGAGTGCGTCGATGACTCGGTTGCAGATGCCGTTTCAATCCGCCACTTAGCGGCGGAGATATGATCAGGAGTTAAAGTGGCTCAATTCGAACCAGGTACGACTTTTCAGTCGCGAGAAGCGTTTTATCGCTCTATTGCGCACGCATACACATAGCCTCTATTACATGCATCGTCTCTTGCTACAAATTAGCTCGGCTACTGGAGGATATGCATCTGCTGAGTTCACCCGTACGGGCCTTACGATTCTCCCATACGTGGGGCCAGGCCCAGAGAGTTCGCCAGTGCGGGGAAAAGAACTCTTCCGGCGGTTAGCACTCTTCCGACACATTGCGCGCCTTCAGAATCACATCACTTGTTCGCGCAGTGGTTCGAACATCCAACACACAGATACCAGCGACTCGCAACAAATTCAACCGAATTTTACAATCAGAATTGTCTTTCGCAATGGCCAAATCAATCCTGCTTATCAACGGACCCAACCTGAATCTTTTGGGAACACGTGAGCCCGCTACATATGGATCTACTACACTTCCTCAAGTCGTCGAGGCAGCCGAAAAGCAATGCACCGACAAATCCATCACATTTGCACACCTTCAATCGAATCATGAGGGTGTTATACTGGACCGCATTCATGAAGCGCGAGGGAAAGTGGACGCTATCATCATCAATCCAGGCGCTTTCACACATACAAGCGTCGCAATCAGAGATGCTCTGCTAGGTGTAGATATTCCCTTCATCGAAGTTCATATCAGCAACGTCCACGCACGAGAAGCATTCCGCCATCACAGCTACCTGAGTGATAAGGCTGTTGCGGTGATCTGTGGGTTGGGAATTTACGGCTACGAGGCCGCCATCGAATACGCATCAAGACACATTAAGCCAAAAGAGAAGGCATAGGCGTTCCTATCCACTTCAATTCAATGAGCTGTTTCAACAGCATGGCCGACGTATTACAAGAGAAATACCATCTTGTTGTCCTTAAGGTATTTCCTTCTGGCTTCCCTCAAAAGTACGTCCAGTGTAGCTACGTAGGCTTTCGGTACTCACTGGCAAATGATCATTAGAGGGACGGATGAATGCGCAGTCCGCCTTGTGTCGGTGTTGTACAACTTGTTCTAGCTCCCATCTACCTCGAAACCCTCCCGCACAGCCTTTTCACAGTCATTATTTGTATACCCTCTAGGACATCAATGGTCCGGTAGGTACAGCAACGTGACAAATTGGCCAGGTACAGAAAATCCCGTGATGATGATTCGATAATTATGTCGAGACGATGTTTCTGGCAAGCGGGCGCTAACGCGCCCCACTCAGCCCCGCCAAAGCCGCGAGCATCCTTGCACCTGGGGCTGTGCGGGTGGCGGCTGCCCGGATTACGACAACTCGACCGAACGCTCAAGCTTCCTTTCTTCTACGCACGCCTCTAGGCTGCAACAACTGCTACGTTCCTCAAACCCTACAAAATCTATGCTTGGTTGTATTTAGAGACCGTCTAAACTTGAACCATACCAGAGAGGAAACCGTCCCTCGGTACATCATGCCTGCGCCACTTGCGAAGGGTGAGTACGAGCTCTCATCTCCACTAATGCATGTTCCTGTTGTGTAGCCTCTTTTGTTCCCAACATGTATATCATCTCCTTCAATCCGTCTCAGAAATCTTGCCAACCTGCTCGCAGGCTCCGCTCCACCCAGCTCTCAGCCCCCAACTGTCAAACCTCGCCGCACTGGACTAACAACCCCTATGCTACAGGCCTTATTATCGCGGCGTCTGTCTTAGTCGCGGCTGGGATCGCAATATACGAGAACCCACAGGTTCGACAATGGGTCGACCAATCTCGCCGCAAGATTGCCGTAGCCTTGCACTCCCTGGGCGAAGACATTCAGCCACGCCGGCAAAGCGAGTCTTCTGACGATTTTGAGGAGAGGAAGAGAAGACGAGAGGATCTGATAAGGAGGAATCGCAATGAATTGATCAGGCACGCTCGCGAGGAAGGCATAGCAGTTGACCTCGATGAGCTAGCCAGGATTGGCGCTGAGGATGCTGCTTTAGCGGAAAGACGGTCACGCGTCAACAGGTCGAAGAGTTTCGATGAGCTCGTGGGCAGTGACGGCATGCTCAGACAGGGCGCATCAGCAACCGGCACCGACAATACAGAGGCTGGACTGAGGAAGCGGGGTGTAACGGGCTTTGCTGCTGGGACAGCCGCCGCCGCGGCTATGACAAACCCCTTCACAGACGAGAATATCCTCTTTGACGTCAGCGGCGACGATGACGAGGCTCCCTCTCCCAAACCGTTCATCTACGAGGAGCCCACTGTCCACTCGCGCTCCGCCACCGTCGAAGCCGAGACACCACCAATCGAGGCTCCCGTTGAGCCTTCCTTCTCGGCGCCTCTTATCGACTTGACTTCTGAACCCCAATCAGTCTACCTGCACCCTGAGACACGTCTCCCATCACCCGCGCCACTGCAAGCATCCGAGACCGAACAAGGTGCCCAATCTTTCTACTCATTCACTTCCTCAAACAATGGTGACGAGGACTTTGAGGAAATGTCCGCCGGTACGCTCACGCCACGCTCTGAACGCTCAGGCACGACAAGTGCATCCATTGTTCCCAGTCACGCGGACGACGTTGCGGTACTGAGCATGCAGAATGATGCCGACCAGGATGCGAGGTCGGAGGTGTTCTCTGAGAGTGGTTTCACGGATGCCGGGTACAGCGACTTCGAACTTGGAGACAGGACCGGTGTGATGACGCCTAACTCCTGGACAGATGTCGGCAGTGACAACGAGAGCGAGTGGGATGGTCCTCAAGGCAACGGGCACGTGAGCCAGATCCACCAGTAGACACGTAGATACTCCCTATATTCCTTTTTTCCCGAGGTAAAAGAATGACGGCAAGGCGTTTCGAGCGAACAGAGCGAATGGCAAGGACTCTAAGGCGTTCCGCGGTGTCAAACAATTGCTTTCTCGGCTATTTCGTATATAATAGCTACTTTCGTGCAACTCCTTGCTCCTTTACACCCCTCTGTCTCTGCGGGTCCTCCCATCTTCCATCTTTCAGCGCCTCTAAGAACTCTTCCCAGCTTACACTTATACTCGCAAGTGCGTCTCTGGTCGCTTCCACGTGCTCTGTCACCCCAGGGTCGAGGTACCCACCACCGCCATTAAGCATGAAGACTAGAAATGCGGATGCACTTGAGCTCGACACGGGCAGATCTTGGCTTTTCGTCCAAATGTAGTTGGTTTCTTGATTCATGATCGGGTCCCAGAGGCAGGTAATGGGTGGAATTGCCGATGTCGCGTACTACGCTAAGTGGTAAAGTTCTCGTACTTGAATTCACGGTACGTTTGTGGAGGTTGAACTCGTAGTTCGGGAGAGCGAGTGCAAAGGACCCATGATATACACAGCGCTTGCGCTTCCAGACCTCGCGTATAGATGCAGAGTGTAGAGTGAAAGCCAGGATGTCTATTCACTTGATTCCAGGGCGTGGCACAGCATAGCTTTGACTTGAGTTGCCGGCCAGTTACTGCTGTTCAAACGGTGCACTAGCGATGCATACAACATACAATCACAGCACTCCAGAGGTCACTTGTTCGCATGGCTCGCACAACAACGATATTCACAAACGCACTTCATGCCACGAATTCTCAGCGATTCATGGATTTTTGGCGGAACCTACATACAGGTCCAACAGCCGTACATTCGCATTTCATTTTCCTACGTTGATGCACACACCGTCTTCAATGTCTTCCAACAGCAGCCAAGATTACGAGAGCAAAGACCTACAGCGCTTTGAGCAGGGGAGTGAGTCGATGCCCGCGAGCACAGCGTCTGTTGGTGGTCATGACCTTGCGGCTAGCGGCAGGGAGACGCATCTTGGGAGGAGTGAGGCACAAGGCTTGCATACGCAGAGGGAGTTTGATCTCAGAAAGCACGTGTTGATTGAGCGGGCGCTTGCGCTGAGGCAGGTTGCTCGGCGCATGGAGAGACGTGCGAGGTCTCGCGATAGATCTTGACCGCTGGTTTATGGCAAGTTGCCAGACGAAGAGCCTTGTGAACGCCAGCGCCTCAACCATTATGCGCCTAGCTAGTAGCGTCAGAACCAGGAGCAGCAGCAGGTAGATGGGCGCAGACTGAATAGTGACAATGAGAAGCCTGTTCGTAGATTTGCTTAAGCACAATAAGAGCGGCTCCTAAAAGCAGCGACGTAATCGCAACCAGGCAGAGCGTCCCAAGGCCGGAAAGAGGCCAAGAGGAAGGAGCTAATCCTACCAACTGCTAACAGCGTCACATGTCCAATCGATCCCCTCTACGTCGACTGAAAACAGCAGGTAAAGGCTCGACAGTGCCAGGAGTAACAATAGCAGCAAGAGGTTCAACAACAGTAACAAATTGTTCAGCAAGATCGGCAACAGGCCCAGCAACGGCAGCGGCTACAGCGACAGCAATGAAAGCGACGGCAATAGGAGCGGCAAGCAGTAGTACTGTGGGTTGGTTGAGCGGGTGGCTGTACTGCCGAAGTAGGCGTACTCTGGAGTTTTCTAAATGGCACGTGATGCATCACGTGACCCAGTTTTGAATTCCAAGATTTCACACCTCCGGGACCCAACCCAAGCAAAAATAACATGAAAAAGAAAGCGACCGATGTGGGACTCGAACCCACAGCCTCAGCCTTAGGAGGGCTGCGCGCTACCATTGCGCCAACCGGCCAGTGCTTTGATGAAGTATGCGGAGTCTGCAGATTAGAAGGTACATAGAGCCCGCGACACGGTGCTACGCCAACACCTACTCCACCATCATTGACGACAGCGCTTTCATCATTGAGGCGTTTTTCAGTCGGGGATTCCCAGCGCAATTGGCTGCGGGGTCTGCAAAGCGATCGGCGGTTGCTGCTGGTTGCACCCGCACGAGAAACAAATTATTCGACGTCCAGATTCCTTTGTTTGGCGCATCGGTGAGTCTGCGTGATTGCGCAGTCTAGTCGTAAAAGAGTATGGCGAAAGAGTGTTTGTGCGTGTCGATTGAAGGTAAGACGAGTAGCCACCGTTGCAGTTGGAAGAGCACGCGCTAGCGCTTCCCCACGACACGCGAGCCATGCCGACACGCAGCCACGTGTGGCACGCCACGTGCCCGCTCCTTCTCTTAAGCAGTTGTTCGCACCTCGTTCGATCACGGCGCTGAAAACTCACCAAAGTCACTACAGTCGAACGGTCCTTGCACTTGATGTGTGTGTCAGTGCCCAAGCCCGCCAGCCGATCGCCACCAAGCGTCCTGCCTACTCGGTTTCACGGCCTGGGCGATGAATTTCGCATACATTATCGCGGCAACCTCTCCAGCCGGTATGCCATGCGCCTATCGTCCCGCAGATTGGTCATGATATGCATGTTCGACCGCAGCCAGTCCCATGAACACAACCCAGAGTGTGGATCTCTACCGAAATGTGGATTTGCCTAAGCACCTAGAAAGCCAAACATTAACCGTTGGAATGCAGCGTTGGTACAAAAGGTTCAGTGTTGAACGTGTCAGTCATGCGATAGAACTGCTTGTAGAGTCGTTCGCCCGAGAGTGGTATTCGTAAGGGCTGTCTGAACGCGAAGAAGCAGCTCCGTTTCGCTATCGTCTGGACTGTATAACCTTGAGTAGCTCTCTGACTTGACCCTCGCATCTTGTCTATCTTCCGCTATTTCACATCTAGTGCACTTTATATCATAACGCAGGCAATATTCTTACTCCAGCAACACATCATCTCAGTATTACCGCCAAATCTGTCATGCAAAGCCCACAGACTGTGTTCTTTGTAGTTTTCGGTATTGTCTTCCTTGCCGCACTGCTTGTTTTACTCTACCGGTCATACGACTGGGTAAAACTTTGCACGACTGATAGACAGCCCCCTCAACACAAATTATGGCATCGAGACCAGCGCACTACCGCCGACGCTGATTCAGTCCGTACCTCGCGGCGCCCTTTCGATCGATACCGCTCTACCGGCGACCCGATCGCGCCCCACGTCTCGCTCGAAAGTCGAGCAAGTGACAGAGCCACAGGAGGAGACTCGCAGCCTCATAACCCTTATGATTCCAGGTACACGGTCTCATGTGACTGTTCGGATGGTTGGATGGGTGATGGCGGGAGTTGTCCTCACCGTTAGATATGGCCCAACCTTATCAAATACGGATCACTCACTGGTGGCGGGCAGTTGTTCGCTGTTTCGTTCTACAAGACATCGATAGTCAGACTTTGCTCTTCGTGTCGAGGAAACAACCTGTTGACCGATAGATAGTATAATAGGTTCACCAGCCAACACTACATATTGATTGCGGAAGCCGTGCGTCTGGGACACACAGTAGGAGGTGATGATGACCATAGCAAAATTTAAAAACCAATGTATAACTTTGTGCCGTCGGTTGTTGTCTGACATCGACACCCATAATTCGATACTTTTCATTAGCAAGCTGTTACTACGTCAGGACGCCTAGACTGGTACCAAAAGCCACGTCTTCGACCCAACTGTTCTGCGTCGCCTTCGGCAGACATGTGTTCTTATTACATGTTGTTGGACATGCTGGGGTGTACAGGAATTAAGATTGGGTACTTTAGACTACTGCAGTAATGGTAAGCTTGTATGAGACGAATCCTGATGAGGGACGTAGTAAAGTCCAGTTTGACATCGAAAGCACAGAAAGGAGGGCGAGAAAGCTTCGCTGGCGCTTGCTGAACTCTGCCAACTTCCGATGCGTTGTGTTCCAGGCTAGCAGACGTGAGCAGCAAACGATAGTGGTTTTTAATACTCACGCCCAGTCGACGACAGTTCAAGTACTTGTTTTCAGGAATCACTCATCTGCGCTGCTTTCTGCTTTCTATGACCACGCGAGCATGTCATATTGGGATAATCACAAGATCGAAATTGTCACATGGGCCGTTGTAGGTTTGGCATTTCTGGGTGTAGTCGTATGGTGTTTTTGCGAGCCTCTTCCGGCTACCATCCGGCCAGCGTCCCCTATTCGGCACTACGATGTGAATCCTACCGTCACCGACGTTGAGCTTGCACCTCTTCCACGAGCATTTGTTCCTGCACCGCTATACGATCATCACGAGCGTGGTCTTTGGGTGCCGAGCGATATGGAATTGGAGAAACGGGCTGACGGCTACTATTACCCTAAGTATTTCAAGGAAACAGTGCAAGAAGGGTGAATTCATTGCTGTGGCGTTGTTGGTATCATGTTACACGACAGCTGCTGTTTGACTGTACCACGCGGTGAGCGTGCAGTGAGTACGGCGGCATGTCAAAGACTTGGTGTGAAGGTCTCCTAGCCCTAAGAAGGCCTGTTGCACACTCTAGTCCACGCCGTCTACTCAAACAGCTATCATCAGTTAAAGAAATGTTCCGTATCGACCCGGTCCTGTACATCGTCATTATTTACGGTATCTTCCTTGCCGTACCATTCCTTTTCTTCATCCTATATCTCATCTTCAAGACGTCCGAGCGCGAAATGGAGGCGATCTTCAAAGAGGAAATGAGAAGGAAGGCGAAAGTTTTGATATGGGAGAAGACACACGGTACGAACAAAAACGTTACGCCAGAGCCCACGAGATAGAATCTTGGGGTACCAAAGCCGATGCTGCAAGTATCGGAATTTCCTGGGGAAGATCGCTTCCAAAAAGTCGCTATCGGGCCGGCAATGCGACCGTACTTGTACAATAGATGGCCTTGAATTCGCGAACGGTCACCAAGACTCGTCGTCTCGGGCACCTTACGAGAAATCTTACGTTATAAGGACACCTAAGTCAGGTATGCCGTTGACCAAGACAAGCCACAGATCATCTTCTGCGAACCCCTCGATTTTGCGTGATGCGCACGAAGATTGATTGCTGCCTAATACTCAATTTGTCTGTGATACTGTATCAGGGTCACGCTCGCCGTTCCCATCGGTCTCGCGTCCTTTGGACCAAAGCGTGCGACACACTTGGATCAACAAGCTTTCTCTCCAAGGGCTGTTAATGGTTGCCAGTGCTGTTTTTTGAGGTTGTAGCCGATGGATCGCAATGCCTGCAAACGGTTCCGCATGCAACGAGCCGTTATAACCGATGATCAGTACTAACTCTGAATGGATTAGATCCACGCGACGCGCGGCCTGGTTCCAACGTCACGTCATACTACGTTACGTGAGTGTGGGTGAATATGCTGTGAAACAAGGCCCGCAGGGAGTTCTTTGTAAGGCTGCGTTATTATGGAAGGGTCAGCGCGAGGGGAAAGAAAAATTGAAGGCTACTCGATTGGAGGCAATTGCAGATTGCGAGGCATTTTCTGCTGTGACCGCGGGTATGGCGGAAGCCATGTCCGTGCAGAATTGGAGCTCGAAGAAGCTTGGATGGTATGATACACCGTAGCAGAAGCATCGAGAAACTCAATGACCTTCAAGTGACATCGGCTGAAGAGAGCAAGAAAAATTTGCCATGTCGCAGCGCAGGAGAACACATCACGAGAGGCAGGAAGAAACTAGAGTTTACAGACTACCATAGTAGCCATGAATTCATTCCATGAAATTTGTATTACAAAAGTATGATCGCTGTGATCGAGGTATCCTAGCACCGTGTATCATTCCGTATCCTCCCACGCATCTCAGGTCGAGGCGGAAAAGGGTATTATCCATCCGAAGAAGCCGTTGTGGAGCTTTTAATGGTTGCCGACAATCGACAAGTTGCGAACCGCTTACAAAAGACCGGCAGCGAGGAAAAGACCACCAGCAAGGGCACCCATGGCGATGGGAGCCTGAGTGGCGGCAGCACCACCAGCGGAGGCAGAAGAAGCGGCAGACGAAGCGGCAGAAGAGGCAGACGAGCGGATGGAGGCAGCAGCACTAGACAGGGAGGAGGCAGCGGAGCCAGTGGCGGTGGAGGCCTCGGAGCTGATGCTGGCGAGAGCGGAGGAAGCACCACCCTCGATGGAAGAGAGCGCGGAAGAGGCAGCGCTGGCAGCAGAGGAGACCTCAGAGCCGAGCGAAGACTGAACGGAGGACAGGACAGAGGATGCACCACTAGCTCCAGGAATTCCGCTGGCGACGGAAGAGACGACCGAGGAGAGGAGCGACTCAACCTGGGCGGAGGCGAGGCCGGCACCGGCGATCATGGCAATGGTGGAGAAACGCATGTTGATGGTATTGGTTGTTTGGGGGGTTTTGGTAAGTGATTGAGAGGGTTGAGTCGATGGAAGTGATTGTTTGGTGGATAAGGAGAAATGGTAAGGCAAGGCGAAGGGCTCTTTCTTATATCGACGGCACGGCATGGTCTTAGCTCCACTTTAGGCGTCATAGTAGCCCAAAGCTTCAGCAACAAACAAACGGGACTCCCCTTGCAGCACCGCATGGCACCGCCTCCTTTGGTTTCCACTACGTAACTGCAAAGTCATTTACTGGCTAGTGCCGCCACAGTCTGCTATGCCCAAGAGCGACCTTGCCGCTTGCGGCCATTGCGCAGAGTAACGAGCAGGCGTGATTGGGACGTTCCTTGCTTCCCCGTCGCTTTTTGTGGGGAACTGCATAAGAAAGCTTGATCTGGGGATCAGCTCACTGACCACCGCCGCCTCTGACCATGACGAGTCCTTGATGCTAACACCGCTTACGTTGCTTGGACAATGTTGGCGAGAAATGCGCCGCCATGCACCTCTAGGTGTCCATGGCACAATGTTACGCGGCAAGCGTCAAATGTTCGCTGGAACGAAGAAGCATTCCAGCCAGCTGAGCCTGCTCAGCCTGGTGAATGCCAGATCTAGGCCCTCCAGGCGTTTGACACCCTTTGAGAAGGCATCGGCAGCTCAGACAGGCGTCTGACTGTGTTGTTCCTACTGAAAATGCTATTTACAGCAGTACCAGCCACTGTCAATCACCCAACCTGAAACAATGCGTGGTTTTCCGACATGCTGAGTGCAAAAGGTGCAGCAGTAGATCAGCACCGGCTAGTGGCGCATCGAGCTCCAGGGTCGCAGAGCGTGTTGCATCGCTTGCGGCTTGCTCAAGGTTTGAAACAGCTTCGGCGGTAAGGATGATGTCATTGCGGCTTGAAGCACCTGAACGGGTTTCGGGGCAATTCTCTTTACTGCGCCGGACGGTTGACCGAACCCCGAGTCGCCTTCAGGAGTTTCCATCGGCAACAAGGACCTTTGATGCTGTTGTGGCGAAGAAAGTTGGCAGAGAGAGGGCAAAGACACGAGATTGGCTGTTCTCACGAGGTAACAGGGAACAGCCCCCTTCCCCAGTGCCAAGCGGCCGCCATTGCCGTCCACCCGCGTTCCAAATTTGGCCAGCCGGCAATCGACTGCGCCAATCCGTTAACATCTTCAATCTGCCTTGTTTCTTGAACCCCACGCAATTTTAGAGTGCCCGATCGTGATGTCAGAGCTCGGCCGTCTCAAGGAGGTGTGCTCGCCAGGCCGCCCGATTACCGCGATGCAATTTCACCTCTGCCTCGAAACCTGTATGGCATTTTATCCAGCTTGGCCCTACTCAGCTGCCTTTCATGCCGTTCTGAAGAATCACCAGCGCCAGTCTGCCGCGCACTCGACGTCATGAACAATCTCGGCTCAGATCAGGACGCTGCACTGCATGTCTGGAACAATCATGGAACGACTGTCTCTCATCTCGCTAGCACCTGGAACCCCGACTTATTAGCATTCAACATCGCTCGCACCGTTTTCGGGTCATTGTCTTAACAGTGGCGACATGGACCTTCTACACACCTCTTCCGATCCCGCTGCCGGCCTCTATCTGCTGTGTCCAGTCAGTGTCATCGCTTGCACTACTGCCAACTGATTCGTGTAGTTTATTGCAGCATATGCCAAGGTGACCGAATACTCGCACGTCGCAACCCTACTTGCGCAAGCCTAGTCGTCACAGTCCGCGTGTTTGAGCCGACATGTTATCGGACGTGTAATACTTCTCGGTCTGCTGCCCAGTTGTTCACACCACAAGTATGACGCGACACTTAACTCCTGTCCCACCCGGAATGCTGCCTTGTACGCGGTTTCCGTCGCCATATGAAGACACACTTGCGAAATTTGAGAGTGCGAACTGGCAGCAGAAACAATAGAGGACGGAATGATACTTTCACCAATGGCCTTCCGTTCATTCGAGAGTCAAAAGGCGCCGGAGTGACTGCCGCCAAAACATTTCCATCGATACTTTCAATACATGCATGCTGCGATTATCGTCAATGAAATGAGAGGGCCACAGAGGGAGTAAGCTCGACATGTAAATCTTGTCTTGTTCTTAACCTCAATCGGTCACGGATGAGCTATAGAACATCTGCTGTGGTATCCAGATAGCAGTATAGACCACGCTTGCTGCGCCAAGCTTCTGCCACTCTATACACCAAACAGAGCATCCTTTATTCTGCCTCAATGTAGCCATTGCAGGTTCTCCATCTTACACGTACTGTCACAATAAGGACGATGGATTGTTTCCAAACGGTCCCCTGATAACCACCCCGACTCATCCGATGGTTCCCGGTGTGGGAGGACACGATCAAAAACATGTTTACGAAGCAGCTGGTGTCCACGCTAGTTCGATTGACTTCAGCCGTGGCAGTACTTGGAACCATGAGTCTATTCAGACAGGACGCAGTCAAGTGGCGATTTCATTTCAGACCGAATATGGCGCACAAAAGGCGGTTGCTTGCATGCATGCACTGCCTACGCCCCGAGTCTTCATCCGAGGGGCGGCTGAGTGCAGTAGTTGCCGTGTCGAAGACCGAGCAAGTAATAAACTGTATATAGAGCATGGCCGCTGTTACACCAGATGGATGCTGCAAGGGCGTTTGCGGAACGAGCACGAGGATGCACCGGAAGACTTCGGCCGCATATGTGACACCTTGGCATGTATTTGAAGATCTGATAACAGTCGCTGCACTGCACTTTTAGCATTTGTAGTGGCCAGTAAACACAATGAGCTGCAGTGACTATCAAATCACTAGAACAGGTGCATAATCGCTCATTTCGCAACTGTGATGGTGGGTTGTTTGGATGAATGCTAGCCTGAGCAGGAAATGGTCGTCGTGCTTGGCAGTTGCGGAGCTTTCTTTCTGCTCCCGGGCTTTGCGCCTGCACCTCACCACCTCCGGCCTCCATTTCAGCCTCACCTCCTGCTACACTGCCTCCGTGTAGCTCCAATCGAGTCGTAGGGACACGCACATTTGGTCAAGATGCTGGCTGCTCGCTCTTTCGCCGCCCCCGCGCGTCAATGCCTGCGCCAGGCCAGGACGCCCGCATTCGCACAGGTGAGCTTCCATGCTGCGGTCGGTGGCTCTAGCGGACGCGCTCGCGCCGGCCGAGAGTGCGCAAGCTGGTTGACTGACAGTACTGCAGGCTGCATTTCGCACCTACGCTTCTGCGCCCTCTGAGGTTGCCAAGTTCAAGGGCACCAAGGGTAGCGACGGCAAGTACACCGTCTCGTTCATCGAGGGCGACGGTATTGGCCCCGAGATTGCGCAGTCGGTCAAGGACATCTACTCGGCCGCAAACGTGCCCATCAAGTGGGAGACCTGCGATGTCACACCCCGCCTGAACGAGGACGGCAAGACGGTCATTCCCGACGAGTCGATTGAGAGCATTGAGAAGAACTACGTCGCTCTCAAGGGCCCCCTCGCGACGCCCATTGGCAAGGGTCACGTCTCGCTGAACCTGACGCTCCGCCGCACATTCAACCTCTTCGCCAACGTCCGTCCCTGCAGGTCCATCGAGGGCTACAAGACCCCCTACGACAACGTCGACACCGTCCTGATCCGCGAGAACACCGAGGGCGAGTACTCCGGCATTGAGCACGTTGTCGTTGACGGCGTTGTCCAGTCCATTAAGCTCATCACCCGTGAGGCCTCTGAGCGCGTCCTGCGTTACGCCTTTCAGCACGCCCGTGACATTGGCAGGAAGAAGGTCCGCGCCGTCCACAAGGCCACCATCATGAAGATGTCTGATGGTCTTTTCCTGAGCACCGCCCGCGAGCTCTCCAAGGAGTATCCTGATATTGAGTTCGACGCCGAGCTGCTCGACAACACCTGCTTGAAGATGGTCACCGACCCTCTTCCCTACAACGACAAGGTTCTCGTTATGCCCAACTTGTACGGAGACATTCTCTCCGATATGTGCGCTGGTCTGATTGGTGGTCTTGGTCTCACTCCTTCCGGAAACATTGGTGATGAGTGCTCCATCTTCGAGGCTGTCCATGGATCTGCCCCCGATATCGCCGGCAAGCAGCTCGCTAACCCCACTGCGCTTCTCCTGTCCTCTATCATGATGTTGCGACACATGGGCCTCAATGCTGAGGCTGCCAACATCGAGCAGGCCATCTTCAAGACCATCGCTGCTGGAAAGGTATGTTGAAAACATGATCCCCACGCATATGAAGAGTATCTGACTAACGGCTTCGCAGTACATTACTGGCGATCTTGGCGGCAAGGCCAAGACCTACGAGTACACCGACGCCGTCATCAAAGCCCTCAACTAGACTTGACGTGATTTATGAGCATTTAAGAATGACGGGATGGTAGCGATTGCATATGTGGATATGTACCAGTCATTGTACATTAAGGCTGCCGTTTGATTCTGCTAGACAGTTGATATCCGTATTCGGTTTTTTCCGCATCTAATCTGATCAAAATCCATCTACACGTGACACCCTACCCTAGCCGTTTGTACGCAGATGGGTCGACCTCGGTGCACGGCGCGTCAATGCGAACTTTGTTAATTTCACGCGAGCTTAGCTCCTCCTACCTTACCGGTTGGCGGAGCACGATATGCCTCCTCAGTCGCCATTTAGAGTAGCTATCAGAACTTATGCTACCGTGAAACCCAAGGGCACTTCCGCTCTCCGCACACGTCAAGCACCACCGCGCTCGTCACACAACCCAGCTTCAGTAGTCCCTCCGCCTTCCCGACCAACCAGCTGGACCCAATCTCCCTCCCTCCGCCGCACCGCTCGAATCTTAGCATGGAGCACCAACGTCATCGCCGGCCTCTGCGCCATAACCTTCATTCGCGATAACCTACTCCGCATCGACGTTATCCGCGGCTCGTCCATGTCACCCACGCTCTCGCCCACGGTCCACGAGACCGGCGTTGAAGACTGGGTTGTCATAGCCCCTGTGCGCGAGCGACCGCCGAAAATGCAATATCAAGACGGCCGCGTGTTCGTCCAGGACAGCGAGCAGAAAGAGGGCGAGGGCGTGCGCAGGGGTGACATTGTCACGTTCTGGAAACCCCACAAGCCAGAGGAGATCAGTATCAAAAGAATCGTTGCGTTGCCGGGCGATATCGTGTATCCTAAGCGGGGATATGCTGTTGATTCTGCGATTGTGAGAACGGAGCGTGCGCTTGGGTTCGATGGGCTTCCGGAGGCCGATCAAGATGCGGTTGGTGGGAGTGTGGATGAATTTGCTGTCGGTAGAGTTGTGGTGCCGTATGGGCATGTCTGGGTTGAGGGGGACAATTGGCGGAATAGCTTCGACAGTAGAGATTTTGGACCTCTTGCTAAGGGGATGATCGAGGGGAGGGCGGTCAAGATCTGGAGAGGCTGGTTCGACTGGAGGGATGTTGGGGATGAGCGCGAGAAGAGAGGGAGGAGCAAGGTTTTGACAGGGAAAGCGGAGGTACCCAAAGTGTTCCTTGAGTGAGAAGTAAAGCGGTTTTGCGAGAATGTGCCCATCAACGAAGAGGTATGTACATCGAAGCAGGATGAACAGGTACGTGTATGATCATGAACATCAGGTGTAATACTAATAAAATCTAGGAACTTCCGAACAACGCCTCGATCTCCTTGCACACAGCTTCTGTAACACCTTTTGTGTTCTCGCTGCCACCTAGATCCTTGGTCTTGATACCCCGCGCTGTTACGTTTTCAACCGCCTTCATGAGTGCATCAGCGCCCTTCTCTTCGCCAACCCACCGAACCATCTCTGCTGCACTCCAGAAAGCTCCGACCGGGTTCGCGATGCCCTTTCCAGCAATGTCTGGCGCAGAGCCGTGGATAGGCTCAAACATGGAGGGGTTGGCCCGTGTAGGGTCAAGATTGCTGGACGGCGCGATACCGATGCCTCCCGACAAGGCTGCAGCAAGGTCGGTCAGAATATCAGCGTGCAGGTTGGTTGCCACAACGGTGTCCATAGACTTCGGATGCAGGACCATGCGCACGGTAATGGCGTCTACCAGCATCTTCTCGGTCTTTACGTCTGGGTAGTCTTTCGCGATCTCGTAGAAGATTTTGTCCCAGAACACCATACCGTGCCTCATCGCATTTGACTTTGTGCAGAGGATGAGGTGCTTTCTCGGCCGAGAGCGCGCAGTCTCAAAAGCGTAGCGCATGATGCGCTCTGTGCCTACGCGGGTGTAGACAGTAAGCTCGGTTGCGATGGCGTGGGGTGCGTTCTCGTTGCTAGTACCGCCCTGACCAGAGTACTCCCCCTCACTGTTCTCACGGATGAACATCCAGTCCAGGTCACCGATCTTACAGCCTTCCAACGGGCTTTTGGTTCCCTCAAAGATGCGGTTCGGGCGCCTGTTGACATACTGGTTCAGCTCTTTGCGAATGGGAAGGATCAGGTTCCAGAGGGAAATGTGGTCTGGAACGTCTGGCGAGCCAACAGCACCAAAGTAGATGGCGTCAAACTTCTTCAGCTGCTCGATGCCGTCAGGGGGCATATACCAGCCACGCTCGAGATACGCCTTGCTGGACCAATCAAATGTGGTGAAGTCGAACTGGAATTCTCCCAGGACTTCTGAGAGCTTGGTAAGAACCTGGACGGCCGCCTCTGTAACATCCACACCGATGCCATCGCCGGGAATAGAGGCGATGCGATGGACTTTGCTGACTTCGCGAATGTGTGAGGGCATACCGATGATTGTGAATACGATGTCTTCGTGTTCAGTCCATCACTACTTCGAGAGCTCTTTATATACATCTGTTATAGCCTACCAATCCTCCCCCGGACATTCAAAGGCCGAACGAATTAAAGATGCTCCGGGGCATTCGCAAGCTCCGAGAACGCCGATCATGCCCAATGCGTGATGGCGTCAGCATCCTGGCAGCGAGACCCTGGCTGCCCCGCTATCGCGCCTCCTGCCGAAACGAGCCCCACGTTCGCGCCAGAAGCCACGAAGCTCACCGCTAGACGAGACCAGAGAGCTTCGTTCCCTCACATCTGTCCCTCTCACTCTCTTCCTACTTCTGATTCCTGTACCTCGAAAACGAATACAGCACCACCCTCCCCTCAATCCACATCCAGACATCATCATGGCAACCTTCTTCGATAGCGTCAACAAGAGCTGGGAGGACGTCCCTGTTGATGCGTCCAAGGACAATGCTATCTCCACCACCGAGTTCCTCGAGGCCGCGGAGAGCCTGACCACACTGTTTGGTAGGTCGTATTGCAGAGCTTGGAACTGGACCTCTTGCTGATTGGCAATGCAGATGTCCTGGGCTCCGCTGCGTTCAAGCCCGTCAAGAATGACATGTCCGGCAACATCAAGGTAGGAGCTACTTTTTCCCCTGAGCAGTCTTTACATTGCAGCTGACCCGTTCCAGAAAATTCGTGACCGCCAGCTCGCTGCCCCTACACTCTCCGAGACCCTCCAGGACCTCGTCCTCAACGAGCTCAAGGAGAAGAAGCACACAGCTACCGAGGGCCTTGTCTGGCTCAACCGGTACGTTCCCTAGTATCAGAGACTTTCCCATTTCACTAACGTGTAATTGTACAGCGGTCTTGATTTCACCGCCCAAGCCCTCCGCCACAACCTCACCAACCCCGACAAGGAGCTTGCCGACTCCTTCCGCGACGCCTACGGCAACACCCTCAAGCCCCATCACTCCTTCGTCGTCAAGCCGCTGTTCAGCGCCGCCATGAGCGCCACACCATACAGGAAGGACTTCTATGCCAAGCTGGGCAGCGACGAAGCCAAGGTCCAGGAGCAGCTTGAGAAGTATCTCTCGGCGCTCGAGAAGATTGTTGCCACACTGAACGGGTTCTTGGCCAGGAAGGAGGCTAAGTGGTAGATACGATTTTGCGACTTGATTATCAGACTGGATAGCACAAGGATGCTGCCAATGAATTGAATGTTCATGTTACACCACGCTCGCCTGTGGATGACACTTGTCTGGTCCGGCTCAAAGTGCTCTGTCTACGTGAAGTTTCAGGTGTTCCATGACTATGCGTCATGTATGTCTGAATGTAGCTCCAGCCGTAATCCGGGCAACACCTAACGTGTCCACCGTCCATGCCTCTGCAATATACTCTGCTACGCCTTCTTCCTCTGAAAGACAAACAAGGCCTCGTCCTTGCCCGCAAAACTTGGAAGGGGCATCCTCAACGTCAGTTCAAAAGCCTTAAGATTCTTCTCCACCCACTGATCAACGCACTGGTCCTGAAACGCCGTGAACCCGTTCTCATTCTGCGTGCCCGCAACCACAATTGTATCACCCTCGAACAGCCTCAAAATGGGCCCCGTAAAATCGCCCGTCGCTTGCGGGTACACCAACAGCAAAATTGCCCCCTTCCCCTTCGCATTCTGGCGCAAGTACTCCTTCCCATCCATCTTAATGGTGTCCTTAACCCACGTAACGCGATACTCGCTCAACCCACTATCGATCGGCCGTACATCCAGCGCCTTCGTCTCCGGAGTCGGCAGCGGGAAACGCCGTAGCATATACGTCCAATACCCGTTCCCACTGCCCACATCCAGAATCGGTAGCACGGCCTCTTTGCTCGGCTTCGCGGGCTGCGCCAGCTTGGCCAGGACGTGCAGCGCCGCGTATGACGGCACGATGCAGCCGAAGTGGTGATAGAAGAGCGGCAGGATGTGATGCGAGATCTTTGTGTAGCTGGTGCTGGGGATTGGGCCGGCCCATTCAAGTTCCTGGCTCGAGTAGGTCCATAGGCTGAGGTAAGGATTTCTGTGTTTGCGGTCCTTCTTCGCAGGGAGCAATCCGGTTGTGGTGTTGTGGAAGCGTGAGGAGAGGTGGTCTGCGACTTGTTTGCGGATCGTGTTGGCCTTGGACTGGGACTTGAAGCCATTGAGGGCTTTGGGGAGGTTCAGAGATGGATCGAAGAGAGATGAGTAGGCAGCTACTTCTTCTTGCGAGGGGTGCTGTGGCTCAATGGGGACGCTGGAGTCGTCGTGGTACCAATTGTGCATGCCATGGGCGCGTTTACCTGATATGGCTCGCTCGGTGATGTGCAGTGTTGTTTCGCCTTGGGCGCGGTAAATGTATTGGTCTGTTGGTGGTATATCGAAGGCTTCGCCTAGACATCGTGCAAGAGGCTTGCCGCTGTGTGTTGGATTGTATTCCTCGTCCGACCACTTCTCGAGGAACGAGTCTGGATTGAAATTTGTGAGAGCCATACTGCGTCTCAGTTTGGTGATGGCGTCCAACTTTTGCAGGTACCCAACTAACGAAAGTGTTGATCTCGCTGCAGGCTGTCCAAGCAATCCAATCAGCCTCGTTTGCAAGCTCTTTTTGCTTGCCGGATCAAGCAATTCCCATTGAACAGGCGAATCCGTGGCTTCGGCATGATGTTGTTAACATCTCAAACCCTAGCCCGCTCCCGGTGACCACGGCCAATGACAGACCGCTGACAGTTTGAACGTCATCGATCAGTAAGCCACAGAAGACGCTAATGGATCCCCACCTCGCCAGACCTTTTAGCAACGCCTTACTCACCATTGCAAATGCAGGCAAGGAACAAGCCTAGCTGTAGAATCGTCTCGAGATCCTCACTAACCTCTACTCTGGCTAACTAGGAATCACATAAATATCGCTCGTGTCGCCGAGCTGACTGACTCTCCTGTCACTGATGTCAGACACCACACTACCCGAGCAATTCGCATCTACGTCTACATCTACGCAGACATCTACTAGCTTCATATCTACAAAGACATTCACTGCGCTCGTCGCACTAGCAGCAATAGCCCTGGCGTTCTCGAGCGCCTTTCGCAACATCCTCTCCTCCATCGTCACCAAACCTACCGCCCTCTCCAACCCAACCCTTCGCACAATGTCCACTACCGTCCCAGCGAGCATGAAGATCACAAAGCGACCATGGTCGCACCGCGGCCACGCCGACCACGACTGGCTGTACACGTACCACACCTTCTCCTTCGCCTCGTACTACGACCCACGCCACGAGTCGTACGGCCCGCTGAGGGTCATCAACGAGGACAGAGTCAAGGCCGGCACGGGATTCGGGACGCATTCACACGCTGAGTTCTTAATCTTCAGCTACATCGTCAGTGGCACGCTCGAGCACAAGGACAGCATGGGGAACTTGGAAAATCTCAAGCGTGGCGAGGTGCAGTTCACGAGCGCTGGAACCGGGATAAGGCATTCAGAATACAATCGGAACAAAGACGATTCCGTACACTTCTTGCAGATCTGGGCCAAGCCTAACAAGCGTGGTCTGGCACCGCATTACGAGACGAAGAAGTTCACCGACGAACAGAAGACAGACAAACTATGCAGGATTATGGAGAGCACAGACCGTCTTGATGACGGAAAGCACGCGATTGGGTTACAGGCAGATCTAAGCATGGACGCGAGTATCCTCTCCCCAGGCAAGAAGGTCACACACGAAGTTGTCGCCGAGGGTTTGAGGAAGCTGTACGCGCACGTCATCATGAGCAAGAGGGCACAGCCCAAGACTGGGGGTGCACAGATCAAGATCGGCGAGACTGTACTTGGGGAGGGCGATGGCGCGTACATTGACAATGTGAAGGGCCCTTCGAGCATTGAGATTGAGAGTGTTGGCGACAAGCCGGCTGAGTTCTTGCTGTTCGATATGGGTCCTGAGGAGCAGTGAAGTCACAATAAAAGCAGACTCTTAGCGTTTGAACGGTGGTGATTATCAATAGAATACAAAGCATTTTAGTTCCTCAGATAACACCTGCTGGTCATCACCACATGCCTACCACTCACTTTGTTATACGTCCACCTAGCCATATCGTTCAGTACGCAGATGCGCACCCTCAGGCTTCTGCAACATCTCTCGCATCTTCGTCGTAGCAGCCTTGACATCAATCTTCCGTTGCTCAGTCTGCTTCTTCACCCGCATCGAACGGAACCAACACAATATATCGGGGCTAAAGACAATGAGAGGCATGAGCACAGCTACCAAGATGCCGAGGACTAGAAACGCGATGTATACTCGCCACGCGACTGTGTCTGTGTAGTGCACCTCAGATCCAGGGTTTGTTCGAGTTGAGTTTGGACCTGAGGGAGCAATGATGGTGCTGTTTTGTGGTTTGTCCCGTATCGAGAGTGGCGGTGGAATGGGTGGTAGGAGTGTGATGAAGCTGGCTTGGGTCAGGCCTGCGAATATCGTGAGATCGAGTGTGGACTGCATGGTTCGTATGGGTAAGCTTTCAGATCAGTTCAGACATAGAGATCGAGCTTGGAATTTTGGTTGTTATGCAGTGTTTTCATTCACTGTTCAGGTTGCGTACTAGGTAAGCACACAATGTCTGGCCGGCCCTCGTGAACCAGTCCGTGCATTGTTGGACTTTTGTTGCTGATTGGGGTGTTTTCTGCACCTACAGTGCATTTCTCAGCGTGATAGTTGGTACGATGCCTGGCTAGTTTCACAGACTTGAGGTAATGATCATGGGCTACAAGTAATGAGCACCCCAAAAGGCTGCACCGGAGCCTGTTCCGAATACTATACAGAAATATATACCTTAAAACACACGACCTTTTGTTTGCTGCATCTTAGCCACATTGCAGTTCTTGATCATCACGATCCAGATCAGAGTCAGGCACATGATACAGGTACCAGCAGTCAGCATCCTCTTCTGCGCAATGCCGTAAGCCTGCTCAATCGCAAGACGCGTAGGAGTGCCCCTCTCGTAGCTCAGCTGCATAGTAAGATCACCGTAAATCGAGTCTAGGTTCTCTAGGTCTTCCTCGGGCAGTAGCCTGGCCAAAGCCTGAGGGAAGGAGTTGGTCCATATGGCGCCTGAGATGGTGCTGCCGACAGCGCCACCAAGCCATCCAAAGATGTTAAGTAGTGCCAGTACAGATGCAACATGCTGATGATCGGCTGCAGCCATGACAGCAATCTGTTCGCAGAGGATGATGATACTGCCGCCAACAGCGATGAAGATCTGGCACATGACTAGGTACCCAACACTGGTGTCAGGCTGGCGGAAGTGGATCATCAATCCTTGGCCGAGGAGGTAGATAGGGATAGCGATGAATAACAACCACCTAAAGCGGCCTGTTTTACTGATGATGAAACCGCAGAACAGTAGCAGGAATCCAGACAGGACGTCGAACGTGGACGAAACATATCCAGCCTCGGCAAGGGTAAGGTTACTGACAACCTGCAGGAAGGACGTGAAGTAGCTGTTCCACGCATAATACGAGATCTGGTATGTAAATGAGAGCAGACAAGCACCAATAACGGAGCGGTTCAACAGCAGGTCGAAGGGCAGGAAGGGGACCTGGGCTGTGAAGCGCTCGTGAAGGCCAAACAGTACTAGGAGAACAAAGCCGACCACAAGCATGGCAATGATGTAGCCAGTGCTCCAACCATTTGGAGCAGAGTCGGCGAGCGTGAAGGGAAGGAGAAAGATAACGAGGCCGCTAGCGAGAAGGAACGACCCGGGTGCTTGATCGCTGTCAGCCGTGCTATTCTGCGTACAGAGACAAACTTACCATCAAACTCTCGAAGGTAAAAGACAATGCTCTGGAAGAGGCTGCGACCGCTCTTCTCGCTTGCGAGCACACCCTCACGCTTAGCCCTCCTCAGATTGATCTTCAGGATAAGGAAGAGTGGCGACGCCACAACCGGCACAATGATGGCAAAAGCACCAAAGCCCCATCGCCAGTTCTTGACGTTGTTATAGAACCCTTCAGCAGACTTTGGGCCAGCAAAAGCAGTAATAATGTATGGAGAGGACGTGAAGGCGAAAGCTAGTCCTCGATGCTTCAGACTCGATGCATCGGCCGTGATGACATCCACACAGTAGGTCATGCCACCAAACCCGATGGTGTAGAAGACTTGGGCGGCGCAGTAGGTGTATAGGCTTTTGGAAACAGCCATGAGGATGAGTCCGAGGGTGGCAAATCCAACCATGATGCAGAACCCTTCGGCACGGCCCCAGAGATCGAGCACTTTGGCGGTCGGGATGTACACAGCGGCGGCCATGGAGTTCGAGACGATGTTGATGACAGTCAGGAGAGAGTGTTCTTCGAATTCACTGGTCACGTAGGGGGTGAGGTTGCCGGTGATCGAGGACTGGAACGCGTTGGTGAGGTATAGCATCCACATGCTTCATCAAGCTGTCAGCGACGTGCTTTGTACCACAGCGGGCAGAACTGACCATGCAAAGGCACATGCGAGAGAAGTCTTTGTCCAAGTCAGGGTGACAGCCTCGACGTGCTTGACACCCTGCTGCGCGTTCGGGTCGACAGTCGTGGCAGCCCCAACCTTGCGGATGGCCTCATCCTCGTCGACGTCGAAGGTACTCAACTCCCTCTTGGGCTCGTGACTGATTTCCACATCGTCCTGTGTCGTACCAATAGGATCCATATTTGCTGCCATGACTTTGTGAGACCTGAGAGAGAACCGGCGTGGGAAGCCAATCCACAACGGCGACGGTCTATATATTTGACTACCATGGCCAACCTACGGTACAGCTACTGCTTGACCACGAGCCAACATTTTCGGTCCATTGCTTGGCTCGTATCCTGGTCTGGGCTAGAGCTTAAATTGTGGTCAGGGCTGCAGGAGGCCTCATGTCTGCTAGCCATCAATTGCTTAGGGCAGATCCACTGATCTAATCAGATCCTGCCGATGGCGTGAATATCGGACTTTTCAACCCAGAAGGAACTGGTCTCGCTCCGTCCACCAAAAAGAGACCAGGCATTGTGGAATCAGGCGCGACAGACTACGCGTTGGCCCTGCAGAATTTTGCCCTCCTTAGCCGTGGTGCTCCACTATCTCATTGAATCGCGCTTGACCTTTTGATCTTGATCTAGATTCGCGCCACATTATGAATGTTTGACCAACAATATAACTGAGCACTCGTCTGGATCCGAAGTCGGGGTCGCAACGAGTCGCACTTTGTTTGGAGTGTAACTGGATACGAAATTATCTGTGTGATCCGGATCACCAGGGTAACATACAGAGAGCATGCGAGCAGGTGGTGAACAAGGGAAGCAGACGAGGTGGCCGCAAGGAATTGCTTAGGTCGCCTTAGCGCTTCTTGGCTGTTCACAGGATCCATCTTCATCCTAGCCGTTCATCGTTCGTCTAGGGAAAGTCACTCCGCGCTTGCGGTCATTCGACGGTCTCTTTGTCAAACCCCAACTGCACTTATGACTTCGAGAAGCGTTATCGATACGCCAGATGTGATACAATCTAGCTGTAGGTATGTTGATGACGTTTTGAATTTCTGCAGTCTGGTGAACACAAGCGCTTGGTGTCCAAAAGACTGCCCTCGTTGCACCATTTGCATGCTGCGCTAGAACCAGTCTGCATACTTATCTGTCTCTTGTACTGCATCCTGGAGCTTCCGAGCAGCCACTTGGCACAATGCGGTGCTTTCAGGTATAAATTAACTAAGCCAGAAAGCCTACAAGCAAGTGATTGTTACTAGCTTTATAAAAGGTTTAAGCATTTTGTTACTTTTTGACGTCTTGATTTGCGGCTACCATCCCATTAATTAGCTGTAATTCTACTGTTCTGTTCCCTATTAAGCTCGGAATCTCCAGATTGCGATACCTTTTTCCACTGGATATGGGTATTTTCTACAATTGCAGATTACTGCACACGATGACAACTGTCCCATTAAGCTTCTGGCTCTCTTTTTCTCTGCATGTGTCGGCGCATGAGCTTGGAAGCCTCAAAGACATGCTGGTGACGTAACGACGCTGCATACCGGTTTTCTGACAAAGCTGACCAGCAAAGTGAAGCCCGAAGCCGAATACTCAATCCTTCGGACGAATGTATGCGGTATCCTGAAGAATCCAAGATCAGGCGCGCTCCCGCAAAATTTGTGCACTGATAAACATGATTTACTGAACGAATCTCCAACACAGGCACTTGATCATTTGGAAATCAAAGAACATCGTACGGCACCATGACAACCTTACTCGGCTTACTCCATTTCGATAAGAACATATCCTATTTCGCCGTAAGCAACACCCAGGCCCTCCAAACAATTTTCCTCTGACATCAGACGCCATGTACAGATTCCACCAGCGCTGATTCTGGCCCTCATTCCAAGGTTCTACTCAGGACTCTCCGGGCCTGGGGCGAAGCTCTTCGATAGGAACAATCCAAGAGGATTCTCCGACACCCTTAAGAGAGCCGATCTAGACGAAGAAGTACATATGGCGCACTTCTCATGATGACTAGGGATGCTGACACAATGCCAGCTCCGTGGACGCTTGTTGCGAGCTGAAGCATGCTCGGCGAACGGTTTTGAGGCACTCCCCTTCTTCGCCGCTGCGGTCACCGCAGGGAATGCTGCAGGTGTCTCGGCGGCTATAATGAATGCGCTCGCAGGAATTTGGCTAGCAAGTCGCTTGGTCTACATATATGTTTACATCTTTCAGTCAGGAAGGGAAAGGCTCGCACCAGGTCAGGCACCGCTCCGTTTCAAGGTCTGGTCTATAGGAGCTACGGTTTGTATGTCGATGTTTGTACTAGCAGGAGTAAAAATATGATGAGCACTAAGTCAACGCACTTTCGGCTAGGTGGATTGCTCAACGGGCAGGTATACGTAATAATTGAGAAGGCAATGCTCACTAGCAATCACATCACAATATGTGGAAGTGCAGGAAGCCGTATAAGTGTTGCGATGTGCGAAAATGACTTGGACTCACTGTCTTGATAAAATCGGAGGGAAGAGAGGCACGTGGCCAACCTCTGTCCAGTACATGGGTCTCAATAGTAAGGTCACTGACAAGATCAAGCAGCAAATTCATGCACAACGTCCCAGAAGGGACCGCTGTCGAACGTGAAATCAAAAAAGAAAATTTATGGTGAGTGATAAGCTGACATCAGGCCCGGATTTATTCTGTGGTGACTATTGCCTGTGAACGTTCCTGGAAGGCTTATGCGGTGGCTTTCCCCTGTTGTCATCATCGTCGAGGATGACTGGGCGTTGGACAGCGAGCTGATTTAGGAGGCAAGCAGCACAAAGCTTCAAGATTGAGAGCTAAAATGAGCGGCGAGAGCGTGCAAATGTGGCGGGGGGGGGGGGGGGGAGAGGGGGGGGGGGGGTGGAGGGGGACGTGGCGCGGGGGGGGGGGTTGTCACGGGGACACTGCAAAGGGGGAGTCCTTTGTTGG
>JAFISE010000062.1:0-92996 GCA_022560025.1 Stagonosporopsis chrysanthemi | reverse complement strand
GGGGTGAGTGGGGGGGTGAAGAAGAAAAAAAAAAAAAAAAGGTGAGGGGAGGGGAGGGAGGGGGGGGGGGGGGGGGGGGGGGGGGGGGGGGGGGGGGGGGGGGGGGTACTGGGAGAGAGAGTGTGGACTGGATGACGTGGCGCGAGTGGAGGGATTGTCACGGGTACACTGCAAAGGTGACGTCCTTTGTTGCACCTGAATGTAAAGGAAGAAATTTGAAAACCGTGTCGTTAGTAACAGATGACTAGATTTGTACTTGAAGAGCCATTGTGGTGGCTGTTGCTCGTGATACATCTTGGCGAGCATCTGGAGTGGTTATTACCCATGATTTTCATTCTTGTGGTCGAATACGATTGGGTTATTGCGAGCCGTTGGCTTTAGAGTTGGTAATATGGGTAGTAGGGGAGAGGGTGGCGAAGAATTGACAGCAGCAGGCAGCACGATAAGTCGGATGTTCTATGGTATGCAAAAGAATACAAGATCGAGGGCGGACGGAAACCTGATGGGAGTGTTCGGGAGCACCAGCTAGTAGCGCTTTTGCTGTTACAGTGTTTTTTGCAAAGATAAAAAAATATAACCAAAATGGAAGTGAACCGTCTCTTCTAGTTTGTAGAGTGCTACATATCAATGCTATATTGTCACATCCATGCTTAGCGCATACCGGCCTCGGCACTAGTGTAATCCCACTTAGGCAACTTCATGGTGCCGTGCTCATTCAGATGCTTGTGCATATCATAAGAGTTCCACAGCAGATGAGGCTGATGACCCCAGCCCTTCCTCAGACACTCAAACTCAGCCTTGTCGAAGTAGTCTTGTAGAATAGGCCTGTAGTCAGGGTGAGCGCACTTGTTGATAATGACACGGGCGCGCTCGCGAGGAGACATGCCGCGGACGTCGGCGAGGCCTTGCTCGGTCACAATGACGTCCAGGTCGTGCTCGGTCTGGTCGACGTGGGTGACCTTGGGCACGATGCAGGACACGCCGGTTGGGTCGGTCTTCGACGGGCGTGTGGAGGGGGTGTGCATGATAGAGTACTTGGCGGAGCGGAGGAAGTCGGCGGAGCCACCGAGTCCGTTCAGAATGCGGGAACCCATGACGCAGGTAGAGTTGGCGTGGGCGTAGATGTCAACTTCTACAGGTGTGTTCATGCTGGTCTCAAATCAGCTAAAAGCGATGATATTCACAACAGCAGCTGACTTACCCAATAACACCGAGACGTCGGATAATCTCAGGCGAGTTTGAAACCTGCTGCGATCGAAGCAGAAGCTTTGGCACATAGCTCTCCCAGCCCTTGTAGAAGCGCTCGAAGCCTTCGGGCGAAAAGCGGATCGATGTGGCGGTAGCAAAGTCAAGGTTGCCAGAGTCGAACAAGTCAAGGAAAGAGTCCTGCAGAACCTCGGTCCAGACCTTTAGATTCTTAAAGTTGGCACCGCCAGTAGCCAGACCCTCAATGACGGCGTTTGCGATGTTGCCAATGCCAGACTGGAGAGGGAGAAGATTCTTGGGAAGACGACCCTTGCTGACTTCATGCTCCAAGAACTCGATGAGGTTTCCGGCAATCGCCTTTGAAGTGGCGTCTGCGGGAGTGTTGGGCTGGGTTTGGTCGGCGTAGTCACTCTCAACAATAGCTACAACCTTCTCGGGGTCGACGGGAACGTGAGGTGTACCAATGCGGTCTTCAGGAGACATGACAAGGTATGGCTTTCGGTTGGGCGGCAGCTCTGTCATGGTAATGTCGTGAAGTCCCTCGTAGTTGGGGCTAGCGGTGTTGACTTCGATAATGATTTTGTCTGCCATCTGAACAAGTTCTGGTGTTGCGCCCACGGAGGCTCCGGGGATGATACCACCGTCTTCTGTTATCGCGGAGGCCTCCACAATGGTAACATCCAGACGGTTTTGTGGCTTATCGAGCGTGTAGAATCCGTACATCAGATCCACGGGGAACATACTCAAATGCTTGTCCCAGAACTTGATGTTACCGTTGTTGATACCCTTGGCGATATCCTTGCCGACTTGATGCGGCGATCGGCGATTGATCATGTTGTTTCTCGCCCATCGGTTTTCAGTCTCTGCGCCAGACGACGCACCCACGAACAGGTTGTATTTGAGCTTGCCTTGAAGATTGTTCTTCTCGACATGCTCTGCAAGGGCGATTGGAATTTTCCTAAGTAGGAGCTGTTAGTACCAATTTGAAGACTTTTTGCGGCTGCAAGAGCAACAATCTTCGAGGCGAGATGGTAGTGTCGGAGATGGCTCGGCGATTTTGCTCATCTTCAAACTTCCGTTCCCCCTCGGCATAACCTCAACCCCTTCCACGTCACAACTCCACAATAAAAAGTTCCAATCAATCCATCCCCCCAATCGAACAATCAGAAGTCTTTCACAAGACTCGCCAAGACACAAAGCAGCTGCACAGGACACATTTTCTTTGGGCGAGCGCATTCGGCTTGCCGGAACGAAAAGCAGCTCCACTCACTTTGGGTATCCTACACCGGTGAAGCCGGACCAGCCTTCAATAAACGTTAGACATTGCGTCGTCGTATGTCGTGGGCCTAATGTGATTACTCACCAATATAAGCATCGTTTGGAAAGTGATGAATCAGGTCCTCGGCCTTCGCAATCTTCTTCAAGTAGCTGGGTCTCCTGACCCTCGCCTTAAGTGCTGCCGAAACAGACATATCTGCTGCTCTCTTTCGTCGATGAAAAGCTTATCGATGTTGAGGTTGAGGTTGAGGATGAGGATCAGAGGTCGGTGGTGGTCGGTGCTCAAGCTCCACAAGAATTCGTGTGAGCTCACCTGCACGTCAGGCGCGTCGAAACCCAAAAACGGATGTTCTAGAGAAAGGAGGGAGAGCGCAAAGATCAATGGGGCAGCCAAGGTGGGCTCTCTAGTATTTATACTGGTTCGACACCATGACTAAGGTCGTACGCGAAGCTGGAGCTTCTGTGGGCTGATACGCTCGATGCGACGACCTAGGAGCAGGGATGACCTCATAAGCGCATTGTTTCATTGCGGGCGCCCGCACAACCCCGGTTGCGAGGGCCATGTAGGAACATGGACCAGGAAGTGGGACTGACGAGGAGCTTCAATTGGTTCGTTGATGTGGTCAAATCAAGTTGAGGCTCTTGAAGTGTTCGAACAACGGTTCTTGTGGATTGGCCATGACGCCAAGTGACAGAGCAGAATCACTTCGAATAATTGCTGAGAGTTCGAGAGCGCAGTTTCATTGCGAGTGTCCTCACCTAGTATATTCTAATTAGTACTTAAAGTGCAGCTTCCAGCAACAGTGGTCGGTGTATTGGGAATCAGGGCTCATCAATCTCGGACGCTAAATCGGAGTAGACTCGGCGAAGCATGCGTTTCGCCAAAGCTCAGTTCACCGCTTAATGTTTGGCACAAACACTGTGAAGGTATGCTTTCGTTACGTCGTTAAGTGTCGCTCTTTCGTCTACAAATGCTCACTCGTATCAGCCAGGCCTATCGGGCTCTAGATCTGAGAATAATAACATAGGATATGTGCCATTAAAACATCCACGAGGGACTATGATCGCAAAGATAGAACTGAAACCACTATCGTCTTCCTGATATGTCGAAACCTGAATATAGCTCAATGCAACAGAGCAACTGGGTATCGCTGCACCACAACGCCTTCAATGCAATGCGTTCGCGAAGCCTCGAGAAAGATACTTATGGCCCTAAAGGGCGGAACATGGAGGGTTCATACTAGCTACCGCGCCGGCTGCGGAGCATATGGACCAGCCGAGTAATGGCTTGATGTAGCCATTGGAGGTTGATAGACCATTCGCCTATCTTGCGGTGGATATGCCTCAAACATGACCCGCCGTTGAGGCGCGCCTTCTCGTAGCGAGCTGTGGCCAATCTGGCTGGCATGTGGGAGATGCTGCGAGTTTTTTGGGCTGCTCATGAACAGCAGAGTATCCACGGCGTCTTTTTCCGCTTGCTGACTGGGCATGCGGAGGATGCCTGCTCGAGGCGTTATAGGCGCCCTTTGGCCAGCACCAACGTCGCTGTGATGTTTCCGTTGCGCTGCTCC
Organism: Stagonosporopsis chrysanthemi; assembly: GCA_022560025.1. Taxonomy (NCBI): domain Eukaryota; kingdom Fungi; phylum Ascomycota; class Dothideomycetes; order Pleosporales; family Didymellaceae; genus Stagonosporopsis; species Stagonosporopsis chrysanthemi. The sequence goes on along the minus strand of JAFISE010000062.1, from coordinate 88,941 downwards.
TAACATTGATGGAGGTGGATGTGTGACACTCGATCTACGTCTCCTTACATGTTCAAGCTCGGGAGCTGGAGCAAGGCCTAGCCCTACGGATCCACCTGTGACGGATATGAGATTGGCAGCAGCATTCATTGCTGACTTGTTGGATGGCCGCCAGTACGCTAACGATCATCAGTGATGTGTGCTACAAGTAGTAGGATGGCACTGACCTGAATCAAGGGTGTGTGACCGTACAAAGTCAGAGGACGGGGACATCATGATTTGGTCAGAGCTGTCAGATATTGCGCTTGGCCTTCGCCGATAGTCTGTGGTAGATGGCGAGTCGAACGTAACACGAGACCCGCCAGGTGCAGAGTTAGGCGATCCTCGTTGTGACTGCACTTCCTCCAATTCTTCAAGCGACTGCTTCTCCCAGCCGTTTTGTACCTTGACCATGGCATACGAGAGACGAGTCTTGAGTTGGGCAGATAGCTGCTAACGAGTTAGCTGCTTGTAAGCGGAGTCAGGGAAGACTGCAACGCACCTCGCCAATCCGTGTGCTCGAATGTGTATCCATGCTTTTGTTGCGTTTATGTGCGAAGGCCCACTCCTTCGGGTTTGTTGTTTCATGGCCTTTTAATAGTCCATCTGCACTCCGCTTGATCCCCTGTGCCGTGGGGGAGGCTAGCGACACGGGAGTTGCTGTTGTGTGACCAGTTTGCGACGCGTTCGCAGCGGCTGTGTCGATCTGGGATACAGGGCTCTCAACGACATGGCTACTGCGACTTGGTGAAGTTGGCATTGGCTCTTGTGCAGATTTGCCGCAGCTTGCTGGATCATTGGGCTCGGCCAGCGATGCTACATCGTGATCCGAGGATGTGTTACTCGAGTTTGAGGCCAAAGCTGGTGCGGAAAATATGCTAGAAACGGTAGAATCCACGCTCTCTTGTGATTCGGGTACATCCAGTCTATGAGGGGTAGCAATGTCTATGGGGTGTGTACTGTCGGACTCTGTGGTGCATGTCGTAAGTGGACGCCATCGCGATCGTGCTAGAGACGCGACTTACGCATCGTGGCAGCGGGGTAAGGGCGAACGTGTAGAATGCAATATACGCCCAGCCCAAGTCCAAGAATTGGTATACGAACAACAGGATAGCTGAGCAATGTATGCAGACAAGGACCAGATACCCTGATGGCGGGGTGGTTGCAATGTGCTGGTCCGCGGGCGTGTTCTCGGTGGCTTGGGCGCGTGCTGATGCGTAAAGACAGCCGTTCGCGTCACCCTAGAGAGGACTAAGCTATGGACAACCGGACAGAGAGGCAAGACAGAGGACACGGGTCGCGAGAAGCAATCAGGGGAGGTTAAACAGCGCGTCGCGAACAGGTGAAGGGAGAAGAGTGGCTCTCATACTCATAATGCCTAAGGATGCCGCGCGATCACGAGTGCCCCAGAACGCGTGTGCTTAGCGGTGGCGAGCTCCCGGCGCGAGTGCACGCTCGAGCAAGTGATTTGACCAGATGCCTGGCTAAGCGCATGCAATGAAGCCGCCGCGACGGTTCGTGAAGGATTTGCAGCGTCTATGAGGGATCGCTCCTGCAGGTTGCTGCACGACAGAGCGTCAAGCAGAGCTGCTCGTCTTGCTTTGTTCTCCGGTTCGTTCGTGCGTGAATCACAGGCGCAATCACTTAACGATGCTCCACTCTACGCGTCTCCAATGTGTTCAGGCAGACGGCTGCAACCGCTTTTGGCGCAGAAACGCAGCGGCCTAAACGAACGCGTGGTCTTGTGGTGGCTTGACATTGGTACTGTGAATTGATGCTGCCTGCTGACTGAAATTAACGTATGTCATGAGAGTGTGTCTCACAAAGCCAGATCACATTGTCAGTCGGAGGGAGCCGAGGTTTGTGCTCGAGCGATCAGTGCATTCGTCAAGTCTCGCCTGCAGCGCTATGTAAATCCTGATATCATATACAATGTCCTTCGTGCCAAACCATTTGTACCTTCGTAGATAATAGCAAAAACGTGCAATCCAGATTAAAATACACATCGCAACACTGACTGCATATGAATGTACGCGCACGCCTAGAAAGCGTAGCCGACCCCGCTGGCCTTGCGGTGTGTCAGTTCATTGTTATTCCACGCTCCACCACGACCCTCTTCTGCTATTTTTCCGCTGACATCGCGTCTGCGGCCTGGCGTACCGATATCGGAGTCGTCGAACTCGTAAGGATTGACGTAGTCGATGCCAGACCTGCTCACAACTCGCGGCGAAACTGCCTTCACAGCTGTGTGATTGAACTCGCCAGTCTTGCGGACACTGGTGTAAGACTTCTTGTCCAGACTGAAGGGTGCGTTCTGCGCGAAGCTATCCTTAACAGGTGAAGAATTGACTGCGTACTGTGCGGTTGCACTTGGGTGCTGATTGGGCTGCTCGTTGGTGGCACTCTTCTTAGGTGACGTTGAAGAGTTCGAAGCAGAGTCGCCGGCTCTGATGCCGGCCGTTGCAGCCTTGAGGTCACCGTAGTAGCGTGATTTTGGCGTGCTGCCACGCGATTGTGAGCGGCTGAAAGTGGCTTCTGTCGATATAGAGGTAGTTGTCTGTGTGCGTTTAAGATTCGAGGGGGGTAACGTGTTTTTCTTGTTGTTGAAGTTGGGGATCGGAGGAGGGGTGGGCTGAGGAGTCGGTGGGTTCATGCGTAACGGTTGAGGCATCATCGGTCGTTCACCCTCGTCCTCAATGTCAGAGACGTCGTAGGAAGATACTGTGGTGTAGCCTTTGTTCTTGCCAAACCTGGACTGCTGTGGTGCCAAGTACCGAGCATCACTGCCTTGCTCCATATGATCATCAGGATGGACGAACCAGTTGTCGTTCTGCAAATCCTCCCGGCTGTTCTTCTCAAGAGCGATATCACCGGTAATAGCAGGCTGGTCACTGCGGGCAGTAGAAGGAGGCGTGTAGAACTGCTCCTTGGATGATGATGTGACATAGGAATTGTTCCTCTCCTGGTGCTGCAGTTTCGCTTGCTGGGCAAGGAACGATTTACGGTGAGCCAAAGTTTCATTATCAACATTGTCGTCTCGGTGATAGAGTTCGTCACGATGGGCTAAGCTTGTACGAGATTGGCGCGCCGTCTGAGGTTGTGAGTACATTGAAAATCGCTCCTTGGATTGTTGGGCAGATTGAGGAGTGTGCGGTGAGTATGCTGTTTCCGAGTCGCTACGAGTGTGCATGAAAGACATCTGCGACTTGGTGGGGCTTGGGACATCTTGCGAAAGTAGCGGGTCGGATTGTGAGTTCCTGTCGATCGAAATTGCGCTTTGAGCGCTGAAGCGCTTGTCGTCGCCGAGGAATGGTGTGACGGCGGATATCGACGAGTTCTTGTGCTTGTGTTTCGACTTTCTGCGGGTCAAGTTATCCTCCAGCGGGTTCATGTCAGGTGGCAGTTTTGAGATCTTCCTGAAGATTATGACCAGATAGATATCGAGAAACGCTGAAATCAAGTGGAGACCTGCAGCGGTTATCGCAGTGAGCCAGGTTGTAAGGAGAATCTTATTGGCCTCATCATCCGTTGGAAAAATTGTCCTCCAGCGACCAGTGGTTCCAGCTTCCATTTCGGCATTTCGGCGCGACAGAAGCAGGGTATAGACATAGAAAGGGATGAAGCCAGCGTCGGTGATCAATGCGAAGAAATGGTAGCTGGCTGAGCTCGCCGGTGCTCGCGATTTGGGACTGCGAATGAGGTGATAGATGGCATAGAGGCATGCCCCCATGTCAACACCGGGCTATGCTGATCAGTTTAGATGTCTCGTGTACGCCTTGTGTTTTACGTACCGGGATTCTCATGATCCAACCCTCAGTGTCCTGAGTACCACGTATGAAGATGGCACACAGCAGCAGTCCGACTGCACCCAACAGACTGCACACGCGAAGGGAGAGCTGCGTCCATCGCGCAATTTGAACCCACAGCTTCGTCTTCGCGTTCATAAGCTTGACGTCTGTCTTTCCATATGGCAGGAACAGGTAGCTGTCGGGATGCTTGTTGAATTCCACCAAGGGGCCATCCTGCTTCTTTTTCGGAGGCGGTGGCGGCATGCGACTGGCCATGGTCACAGCCTTGGGGTGGAAGTTGTCCCGAGTGTCATTCATCGACTGCCTCTCCGACGCCGAGTAGAGATAGGGCTGCCCGCGGCCCATGATGGTGATTAGATAGGCAAGGAATGACGGGCCCTCCCTGCGCGGCCTCAGAGGGGAAAGTGAGAGCGGTCGCTTAGCACAGGAATGCTTGCGATGAACACATGGATTGCGCGGGGATCTGGAGCGCTATGTAGTAAATACCTCGTTGCTAGGACAACAACATGGTTGCGAACTTATCGTGCCGCTTTGCCCATGACGTGCTGATTCGCGGGTAGGACGGGCGTGTTCCTGCATTGGCCCAAATCGCTTCAACGTTTTTCAGCTCTAGCACTCGGGAACATGTGGGGCGCCGGCGGTACTCGTGCCTTGGTGGAGAGCAGGTCTTCCATGTTTGTCGGTGGTTTGACGCGCGAACAGGCCGAGGCTCGACCTCAGCTTGACAAATCGAGATGGCCGTGACTCAGGACTAGGCAAGAACTCTCAGATGTAGAGTGCAGGAGTGACGATGAGGCGCATATTTATCACTGCAATTGACGTGTCGATGTCGACATTGCAGTTCGGCTCGTTGTTAGTCAGCTGAAAGTTGTTCAGTCAATGATATCGCCATTGCCTCTGACTCCACCCACGATGATATCCTCCAAGCGCCTACGACCATCACCATACATCTGCGCGAGTTGCACGCGCCGTATAACAACTCGAACTACGCGTGCGACGGCTAGCAATGGCGCCGCCCAGCTACAAAGTCACACCAGCATCCGCTCGAAGCAAACACGGTCGCTCATAGATATCACACACCCAAATCAACCCAATAGATACAGCACAGCTGTACCGCCACGCAAACCCTTGCGAGTAGCCATCGTAGGGTCTGGGCCAGCTGGGTTCTACACCGCCCATCGCCTTTTGCACAAAGTACAAGATGCCGTTATTGACATGTACGAGCAATTGCCTGTGCCTTACGGCCTCGTCCGGTTTGGAGTAGCTCCTGACCATCCCGAAGTCAAGAACTGTCAGGACACATTCGAAGAAGTAGCAAAGTCGCCGCGCTTCAACTACATCGGCAATGTACGCGTTGGCCACGATGTTGAGCTGGCGAAGCTCAAGCCGCACTACGATGCTATGCTGTTCTCGTACGGCGCGGATGAGGATAGGAGACTAGGCATACCTGGTGAAGATCGTGAGGGCGTGTTCTCAGCGAGGGCGTTCGTAGGATGGTACAATGGGCTGCCCCAGTTCCAGAACTTGAAGCCGGACCTGCAAAGCGGAGAGCATGCTGTGGTCGTCGGACAGGGGAATGTGGCACTCGATGTGGCGCGCATTCTCCTCGCACCTCTAGACCACCTCAGCAAAACAGATATTACTGAGCAAGCTATCCAGACACTGTCAGAAAGCAAGATCAAGCATGTTCGGGTCGTGGGCAGACGAGGGCCACTACAGGTATGTGTTCTGTGGTATTACGAGGATCGGCGCTGAACATGAGCAAGGTCGCTTTTACAGTCAAAGAAGCTCGCGAGCTGATGAAGATCCCCACTATCGCCTTTCAAGGCATCGATCGATCCTTCTACCCTCCCGACATAAAGAAGCTGCCAAGAGTACAGAAGCGCATCGCCGAAGTGTTGTTCAAGGGCAGCACGGCTGCACCAGGTGAAGTCGATCGGTCATGGGCGCTCGACTTCTTGAGAGCGCCTTCCTCGATAAATGCGGAAGAAGGATCGAAACATCTGTCGTCCATGACGTTCAGAAAGCAGGAGTTTGTCCCAGGTGCCGACCCGTTTGATCCCTCTGCACGGGTGCAGCCGGTCGAGGACGAAGTTACGCTTCCCGCGTCCCTTGCATTCCGATCCGTGGGGTACAAATCCACTGCACTACCAGGACTATCCGACCTGAGCGTGCCTTTCGACTCGAAGCTAGGCATCATACCGAACGATGTTCATGGACGAGTCGTCTCGCCTGATGCTGGCCCTGGCAGCCTCACAGCTGGTCACATAGCGGGCCTATACTGTGCAGGATGGGTAAAGCGCGGTCCCACGGGCGTCATTGCCAGCACCATGCAGGACGCGTTCACTTCTGCAGACGTGATTGCGTATGACTGGGAGAACAACGTACCATTCTTGAACGACGCCCATGGTGAAAACAAGAGCACACACTTGGGATGGGACGGGGTGAAGGCGGAAGTTGAGGCACGTGGTGTGCGACCGCTCAGTTGGGCTGATTGGAAAAGAATAAACAAGGCTGAAAGAGCGCGCGGAGAAAAGAAAGGCAAAGAGCGGGAGAAGTTCGCGAGCGTCGAGGAGATGCTTGAGGCTTTAGACGCATAGAAGGAGTTGAAAGATTTGCAAGCAGAAAGAGAAACATTAGCAGTGACTACCCAGTCGGTCAATGTTCATATCACACACCTCTACCCTGAATACGAAATGATCACCTTGCGGACCGGACCGACTCTGTATCTTCTAGGGAGCAATGAATCTCACAGTCAAAAAGAACTCACCAATGCATCCTATCACAGCCTCTGACATGTATTTCATGGACATGAGACGTCTTTAGAATGAGATGAAGGAGGCCGACACCTGTGACCATACGACAGCATCACGGGCTCTGCATTTTGGCTCCAGGTCCCCAGACTTAGTCAGATCTTTATTGCATATTGCACTATGCTATCTTAGATCTGGGTTCACACTATTTGCGATCCGAGCATTCCCATCGACTACCGGGGAATTTCACATCGAGGTTTCTAAGTGTAACGGATCACCTCCAAGGTGGTCGTTTTGAGGCACAGCTGTCACAGGTGCGTGGAGCTAGTGGACAAAGCGGGAGTGCTCAGGGCACTGGTCGAACTCACCTCCGCACTTCTTGCACTACCAATTTGTCAGTACATATTCGTGATCTTAACACCTCGTACGTACCTGCGGCGTGCGGTGGCACACGTGCTCACGGCAGGTCTGCTTGCAGCCTTCTTGACCTGGGGTGTGGCCGTTCTGCATCGTGTCAGCAGCGCAGTTTCGAGGTAGTGAAGGTTTGCGGTCGCTCACCTCGAAGCAGAAGTTGAGCATGCCGGTGCAATAGCTGCAGTCGAAAGTGCTCCGGGCCATAGCGCGAACAGCGAGCTTTTGAGCAGCCTGCAGAGCCGGAGCGGCGGACACAACAGCACTCATGACGAGAGCGAGTGACAAGACGTTGATCTTCATGTTGAGAGCGTTGTGGATGTCTGTTGGTGGGTTGTTTGGGTCTTGCTGTGGGTGTTGATTGACGGTAAAAGAGCGTGTGTTTGTTTGACGGAGGGAAGAGAAGCGGGCAGCTTTAATGTGACTGGATTTATGGCTGCCACTAGTGGGGCCGCAATCAAACGCGAGGAAGGAGTGAAGGTGGCGACTCTTTTTGGCGACGGCAGTGACGTCGGGAGCTGCCACCATTAGAAATACGAAAGATCAGTTAGCGCAGACTGGATCTTACCACAAGCAGTTATTGGGCGATTGAATGGTTAGGGAGTAGCGCAGGACTTCAGGACAAGCACGCGCCGGATATCCATCAGTACAATCTACCGCGCGGCTCCACAGCATGGACCCAACCCAGAAACCCATAGCCCAGGGTTTGGTTGCTCGATGGAAGCACATGTGTAATGTCTGAAGTTGACGAATTTGCGTCACGCTTTGTAACACACCGAGTGGTCGCTGTAATTCCCACATGACGTGAGGTCGTACAGTACACCTCTGGACCTGCCATACTCTCGTACAATGCTCTAGAGCCATATCATAGCTATGGTACTATAGTCATTTGACAAGAGCTATGTACAAATTGGCTGTTAATAATATGGAGCTTAGCCATGCACAAGCGTGATACTTTCTTTGTGTTCTGTCAAATTTGTATCAGATGCAGGATAATTATGCTCAAAAAAACAGCTCGACCCCTGCATCACCTACCGAGATGAATGCATTTGTTTGCAAGTGTTCTCGCGACAGGGGGAAAGATTCATATGCAGCATGCTTTCACAGCGGCGACTACGTTATCCTGGAAAGACGACTTCGAGGTTGGATCCTTCTTGGGCCAGGGACCAGATGGCAAACCTTGGAACGCACATAGGGGACAAAATCCGCACACGAACTTACGGACGAAGGCATCCGCCTATGTCGGGTCCGCAGGCAAATGAACACACATTCCTAAGAAATTTTACAGCTCCTTCCAAAGACCACTTCTAGAAGGCATCATGCTATCTCCCCTCGTAAAATTCCTTCGCAGCCGATATCGACCACTGCCCTGCGATTGCTGCAACCACAACTTCGAAGTCGCTTCCACCGAGAGCAAGGACAGCAAAGATTATGGATGTCAGAGCCTTGCTCGAAACTGGCTGGCGGCTCTCAAGCGAGTTGGTCCCAAGCAGACAGCACAACCGCGAGATGGTAGTGAAGAAAAGGTCGGCAGGAGACGGCGAATCCAAAGATTGTTCTGTCTCAAGACTAAGAGGCGCGGGTTTCAATGGCTGCCCAGCGAGCCAGTGATGGTACAGAGTGAGCCAGGCAAAGGCGTTCCGCCAGGTAAGTAGATCCAGCAACGAGCGAGCACGACGTATCTGACCATATCAGATTACGCCAAAACACAAATCTTTCATGCTCTAACATCAATACTCACCTCCATGATCTCCTCCGATACCCTTCTCCAAAACGACACAAACCCATCAATGATATGCTTTCTCGTCCATATCGCAAGCGACTTGGACACGAATGGCCCCTTCCTCTCCACCCTGCTTACCCTCCCGGTCTCAGCTACCAATCTAGATGCCTTTACTAGCCTGAGCTTTGCCTCGTCGTGGCTACAGTCTAGCCTGACTCTGATTCGGGATTCTTGTACCACTGCGGATGCCCCAGGACCAGTGGGACTGCAGTTGCCATTCGTGCTTGTGGAGACCGACTTCCAGCTCGCGAAGGCGAGAGCGGCGGTATTGCAGCTGCAACATCCGGACGAAAAGATTATAATCGCGACGCTAGATTTGCAAGCTTTGAAGGAGGAGAGGCTCGTGGTGTCGGCGGAACATGCGTTTCGGATGCTGAGGGTGCCCGTAAGGGATGTGGATTTCGAGCAGAAGCTGCTTGTATGGGCTGGAGATGGGAGGTTAAAGGGCATTAGGAGATGTTTGAGAGATGCAGTGCTGGCAATCATGGAGTGGAAGGAGGGGAAGAAGAGTGATAGGCTGGCGAGTGCGGAAAAAGACGTGGCAGTTGAGAACAGTGCTGGAAGCGAGGCTGGGGATTGTGGACTGAGGAAGCGGTCAATAAACAAGGACTTGAGGGCAACTGGCCATGGTAGTTCCATGGGATTGGGGAATATGAGATTGAATCTTGAGGACTGGTCAGCGGTCAACCAGAATACAGTGCGGAGACATGGGAGTTGCAGATTCTAGATAACTGGCTGCTATTCACCGTCAGTCTTTCCAAACGATCACATGCGGCTGCTCGGTGCAATAATGATCATAGTCTATTCAATATCGGGCAACTACAACTCAATAACTTCCTGCACGGTGTCTTCGATGATCTTCTTCCAGCTCTCCTTAGGTGGCGCAAACCATTCCCTGAACACCTCCTTCAACAGCTTGTCCCCAAGTGTCATGTGCTCCCCCTCAGTTGTCTTGAAATGAAGACCACCCTTCTTGTCCAACTTCTTCAGCCCGATCCAGTCTTCCTTGTATATCTGCCTGTCCCTCAACTCAACAACCTCTCCACTTGTCAAGTTGGTCTGCGCGAACCACCCGGACTCCTTGGGTATAACTGTCGTGTCGTTCCCAAAGACATACATGACAAAGTTGTCCAGCTGTGCAAGATTTTGCGCATATGTGACGTTCTTCAGCGCGCGCTCGTTGTTGATGTCCGCAATGAAGTTGCTGTTCAACAGGTACTCTTCTGTCGGCTCACCCGTGTCCTCGTCAATAGCCTTGAAGTACTGCGCAGGCACGAGGTGACCCTGCACCCAGGCGCCCCATGTATTCGCTTTCAGTAAGCCGATGTAGCCCTTGCAGAGCCAGTCAGTGGGCTTGCAGAGCTGATACTTTGCAATACCATTGTGCTGGCTGCCGAACGTGACGAGGTTCTTGACCTTGATACCGTTGTCGCCTCCGCAACGCTCTACCAGGCCGCGCAGGAACTGCCCACCCTGCGAGAAGCCAAGAGCATTTACCCCGGGTGCAGAAGAAAGTATAGGATCGGCGGAGATGGCGGCGCAGACGCTGGCGAGTTGCTCAGTAACGTTGCCCAGGAAGGTTGCGGTACGGTCGGAGGAGGCATCTTCATCAAGGCGGATAATGTAGACATATGTTCCTGGGTTTGTTTCCTCGGCGAGAGAGGCGACCTCCGCAAGGCCTTCCGCTGCATAGTTGTCGCCTAGGCCGTGCCAAACGAGGAGAGGGAGAGGATCGCCGGCGGGCTTTGAGAAGGGCGAGGCAAAAACTCGCGCGCTGAGAAGCAGCGCTGATAGCGATAAGGATCCCAGCATCTTTGAGGAGTTGTGGTGTATTCTTGCTGTGCTGCGTATGGAGGCGCAAGTTAGATGCGCGCTGCAACGCATGTCGTCAGCGAAGCGCCTGAGCCAATAGGAACCGTGCCATGCCCGTGCGATATGCACAGCGCTCAGACACCAGCTTCTGGAGATTGATAGGACACAGAGAGCAAAGCACCATAACAACAACGGTCCTTTCGTGACTGAGAGACAGTTTCGTCAGATTGATTGTGAAATAGAGCATAGTTATCACAATATCCTCGGAAGGGAACTCCTGGGCGATATCGCAGAATGAAGACAGGAAAACCTCTAGACTCGCAAATGGTATTCTGCCCAAGATGCAACACATCTTTTGAGCTCCCTAACGCCGATGCGCCGTCATATGCAATTACTCGTCAAAGCTGTTCATGCAATCAACGGTGTCTGTACCGATGAGAGCGCATCCTCCTTCAATGCTTTCCTCTTCTCCTTGCTCAACGAGCTCTTCTTCGCAGGCCCGGCCTTCTTCGCCTTCTTCGCTTCCCTCTTAGCCTTCTTTTCCGCAAGGTCGTCCTCGTCAAGCAGCTCTGCTTCCCACTCCTCCCACTTGCGCTTTGTCTGTGCGGTCTTGCCCTCGCCAATGCTCTTCTTCTGGAAGGGCTCGTCCAGGACCTGAGCGTTGTCGACCCAAAGCTCATCAGCGAGCCAGATAGGCAGGGCTTTGGTGGCAGCGCCCTTGATATGCAGGCTGCGGATGTTTCGCCATCCGTTCTCGACGTGCTTGGGAATAATGCCAGCCACAACCGCCTCGGTGTTCTCCTTGATCTGGGCAGCGGACTGGGAAACGTTGCCAATTTTGATCGAAGTGTTGGCTGAGGCGCTCATGCTGAGGTATGTCGAGTTCAACGCGGTCTCAATCTCCTTTGCGACGCCTTGTGGTGTACCAACCACGTTCTGCGGCTCCTTGTCCTTCTTCGCAGTCTTGTCGATGAATGCGCCGGCGGTCAACTTGATCGGGATTGGGCGCTTGGACTTGCTGTTGTAGAAGATCTTACCGAGGAAGTCGGCAACAATCTTGATAACGCGGTCGTCGACCATGAAGATGTCGTAGTCAGCAAGGAGGGCACGCTTCTGCTCGAACGACTTGAACTTCTTCTTCAGCTTCTCGACGCCAAGAACGCGACCGACCCGTTCACGAAGTGTCGCAGGGAAAGCGTCCGAGGCGACGAGGTCCTTGTATGCTCGCTGGGGGTCCTTAGTGAAGATACAGATCTTAGCATCGCTTGCTATGATCGGATGAGGAAGGGCGCTGTACAGCTGTCAGCATTTGTTCGGTGCACGCTCTGGTGTGAGGACTGACATCTTCGTAGGCTTCAAGCTGTTAGTGTTGCTGACGTGCGTCTTGGTGGACACGCTGAGGAAGATGGGCTGATCGCTCTGCTCGGCCTCGTCCTCATCAGCCAAGAGATCCTTGGTCCCAACGGCCTCCTTCTCCTCCTTGTGCTTCTTCATGTGCGCAACGAGCGCATTGGCCGCCCGCTCGACTTGCGCCGGATCCAGCTGGTATGGGGTCTCATTCTGCTTCTTGGTGGTAAGAGGCGCCTCGGCCTTCTTCTCGACCTTCTTCTCGACCTTCTTGGTGACTTGCTTCGACTTGGCCATTGTTGCGGTGTATCGACTGGGAAAAGTTCGCTCTTTCAATTTGGCGGCCATACTAGACCCTGTCACTCAACTTTTTCGTCGGCGTTCGGAGAAACGTGGGCAGCCGCGACCCACAGAAGTAGCGGGGCTGATTCGCGCCGCGCCATCTCGTTCAGGAAAATCGTAGATGGATCTGGCCAATCAGCGCGTCAAAGCGCTAATACACGACACGCGCTCCACATGCAAGCCCTAGAGAGATCCTCCATGCATGCATGCACTGAACACGCTGATTATCATGTGGCCTCAATGTCGCCCCCTCAGGTTCAGATTGCTTACTGCTGAGTCTTTCTTGTCAGAGAACTCTTCCCTAAGACGGGTATGTGAAGTGCTGTTGACTCGAGATGTGGGGTAGCTCCAAAGCCAAAGATTGTTAAATGTGCATACAGACTTGAGTACTCGAGCTGGTCCTTACGGAATTTGCATAGGTCCAAAACTCAATGCCACGTCTCTCTGTCCTCTATCATCTTCTGTGCCTCTGACACAGCCCGTCGGCGTCCATACTCAGGCGGCCGACACAAAAGCGGCACCGTGCACCAGCCTTACCAAAGTTTCTCGACGCGTCGATATCGCCCGTCGCGTCTGCCTCACAGCTCCACTAATATAACAAGCTGCGTCTTGCGCGTGTCCTCCGGGTTCAGCTTCACGGCCCGATGCAGAGAAAGTTCTGCATTGCGTGACGTCTGCTCTGCATGCGTCTAGCCTTTGCAAGTTCCACTTGGGCCGTGCAACTGCCCTGGCTCACTGGAACGCTGAAGATGATGAGCGACTGCAGCTGTGCATAGTACGGCTTGACTGCGTCTATCTCATGTGTGGTCTTGCGCCGGGCTTACATACGGGTTGATTGCTCTGCTTCGTGTATTGCAGCAGCATGCTCTAGGTATGCATCTCAGCACGCGTTGAGAGCTATTCTTTCCTTTTCCATGTCAAAAGGATCCATTCGGAAATTGATGTCTCAGACTTCAAACTGCACTGCCATTTGTGCGAAAATGACGTCTACATGCCTGCTACGTGGAGACTGAGTATTCGACGCGTAGAACGCCGCCAATTGATAGCGGTGAGTTAGCAAACGCATGCAGGGCGAAGGGGCTGGTACACGGAGCGAAAATCAAGTTCAAGACACAGCCGAGCGAGCACCTGATGTAATAGGCGTGTTCCTTTTGTGCTCGTGCACAGGGCTTATGAACGAACGGAGATGTGGTCGCCGAAGACCACCGCTGGGCAGCGTGTGCAAGGAATTAAGGACAGGAATAGCGATGTGTATCTAAAGTGAAGCCAGGATAGCAGAGCAGATTGTCATAATGGGATCACAATTTGTAATTGGCGAGGCTGCGAGGGGACGCTGTGCTGGGTGAATTCCAGGTGGTCCAGACGGCTTCGTACGCGCTAGGTGCCGTACCAACTTCTCTCGTCTCCACACCCGTGAACCGCGTCGACGTGCCTCAAAATCGTGTCTGACCTGATGGCCGTTTCTCTTTGACCTCCTTCTAGCCTTGCACGAGACTCTTCTCAACTCCCACTCCTTTGACAGTGTCGAGTGCTCCCGGCATCACGCTCGGCTAGCCGCCCTCGGATCACGTCCACGCAGGTCACATAGACGTCAACACGCAGCGTGCCTCGCGTCTCGAGCACCTCAGCAGGCAGTATGGAATCCAGCCCGAGCAAGCTGGTACCGCAATTGCCCTCGGCGTCGACGCCCAAGTCGTTGTCGACCCACTCGCAGAAGCCGTCGCTGCTCCCCGCTTTTGGCGAGGACAACTTCTCGTCATCGCCGTTCCCGCGCCCAGGCTCCTCCAAACGCAAGTTCGAGGAAGACTCACCCTCGTTCGCGAGACGGCAGCTCAAGTACTATCCCACTCCAGTCCCTACCTCATCGACCGGCATTCTCAATTTCTCGTCGCCGCGTCACGTTAGGCCGGTCCTGCAACGCGCCGTGTCAGCCCTCTCAGAGCGGACCCCTCTCGGTGCCGTGCCCACTGTCGACGTCCCCGCGAATGGCGAGCTGCTCCGCATGGGAAGATCGTCCAACTCTGCAGACTACCAGCTTTCCACCAACCGCCTGATCTCACGCGTTCACGTCCAAGCCGCGTACCATGCGCCCGACGCCACCTACACCCGCGGCCACATTGATGTCGAGTGCTTGGGATGGAACGGTGCAAAGATTCATTGCGGTGGCCAGGTGTTTGAGTTGGCAAAGGGAGACACGTACGTCTCGGAGAACCCGGAGACAGAGATCATGTTGGATGTTCAGGACACGCGTGTGGTCATTGCTTGGCCCATCATCCCAGTATCAAAGTTCTCTTGGGAGTCTGAGGAGGAAGATATGCCCACACCCACACGTCGTAACACACAGGGTGCCTTCGACTCCAGTCCTCCTGTCATCCCCCGTTCTCCTGTGTCACAGAGCCCAATGCGTCAACCTGTCTTCGATGCTCTAGGTCCGAACGCCCCTGCTGGAGGTGTCCAGGTCTTTGAGGATGCCGATGTTTTGGACGAAGGATCTACACTCCTTGATCCAGAGAAGACCTTCGTTCGTCCTACGGCTTCACCTATTGGCTCAAGCCAGGAGTCCGCCACAAAGGGCAACGACCCCAAGGCCAGCTTGACATCATCCTTCGGCCAGGACAACTACTCTGACAACGACGAGGAGAATGACCCTGTTGTCCACTCTTTCGGCCCATTTGGTCAAAATCTTCTCAGCGGCCTCGAGTCTTTCACAACCGCGACCCCTGGTCTCTCAAATACCCCACAGCCTCCCCGCAAGCCTCTGGCCTCACCTTCCGCGAAACACTCGTCCTTCAACGCTGCTCTCTTCAAGGAGTCCCCTATCAAGAACCATGTCATCAACCAGCTGGCATACTCCCGTGTTCACTCCCATCCTCTGTCAACGATCCACAGCAACCTTCCTGCTGAACTAAAGGCTTGTGCAGGCAAGGCCAAGGGCGCTGAAGATCGGGAGGATCGCAGCCGCTCGGCTACACCACTGCCGGAACTGTCCCAGTCTGACTTGAGAAGTATTCTGGAACAGACCCCTTGCGTCGGAGAGATCCCTCGCATGGGAAAGGATGCTGCTGGCAAGCCGTTGGAGAGCGAGTACTATTACGTTCCTGAAATGGACCCTGATCAGATGAGGCGAGAGACTATCCAGGCCGGCATGCGCAGCACTGGTCTCCGCTCCGTCAGGAAGACCCACAAGGCATGTCACATCACGCACAACACTCACTACCTATACTGACTGCTGGTAGCAATACTACTGGAAGAAGCCCCGCGTCTGAGCCCACGATACATACATCCTCGCAACGGCTTTTGCCTCGAGCTTCACGATCGACTGCTCCTCCGTCAATATCTTACCCCTACACAAACTACACGATGTTCCGATTTCTTCACTGCATAGCGAGGCGTTCACGATACCATTTTCCCTACTTGGTGTCCGATCTCGATTTTTGATCACCCCTTCCCCCCCTTTCCCACCTTCTGTTCTGTTTTATGTATCACCACCACCCACCAAATTGCTTAATTGCCCCACGTTCCTGTTGGATCGTCACAGTCCCATTGTGGGTACGTACAGCCTGTGGTCCTACAACGCTTATTGCTAATATCCCACAGGCTGTTCTCAATTACTGCGTGTCCTCGTATTCTTGGTCGCGGAGCGGGCTGCTCTGATTCTCGACGTGATTGCGTTTCCGTCTTACGGTTGGGATAGAGAAGACGTGGCCTGGGGTGCGACCTCCGTCTGCATGTTTTCAATGTCTTTGGATGAGTTACGAGGGAGGATGCGGAGGAAAAGTCATTCGGGGGGCATTTCTTGGGCTCGTACATGTCGTTGCGTAGCGTTTAGCGTACGTTCGAGGCCGTATTCACAATGCGAGTTATCAGTCATTTCTGTACGTCGAGCATGCATGATCAAATGAAGTGGAATGCTTCCCTTCAACGAAACACTGACAACGACCATGATTGTCAGATCCACAAAACACATGCTCACAAAGTCGCAATGACCCTAAGACGTGGTTGACGTCATGACACGCGACAACACAATGCGAGACATACGCACGCGAGTGAGCCCACGTGACAGCATTGCACAAAGGCCGCGAAGATGGTGGTGATTGCTTCCTAATATTCTCTGCTCAAGATCCTAGGGACAGTTCTGTGCAAGAAGGAAAAGTAGAATCGTATTCACTCTACAAGCCCCAATCCCATCATCATGCATCCTTAGCCGAGTGATAAGCACAGAAAAGACTCCATGTGCAGGAGGAACAGTGTTTTTATTCGACTGTCCGTCGCATGCATTCGTCGCATTCGTTCCACCTCGATCGACCCCGTTCTCGCCAGACGCCGTTGTGCGAATGATCTACTTGAGCTTCTTCTTGGGGCGGAGCTGGTTGGTGTGACCGCACTTCTTCTTGCGCTGCGGGGATGTTAGTCATGATAAGTCCTGGATATGAGAGAATCAAAACATCACGTCGGCGTTGCACGGAAACGGTCGACATGATGACGGTGGTGGTGGGGACGTACGCAGTTGACGGCCCTCGGGGGCAGGCGGGCGTAGCACTTGCGGCAGATCATCTTGTCGCAGTTGTACTTGGAGGCAAGGGCCTTGAGGGAGGGCTCGATGATACCACCACGCAGACGGAGGACCAGGTGAAGAGTCGACTCCTTCTGGATGTTGTAGTCGGAGAGGGTGCGGCCGTCCTCAAGCTGCTTGCCGGCGAAGATCAAGCGCTGCTGGTCCGGGGGAATGCCCTCCTTGTCCTGGATCTTGGACTTGACATTGTCTGTGGGTTGTTAGTGCCCTGTCCCTCCTGTCCTTCTACCACTGCCACCAGCAGGTCCGGCGTTGCTTCGTTGCTTGCGTGCGTGTCGTGCGGTGGCGTGGCCATGTCAAAGGGTGTGCGTACCGATGGTGTCCGAGGACTCGACCTCAAGGGTGATGGTCTTGCCCGTCAAAGTCTTGACGAAAATCTGCATCTCGGAGGGAGTTAGCAAAGGTTGAAAAGACGTGCAGGCGCAGGATGAACGAAAAGGCGCAAGAACGGCAGGTACGCAGCTACCTCCAAACGTGCTGCGACCTTTGTCGGATCTATGGCGCCTCGTCTCGAATGTTCTGCGCCTGCCTTCAGCGATGCGGATGCGTACCTTGACTGTCGTGAAACTGGTCGGTTAGTAACAAACAGCGATGAGGTTGACGAGCATGAATTTCGAGAGTGTGGGCGGCAGTAGCTTGGCGCGGCTCTTACCGCTTTCGCCTAATGCGCCTGCCTGGTTTTGCCACCCTCACCCCACCAACCTTGGCCAGCCAGCCATGAGATCAACAGCAACATCGATGCATGAGTGCGTGTGATGGTGCTTTAATCAGTAATATCGCTCCAATACACGTTGCCTTGTGACGGTGAGAGGTTGGGTGCGGCTTTCGCTCTGCCACAAATTTTCGCACTTGCAACATCACAGACTTGCATAGGCAGGATCGCATGAAGGGTTCGTATTAGTTTTGATGCAGTGCATACATTGCTTTGTTTGCTCCATATTTGTGCAGTTCCTATCTCATCTTTCAGGATCGTTTACGTTGAAGTAAACACGTCTCAGTCGCCGGTTCTAGGCCATTTCCAAAATCAGGCGCTCTCGCTGTCAGCCTGCCTCTCCATATCCTTCCGCTTCCTACGCCATCTCTCGATCCTCGCCTCTGTATAGAAGACTGCCGTCATCAGCATGTCCATCGATAGTCCTGCCAGCCTCGCAACATCTTCGTAAAACACCTTAGCATGTTCTGGCAGATCGCCCTCCTTCTTATAAGGTTGGTATGCCTGGCCTGGACGCAGCACACCAGCACCGACTTCATCGTCTGCTATAACGGATCTTGCTTGCATCGAGCCGTGCACAGCTCTGACTATTGCTAGGTCCTCATTTTGTAGCGGTACATCCTGATCCTGGTCCACTGCTGTTGTTGTTTTCCCTTCGATAGGAAACAGGCCATAGATCGCGTTGCGAAAATCGTCTGTGTCTTTCGTACGCTGGATATCCGCATCGTCGAGGAATGCACCGGCATAGAAGTCGAGATATTGATCCAATCGCTCTGGCGGCATGTCGAAAACATCTTTCTCCTCGAGTCGAGTCAGCGCCTCGATTGTGTAGCGATGATTGTCGCCTCTCTGCTTCGCTTTTGTCGACCGCATTTGCTCTTGCCAATGTATCCAATTCATCACTGTCGCTGTAGGCTCGGCTGCTGAATGTGGATTTCTCTTCTCACCATCGAAAGGATAAAGCAACTTGATGCACACGACCAGACATCCCGCAAGCTGTGCCTCTGGTAGGTGTCGTACTCCTAACATTCCTTTACGATCCTGACGCAAGATAAAGTTATAGCCAAGAAGCTTACTGAGGCGTAATGTAATATCGTAGGTCTCGAGAGGCAAGGCTAGCTGCTTGATGTACCGAAACACAAGAAGACGGTGATTGAGCGGAGCCCACACTATCTTGTGATCGTTGGTGAAGCTGACCTGAAGATCGCTGACTGCTGCGTAGAATCGCTTGTACGACAGAAGTGCGTTAGGATTCAAAGTGGCATGGTATGAAGCTGGCAGACGGTCTCGCATCGGCAAAGGTACATGCCTGATGGCTCCTCTGTATGCCAGCTTGTCTTCTGTGGCCCAGTGATATATGTCTCCTGGCGTGATTGGTAACCTGAGCGTCAGTATGCCTAGATAGCATAGTCCCAGACAGTCAAGGAGATTGGGCACATCTCGAAGCCTCTTTTCTCGCCCCTTGGACGTCCTCAGCAGGCCTCTCGCATCATCAATCTCGCTATCGTCGGTCTCGAGGGTGCTGAAAACTTGGGATTGAGACTGTGAGTCAGCACGATTATCGCTGGCGATCCTGTCACCAAACTGGGCAATACGAAGGGCCCACAAGTCGATTGTTATCAACTCTAGCTCTTCAGGCAGACCCTTCTCTTTCACGAGGTACCATACTTGATGTCGCAGGATGAGTTGAAGACATTTGAGGTACAAATCGAGGCCTTGCCGCCCGCTTAGATCTTAGTGGCATCGTCAGCACAGATTCAAAAACAAAGTAATACTCCTCGACACTCACGTCTGGCAATTTTGACTTGATCATCGGCATCCTTCTTCTTGCGCGTTCTGGTTGTGGTCGCAAGTGTAAAATCATCGTCGTCGTCTGCAGCGCGTACCAAACCCTGTTGATCATGAACATAGGCTCGTCCTCTCAGCCGGAATTCTACTTACGAACTGTTGATGACCATTCTGGCAGTAACGATAGCCATCCTCGCCTTCTTCGTACCATCGCGATCGGCAATTTTCGACGCCACAAACAAGCCCTTTTTCCAGCCTTGACTCCATTAGGCAAAACTGTTCGGTGACTCTTGCTTATGCTGCTCGACTGCAGCAAAACTTTCCCATGTTGAGGCTGTGGTGTAAAGATTGGAAGGCAGGACCCGCTGAAAGCCAACCAGATGCGGTAAGGGCAGGGTCTGCTTGTGCAGGCAGCAGTTCCGCTGTTTCAGACTGACAATCACCAAAGCGCGCTTTATAATGTGGCTGTGAACAATTATGAGTCAAGTTTGGAGGATTTCCATGGGTTGTCACAATGCAAGACTGGTTAAGGTCGAGACTGCGCAAAGTCGAAGTTCGCCCACTAGCGCACATCAGATTCCACACATTCACCGATTCGCCAATTGAAAACAAGGTATTTGCCGTAACATCATCACCTTTTTATTCGTTTGTCGTAAGGGATATATCTAGGAAAGGGAAACAGATTCGTAAATAGTTTCCCACACGTGGCAATGCAAGACCCCAAATCCGTCCGAAGAACCACAAGTATTGGGAACCATCAGCGCGGGTAAATCGCACTGAGGAATGCCAAAGTAACCGCAGAAGCTGCAGCTTTGCTCAAGGCTACGAAGAGCCTCAAACAATCTGATTTCCGGTCGGAGCCCGTCGAGACTCCGCGACTTGCCCTCTGCTGACAGTCGATGTTTTCAACACTCATTTATTTGGGAGCCTCCTTGGCGTCAATAGCGGCCTCTTCACCCATGGCAGTGAGAACGATGACGCCTGTATGCTAGTCAGTAGTTTATCCACAGAAATGATCGCTAATCGGTGCAACATACTGGTGTCCTTGCCCTCGTCGACAAAGAGCTTGTTGATCTTGTCACCAACCTCACCCTCGGGAAGCTTGACGTCGTCCTTGGTAGAGCCGTCGTCGGACATGAGAGAGAGGAAACCGTCCTCAGAGACGTCGACCTGTAATGCAGTGTAAGTCTTGGCGACCCCACATAAGGGCATGCTGTGGCACTTACGAGGAGATACTCCTGGCGGCGAACGTTGGGGACGTTCATGTTGTGGGTGGAGGGGCAGAGCTCTTCAAGCTTCTTGGAGGTGAAGATGTCGATGGCGACCAAGTGAACCTTGGCGTGACCGTGCTTGCCGGTCTTGGAGGTGGTCATTTCGACGATCTTGCAAGGGCGGTTCTTGATGACGACGAAACCGTTCTTCCTCAGAGCAGAGCACTGCATGGGGAAGGTGGTGGAGGCACCGGCATCGGCGCTCTCAAAGGTGTGCTCATGCTACAAATTGAAGTCAGCGTTGGGCTGGAAGAGCGCATTGTGGGCGGCATTATGCCCGCGCATAGAGTGCAGCAGCGACCCGAAAAGGTGGGGTAAAACCACATGCAGGCGCCTTGGAGAACGTACCTGCGCATCGTCGGCCATGGTGATGAATGAAAGTAGTTTGCGACGGGTGAGGGAGAAGCTGTTGTTTTGTCGGGTGTCTGGGGTGGTGGGGTGGACTTTAAGGATGGAAGAAGAGGTTTGCGCTGGTCGATTTTGATTCGGTTTGAGGGGGGCGCTGTGCTTAGCTAACGAAGCCGTTGTCGCTTAGCGTCATCTTCCAAGCTGGCCCAAGCTGGGTCCCGGACGCGCTCGACTCGACCCAGGATGCATGCAGTGCATGGCAGGTCTTCCAGTATGCTGTCGCAGTTGGGAATTCTCGAATTGTGACAGTTTCAGCACTAGTTCTGTTAGTCTAACATGCTTATTGTGGTCTAAAAGGCAGCAATCTCCTCAAGTACTGAATGCCATGAGGTAAACCAGAACAGGGAAATAAAGACTTCAGCCTGTATGGAAAGATGGAAAGTGCTGGACGGGGAGTTCTCCGCGAAGTGAAATTGGGAGAGCAAGAGCAACGTATCAAGACTGGCGCCGTGAGAAGAGACGAAGCGAAGTAGATTTGGAGAGGAGAACTTCGGTGTTGCCTACTGGCACCCCATCAGAAGAAAGAAATATGCATTACTTACACATGTTACTGGTACTCTGCGGTCACGACAAACCGCAATGCGTTTGTATTCGACAAGTCATCGACGACCCTAAGCAGATTGAGTTCAACCTCTACTTCTGACAACGCATTACGACCCCAGCCAGAATTGCTAACGAAAGTAGACCGTCGTGGCCACGGATGCAAGTTTGTTATCGAGGCACAGGATCCTCGCCCGGGAGACTAAGCTCGGTTACATGGGGCACAACTCGCGGCTAATTTGACAATCCAGGTCGAGCAGGCTATGCGAACGTCTGCTACCCATTGTTCACTGGAGCAGAATATCTGTAGGTTGTAGCGGCGGACATTCGCAACGCGGAAAATCGAGCGTGATGCCATCATCAACCTATGCTGCGTCTTGGACCGAGTCAATCACGGAAAGAACGTGAGCATTGCTGCGCTTTACAGCATCAACCGCCGCTCGTTCCCTTGAAAACGGATCACATATGAATGATGCTCTTCACACTTGAGGTACAATACTTCAAAGTGGGACCGGTTTCGGGCGCACGCAGAGACGGAAAGATTACATGGCGTAGAAGATCGTAGACTTGATCGATGTAGAGTTCCCCGGGTACAGGCCAATCAATTATATCAGTTCTTAGGTAGTTCGTAGCATGCGAATACATCTTTTCGGAGACACGTGTCCGTTTTGAGATTAGCGCAGGCCCAGACCACCGTATCACTTGTTGGCAGCTCCTGCGCATGCTTCACCACGATGCGCCCTTGAGCGGTCGCAGATCAGATCATCATGTGGGGATTAGATAGGCTCTCGCAGTACTCGACGCCCACGGGCACACCTCCCCCGCGACGCGACTCGTACTCGCCAGGTCCTCGAAGGGGCTATCCAGGCCCCGGCCCTCTGCCCATGAGACCTGGTCTACAGCCTCGGACGTCATCGCTATCACTCGTCTCACCAGGCGCTTCGAACATGAGCCTACCTTCGACAGCGCGTGGTCCAAATGGCGCACCACTTCGCCGTCGCCCAACTGGTGGAGTCCCACCTAGTGTCCCTGACCCAGTACAGGTGCTGGCATCTATAATGGGCGGACCGCCGAGGCGGACGATTACCACGAACGGCAATGGTGAGGCAGCATACAAACCAGACGAGCTGGACGCGGACATCGAATTTGGGGAGCTGAACCTCCATGACTTCGCTGAGACTGCGATTTCTGATCAACACCGGGACACGTCTGTACATACATATAGCGCACAATCAGTTGAAGAATGTACGTCTGTGTCTTCTGTCCTCGTGACCTGCGCTCATGGTGTCTGCAGATGACAAGGAGAAAGACAAGTTCGAAGACCTGCACAAGTCTATCATAGCGTGTGACGAGGTGTTAAAGTCTGTGGAAACATACCTTACCAACTTCCAGGCGGATCTCGAGGCTGTCTCGGCTGAGATAGAGTCTCTGCAAAACCGCTCCGTAGCACTGAACACGAAACTTGAGAACCGGAAGACAGTTGAGAAGCTGCTGGGCCCTGCGGTCGAAGACATAAGCATATCGCCAGCAGTCGTGCGCAAGATTGCGGAGGGTCCGGTTGACGACGGCTTCGTGCGCGCTTTGGGAGAGATCGAGAAACGCTCCAAGATAGTGAGCGCTAGAGTCAAAGAACAGCCGGACATGGGAGCCCTCTCTGATATCAAACCTCTCCTTGACGACCTCACAAACCGCGCTGTCGAACGCATAAGAGACTACATTGTCGCCCAGATCAAAGCCATCCGTTCGCCTTCCATCAACGCACAAATCATACAACAGCAAGCGTTTCTGAAGTACAAGGAGCTGTACGCGTTCCTTGCAAGACATCAACCAGAGCTAGCCCAGCAGATCAGCCAGGCGTATATCTTTACCATGCGCTGGTACTATCTGAACCATTTCACAAGATATCGCACAGCCTTGGAGAAGCTCAAGATCCATGCATTGGATAGGTACGATGTTCTCGGCGAGGATCCCAACACGAAGCGGGGTGGTACGCTGCTTGGTCAGTCTCGTAATGTGCCTGCAGCCTACGATGCGTTTTCACTTGGGCGGCGTCGAGACGCTTTGAAGAGCTCTTCCACTAACGCGCTTACGTCTCATGTCTCAGAAGAAGAGAAGTCAAGTCACTATCTGGAAGTTCCCTTTCGAAGTTTCAACCTTGCGCTGGTGGACAATGCATCATTCGAGTATATCTTCCTCTCGACCTACTTTGCACCATCACAGAACTTTCATGCAATTTCGCGCACTTTCGCCGCAATATTCGAACCCACCATAGCGATGAGCCAGACTTTGACAAAGCAACTTGTTGAAACAACAACAGACACGTTGGGAATACTGCTTTGCGTGCGATTGAATCAGCACTTTGCATTTGAATTGCAAAGAAGGAAGGTGCCATCACTGGACGGGTATATCAATGCCACCAACATGCTTCTGTGGCCACGGTTCCAGCAGATCCTTGACATGCACTGCACCTCACTGCAGAAACTCACCGCGTCTCTGCCAAACCGTCCAAGTACTGGCGCAGCACTGCTCGGCGGAAGTTCGGCTACCGCAAACACTACGGCACCGACTCCACTCACACAGCGATTTGCCAATCTGTTACACGGTATATTGGCGCTCTCATCAGAAGCTGGGGACGATGAGCCAGTGAGCGTATCCGTTGGCAGGCTGAGAAGCGAGTATGAAGCGTATCTTAACAAATTCGGCAAGGCCGTCAGTGATGCAAGGAAGAAAGAAAGATTCTTGTGTAACAACTACAGTCTGGTTTGTACGATATTGGCAGATGTCGAGGGGCGCTTGGGGGAGGACACCAAAGCACACTTTGAGAAGTTGCGGGACGCTCATGATAAGTAGTAGTCGCAACAGTGCTTAGTGGCGAGAAAGAGTAACTGTGGTTCAAGCCTCTCCGACTATGTGTGCACACTATGTTTACAGCTGAGATATTCAAGGACGTCGCGACTATGACTCTGTACTTTCAATTGTCCACCTCCACAAAATAAGCCACTCTTCTCGCTTCTGAAGCCAGCTTCGCGATTGGACAGCCGCTCACATCATGACGCATTATGTAGACTGCCGACCAGTCCCCAAACTTGAAGATCTGTACAGTAGCACGTGGTCAGTGTTGTCGTATTTTGGTCGTTAGGACGTCTTGCATGGAATCATCCTCAGAGAGGTTGGCGATACAGTATATGAAAAGTTCGGGGTTCTTCCGTACCTGAAGGTCGATCGGCAGCTTGGTCCTTCGTCGCAAGGTCGAGAATACTTCTATCTTCTCAAAAGATGATATAGATCCTCACAAAAGCCGTTGAAGCTGCATTGCGAGCGGAAGAGCATCACACTCTGATGACGTCTCTTTTGTTTTTACAAACACATCGTACGAGAGCGTAATTGTAAGAGCCCTGGCCCAAATTCTGATGCTGGCCTCGTTAATGGCACTGCTGTACGAAGACTTGGGGACAAGAAGGGTATTTAACGAGAACCTCGACTCCAGACCGACGACCAGACCCACCTTATACTGCGCTACCTTCCTCCCACGCCCAATCAAGCTCACCACCGACGGTGTCCATAAGTACAACAGTCCCGTACTTCAACTCGCACCTGATCTTGAAACCCACGTTCCAGTAGTCACCGCTCGACCCTGTCAGGCCCGTCGTGAATATAGTCTGATCCGGCCAGTATACGTTCATACACGGCTGGTCTTGATGTGTGATGGCGTACCGCACACAGTTGCGTGCGAAGTGCAGCATCCACGGCTCCTGCCAGGGGACAATGTACGGGTCAAAGCGATAGTAATGGCGAATCTTTCTATGACACTGCAGCGCCTCGTGTTCAGGAAGCAAAATGCCATCGTGGTGCACGGCGCGCAGCATGGCGAGGACAACGGTAAAGCAGTCCAGCGGATATGTGCGCATGAGTGGATATGTCTCGGGCACCGGCATTGTGATGCTTGGTTGGTGGTTATCCAGCATCCGGGAGAGTATTGGGGTGGCTTCGCTTCGTACCAGTTTGCAGGTGGCGAGCAGTGCCATTGGAGGGGTTGCGTGGTGAAGTGTCAGCATTTTTTCACCTGATTCCCGAGGCGCGTACGCGCGTACACCGTGAACATAGCGTTCTGGGAGCCAACGCGTCATTGTTCTGGTGATTGTGGTGAGAGGAAGGTGTTCGTAGATGACTAGGCGGAGCTCCTTTGGCAGATCCAGAAGTCTGAAGGACGGCTGTTCGCTCATGGTTATGTTAGGTGCTTCGTTTTGTGAAGATGTTTATATGAAGAGGAACCTAGGGAATAATCAAGACATGGCAGGAGAACGGGTCTCCAAAATACTTTCTGGCGTTTATAGGTATGGTGTGCAAGACCCTTGTTGACCAGTTGTACCACGGAATCATCGTCAGTACCCCAAGAGAAATCGTCCTCACCGCCTGGTTGAACATCAGTTTCCATCATAATTCGACACATCTCTGTTGAAGTAAGCAGTATTAATATCGTACTCTATGTAAACTTTGAAGCCCTACACATCAGCATTGGGTACAGCATTAGCCCTGGCCCAATCCTTGATATGATCGAAGTTCCTACACACATGCTCACTCTCATAGTCCGGCCAATAGCCGCCCATCCCTTGCTTGCCCTCTTCCTCCGTCGGATGGAAAGTAAACACATTCACATCCGACAAACACATAAGATTGATGCGCAGGATCTCGATGCAGTGGTCCAAGTGCGCACGCACCTTCTCCGGGGCGTCGTTGGTATCGCTCCAAGAGATGCTCTTGTAGTGATCGGGATACGTGCTCATGCGCAGCAAATTGAGGCAGTGCAGTTGGTGGAAGACTTCGATGCCGACACGGTAGCCGGTTTCGCCCGTGTTGGGGTCGGTGACTTGCATTGCGTCGGAGGGTTTCCGGAGCTTGGGGAAGTCGGCTTTGGATATCATTTGGTCGGGTACTGTTGTGGTGTTAGCTGGGCACCTCGACGATGGTCGTGTGCGAGACGTACGGTACGCAATGTCCATCCACGCATTTTCCGCCTCTTCAGTGGTGCCGACGTATTTGCTTGAGTTGAGCGGCTTGGCGAGCGAGTACTTGGTGTGCGAGTACTCGACTTCATGCATTGCAGGCGAGAAGATGTCGAACTGGTCCATGAGCTTGGCCGCCGAGTGACTTGAGCTGTCCTTCTGGCTCATGACGGCGCAGATCAGACTCAGCATTGATAGTGTGAATATGAAGAGGTTGAATAGTGTGAGATAGACATAGTTTCGCCGCCGCGTTGACTCAGCGTCTTTGAGATAGGATGTGTCCAGGAAGGCAGTATTCTCGTAGTCATCGTTGGGGGAAGTGGCATGGGTTCGTTTCTCCATATTGGCCGTAAGTGGTTACTGCTGACGCTGTGAAGGGTTATTATCGTGATGTGTTAATTATAAATCGACCTGCGAGGATAGAAAATATGCGCTCAACGCAAAGATGATGATAAAAGCCTGAATGCCGAAAGCGAAAGAAGTCTGTGCCTGACCAAAAGCGAGGGAACATGCAAGTATTGCAGGAACGGGGTGCTGCGCCGCGTCGCAGTGGCTTGAGGCATCTGCGGTACTTTACTAAGGCAACAATAGGCGTCTGCGACGGCGCCAAACCGCGACAAGCAATTGACAAGCCTTCTGCGACACTTCACGCTGGTGATGTATCACGTTGTCGTTGGTTGTCGTGGCGTTTGAGTTTCGAGATCCGCGCTAAGCCAAGACTTGGAGGTTGTAGTCCTTCACCATTGTTTCAGCTTGGCGATCGAACAAAAACTGGGTACTTCTTCCGACTTGACACAGCATGCGTGTGACAGAGGGCACGAGTACTGATTTACGTGCATTTCGCGCTCAACTTCGCTGTCCACGTCTGGTGGCCCGTATTTCTGCTGCATCTGCGGACGCGGGCGGCAAAACCGGTGGGTATACGGCCTGCTGTGTCGACGCTCAAACTTTGACATGTCTCGTGTCTTAGATGCTATTGGACGACACAGCCTAGGTAAATCTGGTGCCGCGCGGGAATACTACGGATATTCTGCTGTGTGTTTCGAGGCAACTGTTGCCAATGTTCGATTGTTCCGGAAATGTCAAGTTTTGGTGTTTGTCATCATCCGCCGTGTGGAGAGTGGAGATCGGATTCCACATGTTGCATCTGGCACCTCTCCTTCCGAGAGCGAATCCATGTGTCGTTGGGAACGCGGCTCGTGTGGCAGGGATCATCACTTCCTTCAGGTCCCGCAGTCAATGCAAGTATGTCTCAGGAACTCAGGTTTCGTCGATTCGTGTAAGCATGGAAGCGAGCGGTGCTGGGGAATTGGTCACCCCATATAAGGTGAGCGTGTTCCAAAAGATATGTTGGCAAGCGTTGAACGTGCTCATTCCTTCTCAGACCTTCTCAGCCTGTTTCATCATCTCATCTGCTGGCAGAACATTCCATTCGTTCGAGGATTCAACCATTAATTTTCGGCTTACGTATTCAACATGAAGCTCACCGCACTTACTCTTTTGGCACTGGGTGCCTCAGCCACCGCCTATGTCGTCAACGACAAGAAAGTTGTAGCTGAAAATGCCGTCGAGGCTCGTATTGTGGTCAGTGTTCTGTCATAACAGCTTATGCCACTTGTCTAACAGTTCCTAGGGAAGTGGTCCAGTTCGTGCATCCGCTCTTGTCGCCGCCATGCAGGCTCGTGACCCAGAGCCTCATCACAAAGGCAAGGGCCGCAAGGGCAACAACAAGCGTGATATTGAGATTGAGGTTCGCGAGCCCCACCACAAGGGCAAGGGTCGTAAGGGCAACAACAAGCGTGAGGCGGCAGAGTTCGACCAAGCCGCTGACGATGCTCACTGGGCTGATCTCCACGCCCGTGAGCCCCACCACAAGGGCAAGGGCCGCAAGGGCAACAACAAGCGTGAGGCAGCACAGTTTGATCAGGCAGCCGATGATGCCCACTGGGCCGACCTTCACACCCGCGATGCCGAGATTGAGGCCCGCGAGCCTCACCACAAGGGCAAGGGCCGCAAGGGCAACAACAAGCGCGACGTTGAGGTCGAGGCTCGTGAGCCCCATCACAAGGGAAAAGGCCGCAAGGGCAACAACAAGCGCCAGGACTTCGATCAGGCTGCTGACGACGCTCACTGGGCTGATCTCCACGCCCGTGAGCCCCACCACAAGGGCAAGGGCCGCAAGGGTGGTAACTAATGGCGTTCGCGCTAAGTTGGAGGCTCTGACAGCAGTGTAGTCAGAGCCGAGGTTGAGCAGTGCTGAGAGGGGGACGAGAAGTTTGTAGTTGTAGTTTCGCCTGAAGTTCTCCATATAAATTGTAGATCGCCATTAGTCGAAGTTTTAATGATTCAATGATGCTTGGACACAGGCGAGTCGAACATTCTGAGCAGAAGCCCTGCGCTGTAGAGCAGTCCTTCGTCCCCGCGAGCTGTGACCGTGAGGAACCAGGTCAATGCTACTCTTTCCTCGGTGACTGTATTCTGGTGACTGAATCCGTCCGTTTGGTTGTGCAAAAATTGAATTCTCGACAGCATATAGTCCACCCTGTTCGAGGTCCCTTACTGCGATATCCACTTCAGCATTGCGTCGCTACACGATGGATACTTTGCCTCGAGAGCTTCTCGATGCGGTCTTTCAAGAGCTTGCCGACTATGACTTTCCCGACAGCGCACGGTTCCCAGTTCTTAACGATTCATCGCGGAAAACGATATTGGCTGCGAGGCTAGTCGGACGATTCTTTCGCAACTCGAAGAAACTGGATCATCTCTTTGTCACTGTGTTGGAAGAGACGCCGTTTATGTGGCAGCACGATCAAATGCCAAGGCTGGTCAAGGTGTCTCTGTCGGATTGGGCCGGCCAAATGAGAGTGCTGACGCTGTGTGGCATGAACTGGGAGCCGTGGCAGACTAAAAAAGAACCCTTTTCAGGGTTGGAGCGACGGGTGTCAAGGCCGTTGCTCAGGAAGATTGACGATGTGCTGCGACGATTTGTAGGCGTCAAGCACCTCCGATACTATCCGATATCGCCCAAGTGTTTCCACGAAGCCTGGACGGGTTACAAAGACAGGTTTGATGTCGATCTACTGGCGCAACGGGGCTATCCTCCTGACAACGAGACAACCCGCTCCTGGCTGATCCAACAATTAGACCCAGCTTGGGCCTGCGAGCACGTGATGACCAACGTCATGAAGGCGAATCTGGGCCTAGAGAGTGTGGTCTTTCCTCTATTTGGGAACAGAGCATCATACTGTGGCCTCCGAGTCGTCGGGGCCTACTTCCCTCCAGCATTGAAGCGACTCACGATCTCACTGACCGACCTACATCAGGAGAATCCTGCCATCTTTGATCCGTGGCTGGCCGGGCTCAGGAACCTTTCGTTCTTGGAGGTCGCAGTTTCGAGGAATCCCTATCTCCATGGAACATGGAATAATCCCTTTGAGGCCTGTCGAAAGCTAACAAACATAGAGGTATCAGCGTCTCGCGAAAAACTTCATAAATTAGAGGAGTTCCGTCTCATGGCCGATAATCAGATCTGTTTCAACCAACATGATTTACTTCAGGGGTTAGCTCTATTCCCAAATCTACGAAAGCTTGGGCTCGCGCATATTTTGATCAAGTCCCAGACGAGTAATGCGATGTCCTGGGAAAGATTTGTTGCGAGCTTGGTTCCGAAGGGTCTGGGGCGATTGTGGCTGATCGATCCGCGCAATTTTTGGACGGATGGGCACAGGGGTCACTACAAGACTGTAAAGTACAGACCTGATGGTAACTTCAGAGCTGTCGCGAACGAGGTTCGACTGATTGACACCAATTCGATGTGGGTGGGAGACTCCCAACCACCAAAGACGCGAGACTTTGACTATCCTGGGTTTGCTCTTCTCGAATAGGCGTCAGAAGAAAGACCGCTGTGATGGAGGAACGCGGAGATTACCATTGCAGGTCTTAGATCAAGCTAGATGCCTAGCAACGTCAAGGCTTCTTTCAGTCACCGGTACGACGTTTCCTCCCTCGCCTAGGTATGGGCTTCGCCTTCGTCCGGTTCGTTCGCCGGGTGGTAGGGGCACTATCTTCCTCCTCTTCCTCCTCTGATTCGGAGCTCGACTCCTCGTCATCCTCCTCTTCATTTTCTTCATCCTCCTCAGAATCTGACACAGCGGACTGAGCCTTGTTATTCTTGACAGCAGCTCCACCTTTTGCACCCTTCGTACTCTTTACCATTGATCTGCGAGCCCTGGTGCTCTTCTTTGGTGGTGGTGTCGCCTCTGCGGCACTCTCGTCCTTGGTTGAGTGTACAGCACCTGCCATGTCTTTCAGTGTGCCCAGGCCTGGCATGTACAGTGCTTTCTGGTCTTCGATGGGCACCATAGGCGGAGACGAGGCTGCAGATGACCCAGCTTCGTCAAAACGCGACTCCCACATCATCTCGCCAAAGTCATCTTCAGGGAGCTCGAAGTCCGGGAGGGACTCAGCTTCCTGCGGGTTCGCTGGGTCAGGGCTCCCTTCGAAGATGTGCTCATTTTCACGCGCATCAAGGGTTTCGAGGTCGTACAGCTGATCTAGCTTCTTCCAGATGCCGGGTATGCGTGTGTGGGGGGCCTTCTCTGACGCGAAGCCGTGGGAGGTCATGTCGTTATGTATAGAAATCATACGAAAATGCTTGTGGAGGCCTATGATGTCAGTCCAGATACTATTGATGTGATCGTATGCCCCTCACCAGTCGGCTTCCACTTCATCATGCTCTTCAAGAGCTGGATTTCTTGCTCGTCTTCCCATGGATCGTTGAGCAGCTCGTCCTGTGACAGCGTATTCGAAGCCTGCGGCGTCCCAGGCTGACCATCGCCAAGCGGCGTCGAGGCTGCGCTGGCTTTCGTTTTCTTGCGCGGCGGCATCGTGGTTGGTCAACGCGTTGGTGGAGTGGACTGCTGTCGAGAATGCGGAGGGTGACGCGCTGCAGGGACGATAGAGCTAGGTGCAGGGATGCCGTAGGGCTGAACCAGTGCCTCCCGCGTCATGCCCCACCCTCGTTCTGCCCACTGTCTAGACAATGGACGACAACGATGCTGCATACAACCCGTTCTCGAGCAGTCACGTGTGGAAACAGACAGCCAGCAATGATGCGCTGGGAAGTTACGAATCGTCGCTGTTTGCGCCCTTGGAGCTAGACAGTAGGTTCAGTCGCGTTCGTTATGCGCAAACGCGTCGCTGACCCTGCGAAGTCACAACCATAAGATTCGACCACCCGTATGCACCCAAACATGACCTTGACCGCGAACTACGATTACCTGATCTGGAAACGTTCGGCTTTGGCCCTCTGCCAGAGCTTGAAAGCCTCGATGAGTCCAGCATCGCCATCGAAACCCCGCCGCTCGAGCCAGAGGACGTCTGGGAGGTCGCCCTCGAACTAGGGCCGGCGAACAAAGATGTGCTGTTCTATACATGGGAAAGCTTCGAGAAGGGCGAACAAATTGCCAGCCGCACACCATATATCACCGAGTGCGGCCCTCAAGCATATGATGCTGCACTTGCACAAGACGACAGCAGCATCCCCGCCGGTAGGGTGGTCAAGGGCAATGTCCTCCTCCAGTCGTTGTGGAATCTCGGTCTTGGCCGCTCGTCCATCCTCTTCCAATTCAACCCCAAGTCGAAGAGTTTCGAGTCTGCCATTCCCGATGGGCGTCCTTCAGGAACCAGTCTGCCCGCAGCCCAGAATTTGATCAGCCGCTTTGTACACATTGGAAATACCTTCTTATATCTCAGAGCGTTCGTCGAACGTACGTTTGCGTCGACGAACTCTATTCCAGCACGCGTTGCCCTTGCAACGTCCGTATCAAGTGTTCTTGAGACGCTGGAAGGTCACCTGGGCAGCCAATCAGGGCGGATTGCATCGTTGCTTGAGCTACAGCGGCTCTTTGCAAGGCCTCGTGAGATCCTCATACATGTTGCCCGTATGACCGACTCGGTCAAGCACGCCAAGTCTAACGAGCAGCTGGCGTCCATACTCCATCATCGCATCCTCGAGATCGACGAGAGCGACGGATACCTCAGGCAGATCTCAGGCAAAATTCTGAGCCATGTTGCTGCACCTAGCCTGCACTTGATAGGCGAGTGGATTGGGATCAGACAAGAACAAGGTCCCTTACCTGTCCACGAAAGGGGCAGCTTCGTAGCTGTCGAAGACGACGCTCCAGAGCAAGGACCTCTAGAGTATGTCTATCGATCGGAAATGATGCCAAGGTTCATTACGCCTGAGGATGGCAATCTCATCTTCGACACGGGCAACAGCCTGCGGTTTCTGAAGGCTCAGCATCTTGACCATCCTTTGTCGAATTTGGACAAATTCGACGTACGAGCCCCAGAGCTGGAATGGAGTTTTGCATGGCAGAACATTGAAACAATTGCGGCAAAAGCCAAGAACTACGAGGAGGCGCTTCGATCAACTATCTTCGAACTCACCCACAAGAAAGAGGTTCCAAGGCCGAAGTCATCACGTTCCCTGGACGCGCCGGCGGATTGTCTAGCGAGCCAATACCTTTCGAACCTGGAGGACTTCTTCGAGCGGTCCGTCAAAGAGATGAATGCGCAGCCGGAGCAACTCAGAAACAGCCTGCAAGATGATATGCACGGTCTGCTTGGAGAAATTCTCGCTCAGACAAAACCAGAGTCTAACACGTTTGCCCCGCCACTATCCATCACGTCTGCACTGTCTTTCCGACCGCTGATCACCGCCCAGGCGAAGCTGGTGAACGCGGTCACACTACGCCTTTTCTTCCGGGCTCACCATCTGCGGCATCATCTGTCTTTACAGCGGCAATATCACCTCCTTGGCGATGGTGTCTTCTCGTCCCTGCTTGCTTCCGCCCTTTTCGATCCGGATCGCGAGAGTGCAGAACGTCACAAAGGCAAGATGCGCAGTGGCGTACAGATGGGGTTGCAGCTCGGTTCACGCACTGACTGGCCTCCGGCAAGCTCAGAACTGCGCCTTGCTCTCCGTGGCGTTCTGAGCGAGAGCTACTACTCTTCTGCTCTCTACCACTCCAGCCTTGCAGCAGACTCAGTCCCTTCAGCAAGCACTACAATCACGGGCAGAGACACGGATTCACTCCCAGGACAACTCAACTTTGCAATCCGCAACCTCACTGAAGCCGAACAGAGTCTTGTCATGGATCCCGATGCGCTTCCAGCACTGGATTTCTTGCGCCTGCAATATGTGCCGCCTCCGCCTCTGCATCTCGTCATCACGACCGTCTCTCTCGACAAGTACGATACGATCTTCAAGGCCCTCCTCCGTCTCGCGCGTACCCTATTTGTCGTCTCACACCTCCCTCGTCAGTACACGAACCCCTCCGCCCGCAAATTCAGAAGTGAAGCCCACCACTTTGTCACCACATACACGAACTACGTGTTTCAGAGCGGCATCGCAGAACACTGGGACGAATTCTCAGACTTCGTATCCACCCTGGAACGACGCCTCACCGAGGAAGACAGGGCAGGCGAGCTCGGCGTACGGGTCACAGAAGGCGTTTCGACGCTCCGAGATGCACACGACAAGTGTCTGGACAACATCATGTTCTCGCTGCTTCTGCGGCGCCGGCAGCGCAAGGTTGTTGCGCTGGTTGACGAGATCTTCGAGTTTATCCTGGCATTCGCCAAGCTGCAGAAGAGCGACGCGAGGGGAGAGCTTGATGAGGAGAGCACGTTGGCCGAGGAACTGTACGCCAAGCTCAGAGGCAAAATCAGGGTCTTTTTGAGCGTCTGCAGAGGGCTGACAGGAAAAAAGGGGTACGGGCAGAAGGGCACGACGGAGGAGAACAGCATCGAGAGGCTGGTTGTGGCGATGGAGATGAATGGGTACTTTGCTGGCTAAGACAACAACGAGGTGGACTTTCTTCGTGGAAAGTATGTCTCGACGATACCGAATGGCCTCTGTCGGAACCAAAATTCCCGATCTGTTTGTTGGTCTTGCGGATAGAAATTCCCTCGAAAGTTATAATCCCAACGTCGGTCTACTATATATGCATCGAAAGCAGTAACATCGGATCCATCGCGCGGGTGCCTAGCATCTACCTACCCAGCCTGGTTCGAGTCCACAACAACCGGTCAAGACAGGCGCTTACATTGTGGATTAAGCGCCGCCCAACTACCCATTGCCTAAATCTACACTATACATACACGAGCGAGTATCGCATACTCACCCCTCACCCACAGAACCATGTCCACCCCACCCCTCCTCCCCTTCTGCTTCCTCGACCTCCCCAAGGAGCTCCGCCTAATGGTGTACTCGCACCTCCCCAGCACAACAACCAAAACCCTCTCCATCGCCATACCGCACAAGACGCGCGGCCACCTCACCATGCCCTACACGACGTTCCCCACCAGCCTCCTCGCAACATGCAAGCGCATCCGCGCCGAAGCCGAGCCCGCGCTGCTGCACGCCTACGCCTCGTGTCCCTTCGAGACAACCCACGCCTTCGACACGCTCGACCGCACGTGCCTCGAGAACCTCCTGTGCCTGCTGGTCCTCACGGGCATCATGGCGAGCGTGCGGCGCGCGCCGACGTGCGCAATCCACGACACGGCGCTGGAGGTGAGTCGGCGTGTCGTCCCCCAGAAACAAAAAGAGAAGAAGAGAAAAAAATAAAAAATAAAATAAAGCTAACCAAACGCTCCTCCAGAACGCCGCCTCCCACGCTACCATCTTCGCACAGGCGGCGCACCCGCACCAGCTCGTCGCCTACGCCGTGTACGCGTCGCACGTGGTGCGGCGGAGCGGGCGCGCGCTGCGCATCCGGCTGGCGTGGCGGTATGAGGAGCAGGCCCACGTGGACGAGGTCGCGGCGTACTTGGCCAGGCGGGTGCTGGGGTTTGCACAGCAGGATGATTTGTTTGAGGTGCGGTTTGAGGTGGGGCGGTTGGGAGTGGAGGGGGAGGGGAGGGGGGAAGACGATGGGGTGATGGAGCGGGGGGGGGTAATGAAGGGGGGTTATAGAAACCGGGAGGAAAGTGAAGTTGAGTACAGCCATTCATCCACATTCTTGCCGCCGCCGTCCATTGCATTCTGCCGTCTCATGTCACAGGAGTCAGACGCGCTGAGTATATGTTCTGGATTGAGGATAGAGTAGTCTACACAAGTCTAGCGTTGCGTGTGGCTCCAACCCCCACTTCTCCCTGCCCAGCCAATATCTCACATCAAGCCACGCCAGAGAACGCTGCGTCGTCCCCGTTGCAAGCAATCCACCGCATCACAGCTCTACCTGCACCTAGCCGGCATGCTCTACAATCTCACTGACAATCTTGCCGTTCTGGATGAAACTCCTGATCTGCTCGGGGAGGGGGTTTTCCGAGTAGTCGTCGGCGGCGGGGAGGTTGATGTTGACGCTGGAGCACTTGCTCGTGAAGATTTCCGTGTTCTGGCTGTCCTTGCCGAGGTAGATGGTGGCGCCGTCGACCTGGTCGAGCAGCACGGTGGGCAGGGTGCCGACGACCTGGAGGGCGAAGTTGGGGCACTTGATGACGTCGACCGAGGAGACGAGCGAGTCGATGATGATGGATGTGCGGGAGGAGTTGTCGATGGAGATGGCGTTGGCCTTGCCGTTGACGCGGATGGTGGTGTTCTTGCAGCGCGAGATGAGGATCGAGTGGTTGATCTCGGCGTCGAACTCGACGACCTCGCCGGGGTTGTCGAAGTTGTCCTGAGACTGTGTCAGCGTGAGCATCGCGGTTGGCGCGGGTTCACTTACGATGATCCACTTGTTGCCATCCAGCTCCTTCTTTGGCGGCTTCTTGGTTCGCATGGTGTCTGGCTTCCGCGGAGGCGCTGGGCTCTTGCCGCGCAGCGAGCCGTTGCTGTCGCTCCGTGTTGGGACCGGCGCCTGTGCGCGCAGCGACGGGTTCTTGTGTGTCATCTGGCTCTGGTCGACCTTCTTGAGGCCCTTTGTAACATCAGCACCCCGGTTCAGATCGTCAAAGACGGCGTTCATGTCCGGCGCAGCCTTCTTGGCTGGCGGCGCCGCACCAGGTGGCGGCGGTGGGCCCGGCGGCGGTGGAGGACCAGGCGGTGGAGGGATGCCTCCCGCGGGCGGTGGTGGAGGCGGTGGGATGGCGCCAGCTGCTGGGCCGGAGGGCGCGGCGGAGACGTTCTTGGCTGCTTCTTTCGCATCGATGCCGTTGCTGTTCCAGGCGACCCCGCTGGGGTGGTGCTTCTTTGCGTACTCGGCGAGGGCCTTGAACAGCTTGTAGTAGGCCTGCACCCACTCGACGTTTGTCTTGTCTGGCTTGTCGCGGTACTCCTTCAGCACCTTGTTGCCGTACATCTGGGCGCCGCCAAACAGCTCGGTGATGTACTCGTGGGGCTTGGGGCCGCCGCCGCCTCCTATGGTGACCCAGCCCAGCGACCCGACGCCATCGGCGACCATGGACAGCGGGTCCTTGAGGGCCGGCTCGCGGTTGCTCTGGCGCACCTCGTCCGTCTTCTCCATGGACGCCTGCAGGTCCTTCAGGAAGCCCATGATGGTCTGGTCGTCGGGCTTCTTCGCCTTGTTGGCAATGGTCAGGAACGCGCGCTGCGCGGCGAATGCGCGCTCGACGGCCTTGGACTGCGTCTCGATGACGGTGCCCAGCTTGTGGCTCAGCTCCAGCCATGTCTTCAGCTCGGTGCTGACGAGCTCGTCGAAGGCGGCGAGTGACGGCGGCAGGCTCTCGACGACCTGCGGCGAGGGCGCGGCGGGCGCGGGCAGGGCAGAGGCACCGCCAGCGGCCACAATGGGCGGCGCGCCGGCTCCGGGGCCGCTGGTGCTGCCGTCGGCGGCGAACGACGACGAGGCGATGTCTTCGAGCCGGGAGGTGGCAGCCTCGAGCCTGCGGATCATCGAGGTCAGCACTCCTTCGGGCTTGCTGTGGCCGTCCGGACGGGCCATGGTGTGGTGCTCGAGGTCGCTCATGGCGGGCGCGGCGGGAGGCTCGGTGGGGAGGCTTGGGGGGGGGGGGGAGGCTCAGAGTGAGGCTCAGGAGGGAGGTACACACCGCTTTATTAACGTGGTCAAGCTATTCATGTTGTTTTGGGCCATGGCTGCGGGGGAGCTGCTGCTTGTGCAGGGTGCAGGGCAGGGTAGGCGTGTGCTACTGCCAGAAGCTCGGGGAAATGACAGACAACGGCCACCTGCAGCTTGTAGCTTGTAGCTTGTAGCTTGTAGCTTGTGGCTTGTGGCTTGTGGCTTGTGGCTTGTAGCGTGTAGCTTGTAGCGTGTAGCTTGTGCGCACTTGGTGTCCTTCCAGAGGTGATGGGCGCAGCTAGGACAGACGTCTGCTTGGGACTGGACTAGGGATAGGGGGGGAATACAGTTACTCGTACTACGCCCTACGTACACACAAGACCTGGCTAGGAGTGATCGGTGCAGCTGCTTCCTCAGGCAATCGTTGCCGTGGATCCACGCTGGCGCTAGTGCTGCAGGCCGACCACGCCGGGGCCTGCAGCACCGCCGACCAATGCCGCGGGGGTTCAGTGAATGGTCGAGACTCGTGGCACCGCTGCATCCTTTTCTTTGACATTGCTACGTACAGAACCACTCCTACGGACCGATCCGCATAGCATTGTCAGGTTTGCGTCGTCGCCGGTCAGACATCTTCCCCCACAATCTCACACTCCTCACACAATCGCAAAGGCGCCGAAGTCGCTGATAAGACACATTTGACATCTTCTGCCTACAAGCCGGAAGTGTTCGCCATGGCGACCCCTTCCTCCCACATCGACTTCTGCACACTCGGCATGTTCATCATTGACGAGATCGAGTTCCCCCCGCCCAAGCCACCAGTCAAAGACATTGTCGGTGGCGCCGGTTCCTACTCTGCTCTGGGAGCCCGCATCTTCTCGCCGTCTCCTCAGTCGAAGAGCGTCGGATGGGTCGTTGACTGCGGGTCTGACTTCCCCAGTGAGCTGCGAGACTTCATTGCGTCATGGGACAGCGGAGCGCTGCTCCGTGAGACACCTGACCGTCTGACCACACGCGGGTGGAACGGATATGGAGAGAACGAGCACCGGGGTATGTGTAGCCGGCAACACTCGATGGCCCTTCTGACCAATCCCAGCCTTCCGCTACATGACTCCCAAGCTTCGGTTGACCCATGAAGACCTCAAGGATACAGACCTGTTGTGGGCCAAGTCGTTCCATCTCATCTGCTCCCCTGCAAGGTGCATAGAGCTGGTCACAAACATCTTGGAACTGCGCGTCTTGGCTTCTCCCACGACTGAGCGCCCGCTCTTCATATGGGAGCCTGTGCCAGATCTGTGCACGCCTGACGAGTTGGACAAGTGCCTGGAGGCATTAAAGTACATAGACGTCGTAAGCCCAAACCATGGCGAGCTTGGCGGCTTCTTTGGCCAGTCTACCGACGCCAAGGAGCACGTCGACTTCCGCCTGATTGAGTCGCTCTGTGAGCAGTGGCTCGATAGTGGCATTGGACCCAATGGCAGCGGCGGTGTTGTGCTGCGCAGTGGGAAGGATGGGTGCCTAGTTGCGCGCCGAGGGTTGCGTACGTGGGTGCCTGCGTACCACCAGAACAGCGAGCGGGTGGTTGATCCCACGGGCGGTGGCAATGGGTTCCTGGGCGGATTAGCGGTTGGGTTAGTGCGAAAGGGGGGTGTGGAGGCGCTCGAGGAAGCTGCAGCGTGGGGCGCGATATCAGCAAGCTTCGCGATTGAGCAGGTGGGCATGCCGGTGCTGGCACAGGGGGCTCAAGGCGAGACATGGAACGGGACGCGTGTCGAAGAAAGACTGTCAGAGTTCAAACAGAGGCTGGGTAGATATGTACAGCCGTAATGCGCATTGCTTCTCGGTGGTGGTGCTACACGCACACGCACACGCTCATGCGCATTGCTTCTCGGTGGTGGTGCTACACGCTCACGCACACGCTCACGCACACGCTCACGCACACGCACACGCTCACGCCCTCTCTGCCCCGCTACTGGCCCTGCTCCTTCAGTTTCTTCTCGTGCTCGACAATCTGCCTGCTCCAGCTGCGGCGGGTTAGCTGCGCGTGCTGGCTGCGGCGGGCCCCGCGGCGGGCTGTCTCGGGGGGACGTACTATCGGCTGGGGAAGAAGCGGCCCTGCTCGGGCATCTTGTCGCGGTACTCGCGCTGTGCAGAGACGGTCCAGGCCATGCCGACGATGCTGACGAGCACGAGGCCGACGACGGCCGTGTTGCCCTTCCAGTTGGCGGGCTGCGCATACCAACCACCGGCCGGCGACCAGACGTGCTTGGGGTACCTGCGGGCGGTCAGCGGTCAGCGGTCACGGCCAGCGGCCAGCGGCCAGCGGCCAGCGGCAAGGCGGGCGGGGCATTGGCGGGCGCTGCTCACGGGATCTTTCCTCCTCCGCCCATGGTGAAGTGTAGCTGTGGAGATGTCGGGGGTGGGTGTGGCTGCTGCGAGCGCTGCCGTCGGCGCTGCAGTGGGCGTGGCCGCCGCTAGCTGTGCTTGGCGCCTCCCAAATTCTCAGAGCGGCTGGACATGGCGACATCGCGACATCGCGCAGCCCAGCAGACGACACACGTCCCTCCCCGAGTCTCTGATGCAGCGCATCCCTCTGTCCCGGTGCGCCTCGCAGCTGCACGCCCCGTCGCCGCGCCGGCCCTCGTGCCTGTATGCCGCCCTCGCAGCCCGCAGCGCCCGTCCGCAGGCGCGCTGCCAGACGACCGTCTCCATCCCCGACGAGCCCGCGGCCGTCGCCCAGCAGCCTGCGCAGCCCCCGACACGGCAGCCCCGCTGGCCGACCGCCCTCGAGAAGCTGCCCTCACCACACCCCGCCGCCGCCGAGCGCTCCGTGAAGCTACACGCCCTGCGCAGTCGGCTGTCCCTGCCCCAGCGCTTCCCCCTCCAGACCCTCGCCCGCACCCTCGTGCATCCCTCGGCAGACCCCGCTCCCGCCTTCAACAACGCCTCGCTGTCCATCCTCGGCCGCCATCTGCTCGGCTACTACACCACGGAATGGCTCCTGTGCAACTACCCGCGCCTGCCCATGGCCGTCGTGTTTGCCGCCGTCGACGCCTACGTCGGCCCCAAGGCCCTGGCCACGGTCGCCAGCGAATGGGGCATTGAGGCTGCCGCAGAGCCTGGAGGCGAGGTCGACCCGGGCCTGCTCCAGTTTAGGAGAATCCAGTCCGGCGGCCAGCTGCCAGCGTCGATGAGGCGCCAGCCACCCTGGAACTGGAACGTCACCACCACACACAAGATCATGAAGACCGACGAGTTTGGCTCGGACAACGCCGCACCGGGCCCACACGCGCTGGCCAGCACCCCGGTGCCGACCGAGGAGGCAGCACAGTCTTTTGTCCGCGCCCTGGTCGGAGCACTCCACCTGCAGCTCGGCGCCCCGCTCGTCAAGCGCTTCTTCCGCAGCCACTTCACAAGCCGCCACCTTGACCTCAGCACACTCTTCGACTTCCGCACACCGACCCGCGATCTGTCCAAGCTCTGCGCCCGCGAAGGCTTCGAGGCCCCCGTCGCCCGCCTCATCTCCGAGACCGGCCGCCTGAGCAGACACCCCGTCTTCGTCGTCGGCGTATACAGCGGCAAGGACAAGCTGGGCGAGGGTGCAGGCAGCTCGCTGGACGAGGCACGAACACGCGCCGCCGCCGCCGCCCTCAAGGCCTGGTACCTCTACCAGCCCCTCGACGTCACAGTCCCCAGCAGCACAGAGGGCGAGCTTGACACCGACAAGTGGCGGCCCAACATGATCGACTGCGGAGAAGTCATTGTCTAAGACCTCAACAACCCACACCCGAAACACCCACTTCGACCCATTGCGGAGGGGACATAATTCAGCATGTACTGTACGCACAGATGGTCGCCCCTTTGTCCTTTCGTCACCTGTACACTTTGGAATACAACCAACGGGCCATGCCTGGCCGACATGGCTGCGCTGACGGGGGGGGGATTTGGACGCTGACGACGGAAACGCGTGGTAGAGCAGCAGCAGGACGAAACGAGAGCAGGAGCACGAAATGACGACGCAAGATTTTACGCGCCGCGGCTTTTCTTGCGCGCGTAACATAACACACCCACACACTCTACTTGTACCATATGTGACAAACCTCTGAGGGATCCCCACTGCGATCCCGAACTTTGTAAAGAATACTACGATGACGTTGCATTCCTGTTCCCCCCCCCCCCCCCCTTTCCTCTCTCTCTCTATCTGTCCCGACCAGCAATGCACGTGCGAAACAAAAACTGCCAGTCATCCAACAACAACACAACACAACACAACACAACACAACACTGAAACCCGCCAGTCATGCAATGCAATCCAGACCGAGATAAAAAGGGGGGTATACGATATCTGATAATATGTACAATGTACAGAAGAAAAGCCCCCCTCCCAAA
Source organism: Stagonosporopsis chrysanthemi (assembly GCA_022560025.1). Classification (NCBI taxonomy): domain Eukaryota; kingdom Fungi; phylum Ascomycota; class Dothideomycetes; order Pleosporales; family Didymellaceae; genus Stagonosporopsis; species Stagonosporopsis chrysanthemi. The sequence goes on along the minus strand of JAFISE010000062.1, from coordinate 47,000 downwards.
AAAAAAACAGCCGGAAATCTTCATATCCTGCTCGGCTGCCAAGAAAAAAATGATTCCGCCAGATTTGCTGCTTGTGCTTCCCTCCTTCCTCCCTCCCTTCATTCCTTCCTTCCTTCCTTTCATCTCTCTCTCTCTCTCTCGCTGTCTAAAGTTGTAAAAGGGGGAAAGAAAAAGAAAAAGAAAAAGAATGAAAAAAAAAATGTGCAACAAAGCGGTGGAAAGCGGTGGGAACGGGGGGGTATCATCGCGCGAGAGGGGGCGGTGGGGGGTGCTCTTTCGCCTTCGGGAACGGCGTGGCTGCGTGGCTTGGACGCTTGAGCAAAGGATGCATGCGTGTGGGAAGGATGGTGGTGCAAAAACAAAAGAATAAAAAAAAATGATGGATGTGATACGAAGTGATGGAGAATGGCCCGGCCGTGCAGATAGATGCGTGTGGAGAAAAGGTGTGCCAGGGATGCGGGGCTGGTTGGCTCTGTTCCGCCCTGTGCTGTCCTGTGCTGTCCTGTGCTGTCCATCCATCACCATCACCATCCCCCCGTCGGCTCCAGCTTGCGCGACTGCTGCTGGAAGTAGCCGTCGAAGACGCTGAGCTCGGGCCGGCGAGGCGCCGCATCTGCGTTCGCATTCGCATTCGCATGCACATTCACATTTACATTTGCGTTTCGTGGTTTCGCTAGCGGCTCGACGTCCACGAGCGACGTGGGTGTCATGCCCAGCGACACGGCGACTTGCCCGCTGAAGCCACCGTCCAGACTGCGTCGTCGGCCGCCGGTTACTTTCCCCGAGCCCAGACTGCCCATGATCATGCCCATCTTGATCCGTTCCTTTGGCCGAGGCGTGATCATCTTCTCGACGATGCTGAGCCACTCGGCTTCTGCTTTGAGCTGGCGCAGTCTTCTGCCGGAGCCGTTGAGTCCGGCTCGTAGATTGGCGTTCGTCGAGGCTACGAGTCTGTTGCGCCAGCTCCCGACCCGGTCGAGGTGTGCGTGAAACGAGGCGTCTTGTGTTGATCCAGCTCGATACTGGGTGAATGCTGATAGGGACTGGTTTTGCGCTGCTGTAAGTATCGTGAGAAAAACGCAGCCCAGTGAAAACACATCGGCGGGTCGCTTGCCCCGTGATACTATCGCCTCCGGTGCTGCGTATATGTAGGTCTGATCCTGGAAATAGGTGCTCAGCTGGTCCAGGCGCTGCGAAGTGGCATTTGTAGGACTGAATGTGCCAATGTTCTGACCAATCTCAAACGGCGCAAGTAGAATGCGAGACCCGTCCACCAAGATCTTCCTGGGCCGGATGCTGCGGTGACATATCGACTGAGCATGGAGGTACTCGACCGCAGACGCGAGATCGTACAACCAGTCAATGAGTATCCGTGAGCGGGACGTATCGCTTGGCACCGCGAGGTATTCATCCAAACTACACGGTGCCCTTTCCATAACAATGCCGACGTGACTAGGCTGTGCATATGAACAAAGAAGCTTCCCTATGCTCTTGTGGTCGAGCTGCTTAAACTTGCTGATCTGTTCCAGTAGAGCGGCCTTCTGCGACGGCCGAGTCGTGACGAAGCGCTTTCGGACTAGGACTCGGTCATCGTTTCCGCCCAGCAGCCGCACCTGATCAACACTCTTCTCCGAGTTCTTTGAAAAGCGAATGATCAGCTCTGACTGCAGCGGGACGGTCTCGCGCACTGCAAAATCCACATGGCTGCCATTCAGGAGCATCTCTTTCGAGGTTGCGCGCCACTGCTCATCGACAACTTTGCGGGCGTTGGCTACAATGCCTTGCAACCGATCTTCGGGAAATGGCAGGCTTTCATCTCTCAGGTCAAAGAACGATGCTTGCCGCCAGGAGGCAACATCATCGCATACGTAAAGGAGTATTGCGAGACGCGGGTTCGACAACGTCCACTGCCAGATCCTTTTGATCTGGCCCGCATCCCAGCCCTGCTTTCGGCAGAGGTCATAGAACCATCCGGAGAGCGACTGGCCTTGCGAGGAAAGAGAAGAAGTATTGATGAAGCCATGTACCAAGGGAGAAAGAGGGACAGTTGGCTGGCGGTAGGGATTAGGAGAACCGGGAAAAGTAGATGTGAATGGTGCAGGGTATTCCGCGGTCTGGTAGGAATCTCCGACTACCGAAGCTGGTGGAGACATGGGCACGAATCCTGCCATGGGCTTGATTGGTCGCAAAGGCTGCGGCGCGATTGGGGTTGGCGTGGTCGACCGGCTTGTGTATGGCGGGGTCCGTGTTGGACTATGCTTTGGCGACGATACTGACGACTTGCTGGAAGCCACTGAACTCGGGCTCGTCATCACATTCAACCAAGGGTTGTTGTTGGTAGTGGGTGTGGCGCTTCGGCTGGTCGAGGTTGATACTGAAGACAAAGATGGAGAGGACGGGCCTCTGTTGTACCATGTTGGCTCCTCATGCAAATTAACCATGGAAATCGTGTGCGATAGACTGTACTGAGGTTTAGGGTGGTCTCCAGACTGCATCCGCCATGGCGAACCCGATGTGTGCTGCATTCTTGTGACCGTCGTGATGGTTGCTGCGAGGAGAAAGGTGATTAGATAAGCGATATGCCCGCCACGAAGCAATGCGAGAAAATGCCCAAGCAATTAGTAGCAGCTCCGATTCACCATGCCCGAACTCAAGATTGTAGAAATGACAGCTGGATGCGAAGGGACGTTGTGCGCAGCAGCCGCGTTCACCAGCAGAAGTACTGGGGCGGGACCCGTCAAATCGACTCTCCCCGAGGACCAGTAAAGCTGACCTCCATCAACAGCGCAGAGGCTTCTGATGTGCTGGCAGGAGTCGCCCGCATTTTGTGCCACATTAGTAGAGGGTTACAATATATGCCCTTAGGCTCGCGCGCTGGGCGAATGCAAACCGGGCAGCATCGCACCATTGCGGCATAGATCATATGCAAGCGAACGTGGCCACCTGAGACTCGCCTCTTGCATGAGAGCGAGACGCGTGCAACTGTTCGCAGCCAGACAACTTTAGGTGGTGCCAGATCATCCAGGGACTCGTGTGTAGCGCGCGAGCCGTCCCGAAGGTCATTCCGCCGCAGCTGTCATTCGTGGTGGTGGGTGAGGCTGCCGCTTCGTGTTACGAGCTCGTGCATACTTTGATAAAGGAACGTCACGTTCGGCGGCACACAATGCTGCGCCCAAACGCATCCTACCAGCCGTTCGGCGCTCTGAAGAATCCAGTTTTTCCATGGCGCAGCCAATGAGCTGTAAAACTAGGCCTGCAGAGCTTCGATCAGACATGTAGTATCGATTGGATCAAAGCGCTAATGAGGATGTCCTCTCATACGAGTATGTACTGTGGTATTTCGAACTCCTCAGACACGCCTGCAGGAATCGTGGGTGATTCGAGGCAAACTGGAGGGCTCCCGGGGCTTTGTTAGTCGGTCCACAAGCACGGGGCTACAGCATCCAGCGTCACCTGCTCACCGTATCTTCTCGGCAATCACAGGCGAAGATGCCAGTCGTCTCCATGGTCGTGGGAACAAGATCGGCGAGAGATTCGTTCCCCAGAGTCAGTGGATCGATAGGAGCGGGTGCTCATCAGCACACGGAAGTCGTGTAAGCAAATCTCCGCGCAGGTGCTGGCGCACAATCACCGTCAGCAAGTAGGGTCCGGACGACGTATCCCATTTCGGAGTTGCTGAAAACCACTTTTACTTCTGTACAGGTCTATGGTCGATGTCAAAGCGAAGGTGACGCCGTTGATCGATGAGCGAACAGTTTGGGTTGTGTGCACGTGCGCTCAACAGCAGCAGCCGCCACCTTGCAGGACCAATGCCACGATGCCTCCAACACCTCTACCCCGCCATGTTCTCGGCGTCAAGCTCTACTTACCAGATCTGATTACGCGCAGAGAGATGCATGAAACTTTCAGAGTTGTGGTTAGTACAGTGAAGAAGTGCTGTCAGTTATCCAATCCCAGGCCAACCCCTCGTCCTCAAGAAGCCAAGAACTTCTGACAGCTTCCAGCTGGCGTTCAAGAACGACAGCGGAGATTTGCGATAGCCAATATCCGTCTGCGGTGATTGCCGCAGTGGCTCACACACCTTGAGACAGCAGTGGCGCGTACGTCGGAGTCGAAAGGAGGCGTGTGAGGGTGAAACCAGGCTCCCGGATGAGCTCGGTAAGGAAAGTGTTCGCCGCGCTGATTGGCCGAACATCCTGGTCTCCCAAACCGAGCCTCAACACCAATCGTCTCAAGGGGCAGGACATTGTCATGCCTGCTCCGTGTGCATTTTCATACGAAGAAACATCTGGTTTGTCTCCGCCAGTGGAGTCTCAAGTCACGCTTATGATAGGCGCTACTGGATAAACGCATAGAAGAATTCCGTGTCACCTGTCACAGACTCGAGCAGCACCGGTCTCATCTCTGTTATGGCATTTCCGTCCAGGCTTGGTGTTGCTTCTCCAGCAAGAAATCTATGACTGATTCACGCCATAGGAAGTCCACTATCGGACACTCCAAGACCGTGTCTTCCGTTCTTTACCGCCGAGCCACATTCTTATCCACGTTTGTGCCAGGTTGCTGCTACTAATGTCTCCCATGCAGGGCCGGTCTCTCATGAATCGTTTCTAGTTCTTCACTTCTTCACTCATTTACAAACTTTGCTGCTAGATACTCTCTTCTAGTACGCTGCTGGTCGGCCCTGTTGCTTATACTAACAATTTAATCGACCGTTCGAATTCTAATCAGTCTTTGCAATGTTATTCAAGACTGCTGTCCTGGGTGGGCTGCTCGCTGCTGGACACGTAGCTGCCATCAAGCTTGGCGAGATCAACGCCGTTCTGCGACGCAGCGAAGATCTGGAGGAGGTACTTCGACGGGATGCTGGACTTCTCGCCACTCTTACACAACGGCAAGACGCGAACCCTGCCGACACCGCGCCATTGGCTTCATTGACGCCAGCATCGGGGGACGCGTCGAAGGCAAATCTTCAGAAATGGGAGGCCGACACAAGAGCAGCTTGCATGCAAACACTGGGGAACCTCAACGGGAAAGCATCAAACCCCAGCGGTATCGCTGTTTGCTATAACGTACCTTTCCTCGACAATTCAACAGGCGTTTTCCAAGCCGAACTTCGAATGTACAATGTATCATCCCCAGTCGACCCATGGCAAAGCGTTACCGCCGCCGATGTCAGTATGACATTGTCGTACTTGGGTGCCACGGTACAGGCAATGAATATGAACAACACGAAGCGAGAGGTTGGCGAAGCTCAGGTCCAAGCAAGATGGAGCGACGGCACCTTGATACAGCGGCAGACAATTTCCACCATGACTGAGCTCAAGACTCTCATGTATGTTGGCAAGATCAACTCCAATCTGATGGGCCCAGCTATGACTAGGTAAGTCACCAGCCAAACATAGAAAGATCACTACTAATTCGTGCTGCAGCGAGGCTCTTCAGCCATTGCTCGTCCCGCAGATCGACCTTGCTGCGCGGAACCCCACAACCAATGCAGATGTCACCACGACTCTCTCGAACAAGGAAGCTCGTTTCGTCAATGGCGTCTTCGCTCAGAAGGCCGATGCAAATGCCCCCTCAAACGCCGACCCCACAGCTGCCGCCGCCGCCACATCCGCGGCGTTCCTGGCTGCCCCTTTCGTTGTGCCCGGTACAGCTCTCGCCTTCTTCCCAATCGGCCTCGTTGTGACCGGCACTTGGGCTGTTTTCTTCTTCCTGTCTGTAGGCTTAGGCACATACGGCCGCATCCAGTTCCGCGATCAGTACAGGAGACGCATGGCAGCCGAGAAGGCAAGGAGTGTGCGCACCATCTAATACCCTCAGCAAAACTTTCCCTACCAGCACTCCTTCTATAGAAATTGTACATAATTCCCATCCTGGCGATGCACGCGGGAACGAAGAGATGAGCCAGATAACGTGACAAGCGATAGACCTTGTCTACACATATGTAGCATAGGCAAACAAAAATTCAGACATCTAAACAGCGTCCTTTGCATGGCTTATCATCGTATACAAGACTCATAGAAAATACCATGTGTAGCCGAGGCAGTGTTCTTATTGGATACCACGCTATGTCGCGCCATCTCAATCCGGAGCCCCACTGCAACACCACGCCCTATAGAGCCTGTGCTTTCAACATGTATGACTGCATTGCTGTTTGTAATTCTGAGTCAGATGGGGAGGAATACAAATAAGGACGCAATCGCCACCTGACATCTACAGTATTGTTCATCACCAGAGAATTTCTTGACAATGGCCTCCATCACACAGTCACTGCCCGTGAGGCGCAAAGATGGTGTCAAGTTTGGGAAAGAGTTGAGGGAGAAGGAGTTTTTGTTTGAGAAGGGATATTTGAACCTCAATCATGGTGAGTGAGTGCGTTGCTATCGCCAATACGTTGGGCTATGGTGTCGGATTTGACCAAGCCCATAATCCCAACCGGAGTGCTCCAGCAACATGAACATCACAACTCGTAGCGTTCTAGACCATGAATCAATACATGACATATCCTAACCCCCACAGGTTCCTTCGGTACCTATCCACTCCCCGTCCGCGACACTCTCCGCTGCTTCCAAGACGCAGCCGAAGCCCGCCCCGACGATTTCATCCGGTACAAGTACCCTGCGCACCTCAATGCCTCGCGTGCCGCGGTGGCATCTCTCATAAACGCAGCGCCAAAGACTGTTGTTTTCATTCCAAATGCCACCACGGGCGTAAACACAGTTCTGCGCAACCTGTCTTTCGAAGAAGGCGACCATATCTTGTACTTTGCAACCATCTACAAGGGTTGTGATTTGACAGTCCAGTATATCACTGAGACTACGCCCGCCAAGAGCGCGAGGGTCGAGTACACATATCCTGTAGAAGACGACTGGCTTGTGGAGGTGTTCAAGCAGAAGGTTGCAGATGTTCAGAGTGCGGGTGGGAAAGTCAAAGTTACTATCTTCGACACCATCGTGAGCATGCCGGGTGTACGTGTCCCTTTTGAACGGCTGACACAGGCGTGTAAAGAGCTGGGTGTGTTGAGTCTTGTGGATGCGGCACATGGTGTTGGGCATCTGGAACTGGATGTCAGCGCGTTCGACCCGGATTTCTTGACAAGTAACTGTCACAAGTGAGAACCTCCCTGCCTGCCCCGCCTAACAAGTCAAGAAAGCTGACGTCGTTAAGATGGCTCCACGTACCCCGTGGCTGCGCAATTCTGTATGTGCCGGTGCGCAATCAGCATCTCATCCGCTCAACGCTGCCCACATCCTGGGGGTTTAAGAACCTGGATCTGGTCCCTAACACCATCAACCCCAAGGGCGCGTTTGGCGGCGATATCGAGTCAGAATACATCGGCAACTTCGAGTTCGTCGGCACCATCGACAGCTCGCCTTACCTCTGCATCCCAAAAGCAGTGGAATGGCGCAAAGACCTCGGCGGCGAAAAGTCTATCATAGAATACTGCACCAAGCTCGCCCAGGACGCAGGACAACTTGTTGCGAAATCCTTGGGCACTGAGGCGCTAGACAACAAGACAAAGACACTGAGCCAGTGCTGCATGTCCATGGTGCGCTTGCCCCTTGACTTCGAGAAGGTGCAGCAGGCGGGTGAGAAAGCGGGACTGAGTCGGGAGAAAGTGGGTGCAGTGGTCAATATCTGGCTACTTCAGAAGATGGCAAGCGACTACAACACGTTTTTGCAGACGCTTTTTTATGGTGGTGTGTGGTGGGCGAGGTTGAGTGGACAGGTCTACCTCGAACTTGGCGACTTTGAGAGTGTCGTGCCATCGTTGAAAGAGCTGTGCGAGAGGGCCGCCAATGGCGAGTGGGCTGGAGCGGCATAGCAGCATGCAATGTATACACGATAGACAGAGAATCTACGGATCATACAGAAGCATTCACGGCAACTGAGAGACTTGTTTGTGAAATGTTGTGGGAATCTATTTCTATCTGCAACGAGATCGAACCGCAAAGTGCGCGGGCTGTCAAAGCAAAAACCTCGCAAATTTTGGAATCCAGACGCCAGCCATGACCACTGCTACCCTCATTATCATAGGCAACCTCTAAGCCTGGTATGCACCGTAACAGTCATGAAGAACAAAGAAATACTTTTCAAAGGCGATACGTTTAGTCGTCCTCGTCAGAGAAGACCTCCTCACCACGCTTGCGGCGGGCCATACGGTCCTTCTTCTATTCGGCTGTTAGCGGTTGTCTTATCGGGCGGGGGTTTCAAGGGTTGTTCGGCGTACCTTCTTCCTCATCTCGGCGGAGGTAAGCTTCTTCTTCTTCTCGGTAGCAGCCTAAACATTATTAGCGAATAGTTCATAAGTGTTATGGGATTGGCAAAACTTACGATCTTGTTACCCATGGCGTCGAACTGTGACAAAGTTAGCATGTCGTGACCAGCGGGGAGCGGATATACTGACCTTCTCCTCCTCGTCACCCTTCTCGGTAAGACGGGGACCGGCACCCTGACCCTGAACCCAGTTGTGACCGGAAGGAGTCATCTTGCCGTCAAGGACAGCCCAGACTTCCTCAGTCAGGTCCTTGGTGAACTCAGCGGAGTGAGTGATGATGATAACACCACCCTCGAAGGACTTGATGGCCTTGGACAGAGCACCGAGAGAGTCACGGTCGAGGTAGTTGGTAGGCTCGTCAAGGACGATCAAGTGAGGACGCTGCCACGAGCAAGCGGCGAGAACGACCTTGACACGCTGTCCACCGGACAGACCACGCATACGCGAGTGAGAAACAAGCTCAGCGTCGAGACCGAAGTTGGCGCAGTGAGACTCAATCTCCTTACGGACGAGAGGACGGAACTGACCAGAGGCGAGAGCCTCCTTCTGATCAACCTCAGCGACCATCTTGGAGTGAGAAGCCATGATCTCGGTACGGGGGATCCAGGCGTTGTCAGCAGACATCATAGGTGTCCACCTCTCGTTTTTCAGGCCAACGTTCTCACCGAGAGCGAAGGAGCACTCGTACTCGTAGGAGTTCTTGAACTTCCTGCGAGAGTTGATGCCGATGACACGACGCTGGGTACCCTCGATCCTGTAGATCTTGTCCATGGCCTTCTCGTCCTCCTCGGTGACGATCTTGTTGGCACGGTCCATGGTCTCACGGTCCTCACCAGTCTGGAAACGCCACTGGATGTACTCGGAAGGAGTCTTGTCGAGGTGGTGGTCGATATGAGCGAAAGCGTGCTGCTTGATGTAGGCAATACGGATGTTCTCGTGGTGGTAGATCTCACCAGAGGTGGGGACAAGCTCACCAGTCAAGACATTGACAAGGGTGGACTTTCCGGCACCGTTAGGACCAATGACAGCAATACGCGAGCTGAGCGAGCACTGGAAGGTGATGTCGGAGATCTGGGGCTTGGAGGTACCATCGTACTGGAAGCTCATGTTGGTGGCACGGAGAATGGCCTTAGCCTTGGTCTTGACACCCTCGAGGAAACCGGGCTCGGGGAACTTGAACTCAAGGTCGGAGGCGCTGAGCTCGTGGTAAGACCGGGCAGAGGGGACACGCTTGACGAACTCGTCAAGGTTACCACGGTAACGCTTAAGCTTGAAGCGCTCGTAGTGGACAACGTGCTGGATAACGTTGTTCAAGAACTTGCTGTCGTGGGAGATGACGATAGATGTGCAAGGGGAGCTGGTGAGGTAGTCCTCGAGCCACTTGACGTTCTTGACGTCCATGTGGTTGGTGGGCTCGTCGAGAAGCAGAATGTCGGGCTTCTCGAAGACAGCACGGGCAAGCGCAAGCTTCATCTTCCAGCCACCGGAGAGGGCGGTGATGGGACCGCTAATCTGCTCTTGGGTGAAGCCGAACTCCTTGAGGGTAGCAACAATGCTCTCCTGGTCGTCCTGAATACCAACATCGCGGAGCTTCTTGACGGTCCAGTCGATGACGGTCATCTCAGTATCGGCAGAGTCCAAGTCGTGCTCGACGTAGACAGTCTTGACCTCGCTCTGCTTGGGGAAACCCTCAACCTGCTCGTTGTTGATAGCGCGCATGAGAGTGGTCTTACCAGAACCGTTAGGTCCAAGAAGACCGTAACGCTGTCCACGCTTCAAGCGAAGGTGAGTCTGGTTAAGCAGGATCTTGGCACCGTAGGCCAAGTTGAATGTGCAGTTGCAGAGGTCCTCACCCTCCTCCTCATCGGGTTCGGGTACGTCCTCGGCAACAGAGGCGGGCAGAGACCTCTTGCGGAGGTTCTCGGTGATGTCCTTGGCCTCCTCATCGCCGACGAGGACGGCAACGAAGGGACCAGCGTTAGCCTGCCAGTTGAGGCCCTCGTAGTCCTTCTCGTCGATGAGCTGACCACCAATGGCGCCAATGTAGTCGACAACGGGAGTGAACTTCTCGTCGATCTTGTACTTGGAGGGAAGGACGGACTTCAGGTTGCCAGAAACAGTGGCAATGTCGCCGTACCTCTCAAGCTCGGGGATCTTGCCATCCTTGACAGCACCGACACGGATGAGAGTGTCGAGACCCTGGCGGGTCTTCTCACGGGCTTCGGGATCGGCAAGGTTGTCGTGGTTCTTCTCAAGAGCGGGCATGAGCTTGGGCAAGAAAGCAGCGACAATCTGGGGGTCCTCGACAAGCTTGCACATGTTGTCGATAATGACGGCAGTCTTACGCTTGATGGCGGTCTCACGCTCAACAAGACCACGCTCAAGAAGAGGAACCATGATAGCCAGAGTGGGCTCGTGGACGTCAGTGACGAAAGTGGTGGCACCGAGCAAGTGAATGGTCTCGGGGACGTTCTCAGGCTTGGCGATACACTTGATGAGCTCGGGAATGAAGCGCTCGATATCCTTGTTGGAGATCAGGGAGCAAAGCTTCTCCATGGTGGCGTAGGCAGCCTTCTTGACCTCAGCCTTGGTGTCCCACATGGCACCAGAGATAACGGGGATCAAGTCAGGGACACGGACGGCCATCTGAGCAGGGGCAGAGGCGGTGAGTGTCTCAATGCACTTGAGGTCGGTCATCTTCTCGGGCCACTTCTGAGCAGTCTCGAGAGAGTGTGAAAGGTGGGGGATGATGGCCTTGACGGCGTTGGGGTTGGCGGCAGAGACGATGGCCTCGGCGGCGGTCTGAGCAGCGACCTTGACACCAGACATCTTGTCGCCGACGGCGGCAAGGACGTTGGGCAGAAGGGCAACGAGGTAGGGCTCAACGGCGGCGGAGACCTGGGCGTGCTGGGCAATAGCACGGATGGCATCGAGGGCGCGCTCGCGAGCGACGGCATCCTTCTTGTTGCCGAGCTGCTTCTTCAGAAGCTCGACAGCCCTGAAAATGTTATTACTGATCCCCATAGGGCTTTAGGGGGTGCAACGTACTTGGTAGGGGCATCGGCCTCCTCAATGTCACCGTTGATGAAGGTGGCAATCGAGGCAGCAGCAGAGTTGATCTCATCCTGCGCCTTGGAGATGGTGAGCTTGCCGAGAAGCTCTTCAAGGACCTTCACAGACTTGCTGTTTTCTGACTTGACGTTAGACGCCTCGTGCAGAGCTGCGGGTGCCATGATGTATAGGTGCGGTGTGGTGGTTGAGGGTGGAAAAAAAAGAGGGCGGCGGTCCTCTTATACGGATAAGCGAAGGCGGCGGGGCCTAAAACCTTTCGGTGGAGGGATAGACACAATATCTATCGGGTATCAAATCGCACAGCGCGAGAAAATGTGACAGACAGCTCTTTGAACAGCTGAATCACAAAGTAACTTTTTTTGGCGGCCCTGAGAAAGAGGGTATGAGCTTGAAAGAAGAATCGCTCAGATGGCATGGCCCCTCACTTAAATCTGGACGGAATTTTCGCACAGTTGGCCCGTGCGACAGATGGCCCAGCGCGTGCGTGGCGCTCCTTCCACAACCGGGCGAAGTTCGCCCACGCTGCCGCAACTCACGCCAATTGAAGCCGATAGAGCGCCGCTGAAGTCTCTTCAAGGCCCCAGTGTCCCCAGTTTTGCTCCTTGCCACTTGTTGTGAACTTTGCAAGGCTGTTCTGCTTTACCGAAGAGTACGGTTGTTATCGCGTTGTAGCGAGCAAATCCATACGCAGGCTCACCGCCTTCTCCAAGGCTAGCTCGAAAACCCTACCCAACAAACCGAGGGCTCTGGATTATGCAGCGAGTTTCAGGACCTGCAATACCTTCCATTATGGTCATCGGCGGTCTTTCCCAGCGGCAGATCAGAGTGTACTGGTCTCACAACGATGCACGCAACGTTGCGTCCTTCAAGACATGTTCATTGCCTGCGAACCAGTAGCAACGGAGCACTTTGTCAATTCATCAAACCGAGACTTTGGTCTGCATCGCAGGCAGTGCGAGATCTGGCCATTGTTGACTATGGCTCTTCTGCTGCCGAGAATTTCTTTTGTTGGTTCGGCGCTTGCGCACAAGATCCTCTTTGTGCCTCGGAAGCTATGAATGGACGACCAAAATTTGTTCCTGCGCCCTTCTAGCGCGGCTTCGATTCGACGTCAGCCTTGCGTGGTGAAGACTGAGACTATGAAGTCTGCACTGTGCAAAACAACCTCTTGCGGCACATTCAGCTGCCAGCCTTGCATTTCTTCTAGGCTCTGGTAGCAGCGCCACCGCTTTTCGCCTCCGAGCTCATGCCACCGACCGCACCTTATCGTCGTGGCACAGGGCGCTGAGCAGCATGCTCTTTCAACGCCGCTGCGATCCCTTATCGATATACCCCAGAGTGCCTCCACATCATGTTCTCCACAGTGCGCTTGAGCCGATTGGTCCTGCGGATGGTATTGTATGGCCTGCATGATGGTGGCGCGCCACCAGGAGTTGACAACAACTTTCACAGCGCCTTCAGTTACCTTTTACGACGATTCACCTACAAGTATCTCAGCAGTCATCAGCGTATCCGAGAGATCAAAGTCTTACACCAAAAGGTCTGCTCTTTCTTTGGAAGCATCTACTCATCATGTGTCTAGAAGCTTGAATGCCCATGGTGTGGGGCGACCATCACCGAGCAGACGGTCGCCCTCTCGCCCGTCCTGCATCTCGCGAGCCTTTCTAACCTATGCACAGGTAGATTTGGATCTGTCCATTGCCACCGAGGTTGTACTGCAATCGTAGTCTAATCGTGGTGACGATCGATGGCTGCTCTCACGTTTGGTCTACAGTTCCCGATCCATCCTTAACCCCAAAGCTCGCCTTCCTCATTGCCATCAAAGTTGCACTCTGCTTCGGCATGCCATATTCCACGGCATAAGTAGCCGCATGTCATCACTAGAATAAGCATACCATGCGTCAGACTATTAACTTCGCGCTGGGTCAATTCAACTAAGGCATTTTGGCTAGGTCAGGCCAAGATGAAGTATTCCACAAGCCCTTTCAGCGGCGGCAAGGCTTTGACGAGGCATGTTGCGGTTTACTTTGACAATTGTATGGCCGCAGAGGCTGGGACGCAGAGTGAAGGCATAGTACGAGGACGTAGGGCGAGTACATGGCGAAGACCCTGTGAGACTGGTGGCACACAAACATCGGCGCTTCGGTGGAGCACCGCGATACTTCAACTACCGGATGCGGATGTTGAAATTGGTTGCCCAACGTTGAAGGGTCCTGCGCTGCATAAGGACACTGCTCCATTGTTCTTGGAGTCGACCGCTCGACAACAACGAGGTTCTCGGTAAGACTGGCCACGAGATCCATGAGAGTTAGATTGACCGACGCTGGCTTGATTCGAGATTTGATCATGGATGCCTTGGAGCAGTTGTCCGGTAAATGCTTCACACAGGAGCATGTTAAGTGCAGAATAGAACCTGCATCAGGCATTACTACCGTAGAGCCAGCAATCTGTGAATGCTTGAGCATGGTCTTGTGGAAATTCCAAGAGCCCACTGTTGTGGTCCTCGGCTACAGAGGAGGGGGGGGGCTGAGCAGAGGTTTCAACGTTACCATGTCCAAGGCCAGGCAATGGGTTGCGGCCACCGCATGCCGCTGTGCCACTCGATTTTCCCACCTTGATCCTAAACGTATTTAGAATGAGGATTCGCAATGCCACTTGTATTGTTCTTTCATACGCCGTACTATTTGCCCGGAGCAATGGCAAGGGCCGCACTTGCGTAATTGCCTTGAGAACGGTATTGATCAGCGACCTTTCTCGTTTAGCATCATTAGGTGGGTCTTTTATCCTCCAAGATAGTCATGCCCGTATGTGGAAGTGTTGGACACCTGGTGTAGCTGAAACCTGAAACAACGACGTCCACAATGAACGTCAGTCTAGAATTGACTATACATATTCCCCTATTTCTTCTGTTTTTCGCCCTCGATGAAATCCTTGATTGTCTGTTCCAGCCCGACATCCTCCGAGAAGCCCAGCTCCTTCGCTCTCGCCGTGTCGTACTTCGCAGGCCAGCTCAGTACGATCTTCTGAATACCCTCATCGATCTTTTCTGTGACTCTTGATCGGACATCCTTTCCAGCTACCTTCTCCAAAGCCTCTAGGATCTCGCCACTTGTTGCTGTGTACCCGGGCAGCAGCACTTGTCTGAAGTGGCCGAACTTCTCGGCCGGGACCTTGATGGCATGTACTAGGTTGGTAGCAAGGGCGCGTGGCGACGTCAACCAGATGCCAATGTCTGGGTTGACAGGAAGTACAGACTCTTGCCCGTTGACAGGCTCGCGCACGATTCCAGATACGAAGGAGGATGCTGCTGCAGTAGGAGCGCCGGCTCGAACAAACACCGTTGGCAGACGGACGACACGTCCATCGATCAGACCTCGACGGGAGTAGTCGTTGACCAGGAACTCGATCATGAGCTTCTGGGTGCCGTAGCTGCTTTCAGGCATGGGTACAATGTCCGTCTCAGTCGCCACGTTCTTGACCGCCGCACGCCCAAAGACCGCACACGAACTGGTGAACACGATCTTGATGCCGGGCTGTCTGACTCGGGCAACGTCAATCAAATGCCTCACGCTGTCGAAGTTGACCTTCAGGCCCAGACCGAGGTTGGCTTCAGAGCCGCTCGACATGATGCCGTGCAGGATGTAGACCGCATCGGGAGCCTTCTCGAATAGTACGTCCACCGCCGCGGGGTCTGTCAAGTCTGCCGCTACGGTCTTCACATCCTTCGACTCTGTTGGGTTTGGTGGCTCCTGAACATCTGCAAGGACTAGTGATGTCGAAGGGTCGGTCTCGATGAGCTTCTTCGCTAGGATCTGCCCGACAAAGCCGCCGGCGCCGGTGATGACAATTCTCATATTGCTGACTCGTGTTTACTGAACTTTGTTTGTATTCGTCGGTAGGATTGCTTTTTGAGATGTGTGCATGCAGAAGCACTACGCAGGGACTGATCACAACAGCAGTCTTTGAGCCACAGCTACGCTCTTATGTCATTTCTCCGTCGGCGAGAATACCGAGTTGGGACGAGTGGGATAAGTGGGAAGGCGGGGGGGGGATGCGCACCGAGGACCGCGGGGTCGGTGGGCGGGCCGAAACCCCTGGACATGTTTTCCTGTACAACACCACGACTTGGTCCCGTGATGCGCTTGAGATCCAGCTAGAAGGTTTTCCAGGTTCCAGAAATGCGCAGCCACGTACTTTGACATTGCTGTGGCAATTTCCCTCCTACTTTTCCGCGCCTCGTAAGCGCGAGCCGCAAGTCATGTTGACCCGCATGGGTCCGGTGGCTAACCTTCCACGCCTTCCTCTTCTTGTGCCGCGGACGAGCTCGAAGCGGATCGAACACCGGGATTTCGATGGTTTTTCGATGAAACCGCTCGCAAGGCTGCTGCCGATCCACCACTTCCGCCGGGGCAATGCGGCAACAAAAGGCTGGGGATTTCCACGATGAAGTCTTTAGGGAATTTTACGATTCTCCTTCGACTTCAAGATGGCCCTCGCTATCGCCGCCCTGATGGGCTTCACCCAATTACCAATCGCGCATGCCGTTAGTTCGTTGGAGATTGAGACGACTTCTGGAACCGTACAGGGTGCTGTTGACGCCATTACACCGAATGTTGCTCACTTCCTTGGTGTGCCGTTCGCTGAGCAGCCTCTGGGAAAGCTCCGTTGGTTGCCTTCAACCCCCAAGACGAAGGAGAATGGAACGATTGATGCCAGCAACTTCGGTCCTGCGTGTTCGCAATTCGAAGTCAACGGAGACAGCGTCTGGCTGACAGATGCACCTGAATTTGTCATCACACCAAGGAACAACTCTGGCGAAGACTGTTTGACTGTCAACGTGTGGGCGCCGTGGACCGCAGAGACTGAGCAGGGCAACTGCACGGAGGGGGCTTATGAGATGGAGGAGAAGCTGCCTGTGATTGCGTGGATCCATGGTGGCTCATTCCAGACAGGTGGTGCCAATGTGCCCTACCAGGATCCTAGCCGATGGGTTCAAAGAAGCGGGAGACACATAGTTGTTGGCATTCAGTGAGTGTCCACTACATACATAGCACGGAAGATGAGCTAACTGCCGTGTCAGATACCGTCTGGGTATTTTTGGTCAACCCAATGCTGCAGGCCTTGCAGACGACGAGCAGAACCTTGGTCTTCTCGACCAACGCTTGGCGCTCGAGTGGATTCGTGACAATATCGCCAACTTCGGTGGTGACGCAGAACGCATCACTCTCTGGGGCCAGTCTGCAGGTGCTGCTTCTGTCGACAACTACAACTTCGCCTACCCTGACGATCCTATCGTCTCTGCTCTCATCATGCACTCCGGAACATCCTTCCTTGACCTCACCTCTAGGGACCCGGAGCACACCAACTTCACATCTGTCGCCAGCGCCTTCGGCTGTGGAAACCTCAACGCCACAGCGGAGATCGAGTGCCTGAGAGAAGTCCCGTCCACGGATATCCTCGCCTTCCTCAAGGCCCGCGCCGACAACGGTACAACTCCTGGCTTGACATTCAACCCAGTCATCGACAACCGAACCAGGTACAACAACTACACTGCTCGCGCCCTTGCCGGAAACTACTCTCGCACGCCGGCCATAATCGGCACTACCGTCGACGAAGGCAATGTCTTCTTGCCATACAACCGCACGTTCGGCCCGGACCTGACGCTTGCCGACCAAGTCACCCTGGGCTTCTTCCTCTGCCCGACCGTACAGACGACCCACGACAGGTTCGCCACAAACGCAACGACGTTCCGCTACCTCTACGGCGGAAACTTCACCAACATCGCTCCGCTGTTCTGGCAGGGCGCTTACCACCAGGCTGACATGCCGCTCGTCTTCGGCACACACAACATTGCGCGCAGCAACTCGACGGCGCTTGAGTTCGCGGTGAGCGAGGCGATGCAGGACTACTGGCTTGCGTTTGCCGAGGACCCGGTCAACGGGCTGCCAAAGGCTGGTTGGGAGGCATACGAGCCTACTGGTGAGGCGGTGCTGTTTGGCTGGGAGGGCCAGGCTGTTCAGCCGATCAAGGAGGCTGATCTCGAGGCGCCGTGCAGCGGTCTAGCACCTAATGGTCTGCCTAAGCCGCCGACGTTTTAGGAGCGGATGGTAGATGCGAAACTATGTAATAAGTCATGGTAATGTCTGTTGAATGAGTCTGAAAGATGACCATAATTATAGAGTTTAATGACATAGTCAACGATTGTACATATTAGGTCCAGATGCATTCAGTACTACGCGGAGTAGCTCTCCTTGTGCGTAGTCTTTATTCCTGATCGGTCATGCTGGAGCGCCATATACTGCCATCATAATCCGAGTCGTTCTAAGGTAGAAAGGGTAGTCGTTTTTAGCGTGTTGGACGCATTGAAAGTGGCTGAGGATTGCCACAACAAGGTCGATTACAGTGAGGGTTCTGTGTTAGAGTTTCGGCAATCTTACAAGACTGGAATTGCAAGCTGCATTCGGTGTCTGATGGCACCCGTACCAAAGTACGAACTTACTGTTCGCAAACACACTAGGAAGATCCCCGTCCTCGGGCGCCAGAAAGGCGATCATCCGAGGAGGTAATTGACAGTTTTAGTGCTTAATTGCCTCATGTGGCAGGTTGCGAGCGCAAGTCGCAACATGACCCAAGATCTGTTGTGTGGGGACCTTGGCACCGTGCGACCGGATGTTGTTGGTACCAGGGGCGGGGTGTGCAGCTGAGACGGTTTGGGAAGGTCAGCCAAAGTTGATGTCCGCGGACAAGGCTAGTGAAAGGGGCAGGCTGGACAGCCTCGCGACGACACGATTCTGCGATGGTAGCCTGGCTAGATGGAGACGACGCCATTGGAACTGTGGGCCATCGAACGAAATATCTTGCAGTCGGTCAGCGACTGTCGACGCTCGTGGAGACGGTTCACCGTCCTCGTGGCTGGAGAGCCATGAAGGCAGTCGTGGAAGAAGGAGGCACAAACGTGACACGACAGCACACCCCGCACGTCGAGCGGCTGTCGAGTCACGTCAGCAGTCCAGGCAGCACGGTGCCGCGCATGTTGGCGATTGTTGAAGATGTTCGCAAGTCCAGGCGGGCCGATCGATAGATGATTGGCGCAGGGGTACGAGCGGGCGTGACGAGAGACGGCTCCTTTGGAGGAAATGGCGCCCAGCAAGCTGCCATCCTGCTTTCCAGGCAGTCCACGCCTGCTGCGCTGCAGCTGCCTCTCCTTAGCTGGTGCATTCTCATGTTAATGTCTAGTGTGAAACATAGTTTGCTTTCTTGGTGCGGCGTGTGAGCCATCTGAGTCTCCGCGGCGAAACAACGACAGTAGAGGTCCAATGCCCGACCTCGAGGAGCCGCATCCATGGCACCAGCAGCCTGACATAGGGCACCTGTCGCCCGACTCCTACACAGCACAGAAGCTGGTATATACATGCAGCACTCGGTGGATATTCCAGGCAGCAGCTGACGCGCGCAGCAACATGCAACCCCCGAGCACCTCTACATCACGTCGCGGCGCTTCTTCATTGGCCCTATACCCGTATGCCGCCCCACTCCTGTCGCTGCACAGCTACTCACTGTACCCATAGACTGCCTGGCTGAGCAAGCACCGTCGCGACTGGTACAAGCACCACCTGCGCATAAACTACTCGACGCGTGTCTCGACCTTCTCGACTGACCCCCGCGAAGCGCGCCAACGTCGCCTCAGTGGTTTCGAAGGACCTAGTTCGTCTGCACTTCTCCAGCACAGCTTCCCCCAGCCTGAAGACCTTGACGTCGAGGAAGATGAGGGCGCTCAGAATACAGATGCAGCGGCCAGCGGTGCCAATGGCGCCTCGTCTGCGAGCTCGAGCGCACCTCCTGCCATGCAGATTCCTCGAGCCACGGCACAGAAAGAGGATGTCACAGTAGGAAACGAGAACGACGAGTTTGTTGACGCACCTTCTGAACCAGAAGATGTCGACGAAGATGCTCTTCGTGTCTATACACACCAGGAAGAGGAGTTCGATGCTGCGAAACCGCCAATGCCCCATCGATCAAGCACCAAATCGTTCGTTACTGCATCTTCTATGCCAGACACCGCGGATGACGCTGCGGAGGTTCAATCAGAGGACGACGATGCCGAGACGCCACGTGCGGAGGAGCCAGCGCAAGCCCAGGTCAATGGACTTCAACTCCCAACCGCCGAAGACGGGCCAGCGCACAGCACGTCCTCGGGGAAACACCCACTATCTACAGTGACAAGCCATGCGGTAGCGGCATCTACCATAGGAGGAGCACCCTCGGTAGATGTCGACTCCACCTCCTCTCTGCTGCGCAAGACTGACTTGAACAAGACCACGGCGCCTGCTGATGCTGAAGTTCCCGTTTCGTCTTCGTCGAAGGGCGTCCTTTCCAGAACTAAGAAACGATCCACAATGAATTTGTTCAAGACAAATACCTCAACTAGTGGAGATCAAGCTGTACAGGACCTGACGCGGAAGGGGTCCCATTTGCGCAATCTAGTCAAATTCGACATACCAGAAGACTCTAAGCGGCAAGCAGTACACTTCAAGGCCAAAAGAGCGCAAATGACCATCCAGCGAGCAGGTACGAGGCTACGACGAAAGTCTATCAAGGATGGTATCGTTGTCAAAATGGAGCGTATGCTCGTTCGCGTTGATACTGCCGATGAGGTTCCTGAGGATTTTGATGAGAATGTTAACCAGAGGGTTGTCTCGAGAGTCAAGGACAAATGGCGAGAATACATGATAGTCTGCAGACACAGCCACACTGACGACGCCGACTTTCTGTTGCAGCTCTATCAAACTCGAGTAAGCCTTGCGATCACGGTGCGATTGCGCCTGTGTTAACCTTTGCAGGTCATTCCTGATATAGAACAAGCGGGTGCAGGCAAACGTGCTGCATACGAGATCCCTCTTGGCCCAAAGACATGCAAAGTCAATTTGTACTCCTCCCTAGACAAGTCCATCGTGGTGTCCATGCCTGGTCGTCGGGCGACCTCGATCTTCATCATGCAGGCCAGGGCTGCTTCCAACGCTGTCGAATGGTACACATTCCTGCGAAACATCCTTGGGTGGCGCCGCGCTTCCGAACTGCAGATCAACATACCAGACATGAGTCTCAATGTGCGGATCGCCAACCCCTTTGAAAAGCTGGAAACTTCTCAGAACCAAGTGCAGGACGCGGAGGACACTGAAGAGGCCATTTTAAAGACCATGCAGGAAGAACAAGCCGTCGCGCAAGCACTCATCCGACAATGTCTCGACCAGCTGGAAGATTCCCCCGAGTGGGCTAATGTGTTGGAGGCATGGACGAAAGAGCAGAGAATAGGACTCGCCTGGAAGCGCTACGACCGGTTGGAATGGATTCATGGAGCGAATGAGCGCAAGATGTACGGCACCATTGCCATGCTCAAGTCACACGATCTTGAACTGCGGCCGAAGACGCATTACCCCACAACAGCTGTCACACGCAAGAAGCAGAAAATTCTGACTGAGCCTGTTCCTGTGGAAGGTTTTCTTATTAGGCTGACCGGACAGCGAGGAAGGGCGAAACGCTTAGGACTGATGTATCACAAGCAGCTGTACTTCGCTAGTCACGATCAGTATCTTGTGTTCTCGCGACCCACGAAAGCTACCCCACCTCCTCCACCGAGACTTCCCGCATCGGAAAACTCGGCAGTCCCTTCATCGCGGGCGATACAGGACAACACACCGGACAACTGGGCAGTCAACCCCTACCCTGTGCAGGACAGGCAGATTGAGTGGCTCAGGGAGGGTCACTCCGGCACACCCGAGACCAGAAGGCTACACGACGAGGACGCGGCTGATGAATTTGAAAGGAAAGAGCAGAATCTGCTTAACTGCGATGGATACATCAACATGGCCGAGATCGCCAGGGTTCGCAAGGCGATGCTAGGGTCAAGCCCTGTAGATGAAGAGATCGAGGATGGGTCTGATGTTGATTTCGACGAAGACGTTAACATGGATGGCTCAAGAGATGAAGATGGTGTTACAACGGATATTGACCTAGACCGCACTTTCGAGCTGGTCATGAAAAACGGACTCATCATACGCCTGCAAGCCGCGGATAAGGCACGCCGAAAGGAATGGATCAAACATCTTAGGGCCCTCGCAAAATACTGGAAACACCGAACAGCCGCCGACATCACCCTCTACAAATCTACAAGGTCCCGCAATCTCAGCGCCCTAAACATTGACGAGGAAGGCGAGGCGCTCATTGGGCAATTTGCGCGCAAATGGGAGGTCACCCAATCTTTTGCCTCCCCACACCTGTACCACATATGCGGTATCGCCTGCTGCCGCAGCATCCACTTGTCTGGTATGCTCTACCGGAAGCCTCGCATCCACGCACCCTTCACCCGCTGCAGCGTGATCCTCGCCGCCGGAACGCTGCTCATCTTCCGTGACGTCCTGCGCAGCCGCGTCGGCAAACAGCTCTCTCACATCCACCACGAGCGCATCGCCAACCTCGACCTGCGCGATTGCTACATCTACTCGGGCCTACTCACCGAATCTGATCTCCTCTATCAGAACCAGACCTTCGACGCCAACAAACCGGGCCACCACGCCCTTCCGCGCATCTACCTTGAAGACGGCTGGACCAGCACCGACGAGGACGTCATGACGACTTTCGTCATCTGGCACGGCAAGGCAAAGTCCTGGTTTCGCGCTGAGGAGGGGGCGGGCGGAGCAGGCGAACAACAGCGCAGAGAAGGGAAGCGTACGAAGCTTAAGAGGGTGGCGAAGTTGGGGAGTAAGGGCCGCAGTGTGGTGTTTCGTGCGAGGAGTAGAGCAGAGAGGGATCATTGGGTTTTGGCTATTCAAAACGAGATTGAGCGGGTGCAGGGCCGCGAGAGCGATTTCAGAATCGAGGAGACGGCACAGGGGAAGTAGGGACTGGCTTGAATGAGATAGTGTGTGGCTTGGTATGAGAAAGAGCAATGGGTGTTGGGTAATGCTGTTGGGTAACTGGTATGGGGGATGGAGTGGTTCGCGGCGCGCATACATATATTCTTAATACTCATTGCATTCATCTCTGCTTTAATTTGCTGCTTACACAGTTCAGTCATTCCGATGGCGAGTGTATAGTCGCTGGGAAATGATGTCTGATGTTTCATTATCAATCCCTAAAGACCAGTTGAATGACCGTAAGCCCTTACATCACCGTTCAGATCAGCCTCAACATGGCGAAACTCTGCGATCACCTGGCGCCGGATAGCCTTTTCCTTAGTCTTGGTTGATGAAGTCTTTGCAAAAGAAGTGAAGCAGATGCCACCAATACGATGTCGACGCCCTTCTCCTCATACCCACATACGTCCCCTACAAAAGCGCCATAACCCCAGCCAGAGCACCAAGCCCCAGCACCGCATTCCCAGCACCCTTGCCCGCACCATTGACCGGCACCTCGCTGGCCGACGCAGTAGCGGAAGTTTCGTCCTTGACGGAAGTGCTGCCCGTAGCGGTCTTGGAAGCGGACACGACAGTCGTGTTGACGAGAGTGGACGTGCCGAAGATGGTGGTCGTGCCGTTGGGCTCCACAGTAGGGTAGGCAACCGCGGTGCTGTTCTGCGGGTAGATGACGCGGGTTGTGGTGCCCTCCCACAGGGTGACGGGGATGAGCGTTGCGTTGCCTGAGGTGAAGACGGAGGGTGTCGGGGTAGGGTTGGCCTCGTGGGTGTTGCAGGAGCTGCTGTTAGCGGACTCGATGGGGACGGGTGTCGCGGTCAGCGTGCGCGCGGACGTGAGGTAGTAGGTCGACGTCTCGTACACGATGGTCGTGTCTAGGGCGGGCAAGAGCGGAGTCGTTGACGGGCTGCCGGGGATCTCGAAGGAGGTCGGCGTGCTGGCGGACGCGGTGGCCATGAGGAGGCTGCTGAGGCAGAGGATGCTGGCGGCCAAGTGCATGGTGAAGATGTGGTGAGATTGACTTTCTAGGTTGAGAGGAGTTGAGCTGAAGCAAACGAAAGGCGGTCGCGAGGTGGGGGTGCAACGAGAGGGTGCGGGTGTGTATTTACTTGTTTATATGTGATGGGATCGTGCGTGCCAAGAGTACGCGATACTGGAGGAGGAAATAAGACAAACGGTAAACAAAGCTGCAGCTTTCACTTTTGTAACTATGAGCAACGGGCCATTGCTTCTCGAGGTGTACAGATGCAGCCAGCAGCCAGCAGCGCAGCGCAGCAGCATGGAGCTCTTTGTGCCTTTAGTGCGCTGCCATAGACATGTTGGCCTTAGGAACAGAAGTCGAGTGAGTCGCACAGCTGATGAGTTGACAAAATCATGTCCACTCAATCTACGAGCTTTGTGTGCTGATCGCTGGCTCTGGCTTTGTTCTGGGCTACATTGAGGAGGGTGGTTGTGGTCCTCGAAGACCAAGGCGCACTCTGAAGGGGCTGAGTAAGCTCATGATTTCGTCATTTGAGAAGGGGCTACAAGTTTATGAAAGACAAGAAGATGCTTGTTGTTGTTCTTTTATGTCTGTCCTTGTCCCTGGACAATGAGTTGACGAAACAAGAGTGATGAAACGGTGGCTTGTGCCGCTGCTTAGAAGAGACATCGAGTTGGTTCATCGTTACATGTCTGCAGAGGCTAGCTTCGAAGAAGCCTACAAGATTCTTCGATAATTGGTCGTAGTGGACAATTAGTATCGAGCAAGCCGTGGTGGAGTGGAGTCCAGACAGATGTTGATCTCATCAAGATTTCACACAACTATGTCCAACCCATCAGTAAACGAGCACGTCCAACATACTGCATTAGAACGACGATACTGGATGTGGACAATACAATGCAAATGATGGATGTAACTCGACGTTGCAGACCATAGCGCAGCCAGCCATGGCAATAAAGGCTTGGCATTGTCCACCGCAGCCGCCCCGCGCTGGATTTCGATGTGGGCGGGCAAATTGAGTCACCAAAAGTTCGACGCCCACGCCAACGCCGCACGCAACGGAACAACCTTTGCCGCCGAATAACCCCACCGGCCGCCTGCAACGTAGAGCCTCACGACACTTTTGCCTTTTGCGGACGCACACGAGCAGATACCTCCCCACCGACCCCACGTTAGCGAACAGAACAGTCGAGCGACGCCCCTACCCTTTCCAGACGAACAGCAGGAAAGACGCACATCATGTCTCTCACAAATTGCCGGTTTTACGAGGAGAAGTACCCCGAGGTGGAGAGCTTCGTGATGGTCAACGTCAAGCAGATCGCCGAGATGGGCGCATACGTCAAGCTGCTCGAGTATGGTGGGTGCAGCGCAGGATTTCTGATATGCGCGGCTACTGACCTGCGCAGACAACATCGACGGCATGATCCTGCTCTCCGAACTGTCGCGCAGACGTATCCGATCCATCCAGAAGCTTATTCGTGTCGGCCGCAACGAGGTCGTCGTCGTGCTCCGTGTCGACAAGGACAAGGGTTACATTGATTTGTCGAAGCGTCGTGTGTCGCCTGAAGATATCGTCAAATGCGAGGAGCGCTACAACAAGTCGAAGATGGTCCACAGCATCATGCGCCACGTCGCCGAGAAGACCCAGACACCTATTGAGGAGCTCTACCAGACAATCGGCTGGCCGCTGAACAAGAAGTACGGCCACTCGATCGACGCCTTCAAGCTCAGCATCACCAACCCCGAGGTCTGGAACGATGTTACCTTCCCCAATGACGTTGTCAAGGAGGAGCTCCAGAGCTACATTGGCAAGAGGCTGACCCCCCAGCCCACCAAGGTGCGATCGGACATTGAAGGTGAGGATTCCAGTAGCTTGGTAGGCCACAAGGTCGTGTGCTAATCTGCACAGTTACTTGCTTCGGCTACGAGGGTATCGATGCCGTCAAGGAGGCCCTGCGCACCGCCGAGGCCAAGAACACCCCCGACAACCAGGTCAAGGTCAAGCTTGTGTCGCCTCCCCTCTACGGTAAGCCACGCAGTCGATCGTCGATATGCAACAAAGCTGACATTTGCAGTTCTCACCTCGCAGTGCCTTGACAAGACCGTCGGTATCTCCACTCTCGAACAGGCTATTGAAGACATCAAGGCGAGCATCACAAAAGCAGGCGGCGACTGCCAAGTCAAGATGGCGCCCCGTGCCGTTACAGAGAACGACGATGCCGAGCTTGCAGCGCTAATGGAGAAGCGCGAGCGCGAGAACCAGCAGGTCAGCGGTGACGAGGACGAGAGCTCGAGCGACGAGGGCGAGGTCGGCGCGGCGGCTGCTGAGGCCTAGACGACTCGTGCGTGTTGAACGATTATGATGGGACATGATCAAAAGTGGATACCGGCGTTTGGGGCTCGACTACCATTCCTCGAGCATGTACGCGGCATATTTGACATGTATAGCATTTTCTTTCTGGATGGATGTCGAATTGCACGTCTAGACCTTCAATGATAAAAGAGTCGAATTCAGAGGACTACAATCACATGCGGAGATATAGAGTTGACCTGAAACGGCTGTAGTTTAATGGCCCAAGCTCGGCCTGCGATGACGCCGATTGAATGGGTGACAGCTTGGCCAAGCTTGATGGGCCGACCAACTTTCTGCGCGCAGCCGCCAACAACGGCGACGCACTATCAATTTCCCTCTTAGGCCCTCTGCTCGTGTCGCGTGATTCCCCTCTGCCTCTCAATCTCTTCAACGAGCGGTACGACCAGGTGTACTCAAGATAGTCGTCCCCCAGCCATTGCGTCTCCGCAGCTGCACGCGATATCTCCGCAACCATGCCGGCCTGGAACGAGCTCTTCAGTTCCGGCGGCCACGAAGGGCGGATTCGACTGGAAGCTGGAGCCAATACACGTTCGCACATGTCGGTTCTTGTGTGCACATCTATACTGATTATTCGTAGTCTTGCCCACACGCACCGAACACCACCACCCACCACCAATCGATCCAAAAGAAGTCACTAAGATCTGCCTGCGCTTGAAGCACCAGATCGAGCAGGTTATTCCCTACGAGATTGAGGAAGAGAAGGTCACCAAGGCGAACAGTCCCATCATCACGACAGCTGTGCTGAACACGGCGAACAAAGCTGGTGGTGATGATAAGACAGCATGCGTTGTATACTGCCTTCTGATAGTGAAGAAGTGGTTTACGGTATACGAGCAAACAACCTCTACCTCAGGGAGTGTGCTGACTTTGGCAGAAACAAGCCGCAACTGAGCTGTGGGACGCCGATCTGCTGGAAATACGCGCCATTGCTGCCGAGATGATGGCAAAGCGCATTATCGAAGCCGAGGAGGACATGGACTACCTATTTGAAGAGATACTACTCAAGCGCTACTCCATTCTCGTTGACGGAGAGCCCACCGAACCCGCCAATGCCGTCGAGAAGGCTGTCGATCTCCACGCCGTGACCGTCATTGGTTCTTCCGGATACCAGAAGTGCATATCCTACCTATGGCGTGGCTGGATCGTTCAGGATGACGAGGACCCGACCCGCTTTGTTCAGTTCGAGAACAAGACGAACACCAATTTCTGGGCTCATCTCGACCCCGACCGTATGCGTGTTCCGCGCTACCAGAACTGGGTGCAAATCATCTTTTCTCTCGTCTACCTGGGCTTGTACACTGGCGCTATCAACACCATCAACCGGGATGCTGATCTGGATGTTGTCGAGGGCTTGCTCTATGCTTTTACTCTAGGCTTCATCTGCGACGAAGCGAACAAGTTCTGGAAGGTGGGCCGTTTCTACATTTCTTTCTGGAACATGTTCAACAGCACGTTGTACACTCTCCTCATGGTATCATTCGTGTTTCGTATGGTAGCCGTCAGCCATGCTCCTGACGACAACGAAAATGGCAACCCTCGTGAGAAGTTCAACGAGCTGGGATACAACTTCCTTGCTTTCACAGCACCAATGTTCTGGATGCGTCTGCTGCTCTACTTTGACACATTCCGTTTCTTCGGCGCTATGCTCGTCGTGCTCAAGGTCATGTTCCGCGAGTCGCTGATCTTCTTCCTGCTCCTCTTTGTTGTGCTAGTCGGATTTCTGCAGGCGTTCATGGGTCTCGACATCGCCGATGACCAGGTCATGGACGACATCGGCTTTGTCATGCAAGCCATGCTCAACGCTATCATGCAGTCTCCTGAGTTTGAGGGCTTCGATAACTTTGCTGTAAGTTCCTCTCTATCCTACCACCACCTAATAATCATCATGCTGACACCACACCAGCCGCCCTTCGGTCTCATTCTCTACTACATTTTTACCTTCGTCGTCATGGTCATCCTGCTCAACATCCTCATCGCGCTGTACAACTCCGCCTATGAAGACATAACCGGCAACGCCACCGACGAGTACATGGCGCTCTTCAGCCAAAAGACGATGCAATTCGTCCGCGCCCCCGACGAAAACGTCTTCATCGCGCCCTTCAACCTGATCGAGATGGTATTCCTTATCCTGCCTTTTGAATGGTGGATGGACGAGAAGCGCTACGACCACTTGAACGACTGCGTCATGGCCGTGCTCTACAGCCCGCTGTTGGTCGTCACCGCATTCCTGGAGCAGCGCGATGCGCGCGTCGTGCGCAATAACAGGAAGAGGGGCGAGGCCGACGAGGACGTCACCCACGAGTGGGAGCAGGTTCTGCACGAATGCGATTTCGAGGCTGATGGCTGGGATAAGAAGGTTCAGAACACGAAGCCGAATGTCGAGTTCGATACGGCAGTGTTGGAGGTCAAGAAGCTGCAGAGTGAGGTGGCGGAGCTGAAGGACTTGCTGATCAAGCTGACGGAGAGGAGTGAGGGCTGGGGGAACGATACATTGGGTGGCAGCAAGTTTGATAAGCTGGGGCAGAGCAGCGGGAGTGTCAGAGATGAGTAAGTCTTGTAGTCTTTTGCTGTGGTGTGCAAAGGACGAGATTGACTAGTTGCAGGCAGGGGAAGAGTGAGTTCGGGGGCACGCAGGCGACTGAGGGAAGTGATTGGCATTCAGACTGAGTACGCCTAGAATTTGTGCGACTTGTCTTTGCAAAATCGCGTAGGTAGTTCTGTATATACGGTTGAAAGAGTTTGTATATACCTTGCGCTGTAAATTTCCACATTTCTCACGCATGTGCAAGCCTGAAACCATTCTGCGCGTGTGAAGGTGCTGAACCATAGCAACAAATGGTGGTCCTGACCTTGACGTACGATAAAGCTCGTCTCTCGGGGCCCATTATATCTATCGTGTGTTACAATTACTACGTAACATGATTGAAATCCAGCTTCAATAGCCTGAAAACAGAGAGTAGTAAGCGCTGTATCTTTGCTGAATTCAGATATAAGTATTTTGTTGTGGGTGTTGAGTAATAAGGAGTTGTAGCCAACCCAAGGAACTATTATTCGCAAGATCAATCGCTTGAGAGAAATAAGCATCTTCGTACTAACCCTTTCAAAGTGTAGTATTTAAGTCATAATACGTGAATATTGCCCTTGGCCCTTGACGATTGTTACTGTAGTAGACATTGAACGCCAACGACTCAAACAGTCGCTTCTCTCCTCTCATCGACACTCCAGCCGCGCATCTTCTGGTCAGCACCAGTGACAGCGGCCATATCCTCATCCGCAGCGACATCAAAGTTCCTGCCCCTATTCTCCGGCCCAACGAATGTAAGTGCGATAACGTACGCGTAGACACATCCCATGAAGATACATATAACCAGCCCGTACTGGTACCGACTGACCTTCCCCTTTGGCGGGAGTGGGAATTGCTCACCAATGGTTGCCTCGATCGTCGAGCTCGCGGAAGAAACAAGGTTGCCGAGCTGGTAACTCGTTCCCACGACAAATGTACGGAAGCTACCAGGAGAAAGCTCCATCAAGTGGATGGGAATCACGCCCCATGCACCCTGGACGCAGAACTGCTGAAAGAACGCGGCGGCGATGACGGCATTGCTGCTGACAAAGGTGTATGGGTATAGTAGTGCGCCGCCGAGGATGCACATGACGATGATGCTCAGGCGGCGGCCAAATATGGAGGAGCTGTAGCCGACGAGGGTGCCGCCTGTCATGGCGCCAAGGTTGGCGACAACTTGGGTGACGGTGACTTGGTTGGGGGAGAAGTTGTACTGATTGGATAGCATAGTGGGGTAAAGATCTTGAGAGCCGTGGGACATGAAGTTGAATCCGGCCATAAGCAGGACCATGTAAATGAGAAGCAGCCAGTGCTGTTTAAGCGCGTGCTTGCCTTCCTGTACGAAGAGGGCAGCGGCATTGGGTTCCTCTTCACGGATACGTTTGCGCTCTTGATAGGCTTGTGTTTCTGGCAAGCAGAGGCGGAAAATGATGATGAGGACTGGAGGGCCGGCGCCGAACCAGAAGAGTGGACGCCATCCGTGACCGACCGTGTTGACGAAGGCGCGTGCGAAGACGGTGGCGAGGAGATAACCGAACGCGTAGCCTTGCTGTAGCATACCGGAAATAATGCCACGAGCGGCTGCAGGGCAGTCTTCAAGGGCTGTGCGTGTTAGTCAACGAAGGAATTGACTGAGATGACATACCAGTTGCGGCGGCGTTTCCGTAGAGACCGCCCATGGCTATGCCGAACAGGGCACGTACGCCTAGAAACTGCTCGTATGTTGTGCAGAAGCCGGTCCCGAGCTCGAGGATAATGAAGAGGAGGTTATTGATGATGAAAGGCCACTTTCTTCCATAGCGGTCCGCCGCTAAACCGAAGATGATACTGCCGATCGATCGCAGCATCAGCACGAGAGTGATTCCCCAAGTGATGTCTACATGGAAGTTAGTTTCCTCATGAGCATTTTGAGAATCGGACCCACCCTTTTTAGTTTTGCCGAAGCTCTCAGCGAGGTCCTCGACTGTAAGCGAGACAGTGAAGAAGTCGAAAGCATCCCATGACCAAGCGAAAAATGCGACAAGGAAGAACATCCATTGCTGGAGGTTGAGTAGTCGCAAGAGGGCAATCGGGTTGCCCACTTTATCCATGGCAGGCTTTAGTGTGGTCATGCGGGTCGCGGCATAGCGACTGACGCTCATCTTCTCGTGGGTCGGAGGTGTGTATTCGCGCTGTTCAGCGCCGTACTTTTCGTTTGCCATGATAAGGGGTGCGCGCGTGAGATAGCACTATATAAAGGCAAGATGGTCTCAACAAAAGATAAGGGTGCAGCGCTGGCTCTGATCCAAAGTGCCGATCGTCTGCTGGTTGCTTAGATAGCAATGCACCTGAAGTCCAGGGAGCAGCCCACCTTTTAAACGCCTTCCTCAATCGCCGCACCTCCCTGGTCGATCGCTGTCGGAACGAACCAGCCATGACCACATCAATAAGGCGTCGCGTGCACCCCGCGGCCGTCATCTTTCGCCGTGACATCCCCACCCGTGCGTCCCCGCAACGCACCCAATCTCCGCCAATGATGGAGAATGGAGAGTCTGGGGTTCGGAGCCGCCATACTCGTATCGTCGTTAGCGGTCACTCAAGATGTGCTAAGCGTTGCTTGGCGCATGCAGGCGGCGCAAAAAAGCTTTGACAAGAGGTGCTCGAAAGCTTGGTGCGCGCTGATGGGCTCGAATGTCGGCTCAGTCATCTCAGTGCTTCAAGGTGCCGAACGTCGGCAATTGGGAGCCTTTGAGGCAGTGGGTATCAGCCTGCAGCGCTTCTAACTGATTGAAAGTGATGCTTCCAGCTCCTCACTGCCGGAAGCTCTTTCGTCAGTCAGGATCATAATTCCAATGAGCCATTTTATATTTTCTGGCCTAAGATTGGGGCAAGTTTGCGGAGAAATCGGGGCAGAATACGAAGCCAAAGTCGGAGATGGAAGTGGGGTAGAGAGCTTTGATTCGCCGCTCCAGATCTCCGACTTTGAAGGGTTCCGAACAGTCTTGCGTTGAGAAGAATGTGGCTTGCGCCACGAGAACACAGCGAGCAATCGTTCATCATTATAAACTTACAAGGTGTGGTGTAAGACGATACCATTGGCCAAGTGAATCCCACTTCCGATCTTTTTCTTTACGTTGTCGAGCGATCGCCCCACGTATTACTTTTGAGCATATGGCAAACAGCGAGGAAGTTGCAGATGAGTAGCTCGCCAAACCGTCCTGCCGAGCGTACAGTGTATGCATTGAGTTGAGTTCAGTCACCATGTCTTTCGAGCGTCTATCTCCTCGGGCAACAACGGCTCGGACATACCGGTAAGCTTGTACGTGAAGCCACATTTTCTAGTCTGCGAGGCTCGCTTTGAGGCGCTGTCAGTATTGCTCAATCTGTAACACAAACAATGACATACGCTTCGATGAATCTCAGCTTAACTTCTGGTTGAGTCCGTAGAATTGGTGCTGTCGTCGAACGTGCTTGCTGATGAATATCAATGGATGTCCACAGGTTCCATTAAGACTCGCAAATGACTCCAAAGCGGTGGGCTATGGAGACACTCGAGATGACCATAGGACGGGATTGATAGCTGTTACTTGGTCATTGGTTTTTGGTTCCTCATTTCATCTATATATTCGGAGATCGAGTGCGGTGAGTAATGCATGTCGGTGTCGGATCAACATGTGAAAATCGGTTGGTATCTGATCTTGAAAAAATGTCTTCCAGCATCTGAAAAGAAACCATTTGTGAACCCTTCATGCTACTGGCATGATCTGTGAAAAGGCGGCTAGAGGGCTCAGGTCAAAGGCTTGCGAAGAGGCAAGAACGCCCAATCGTTGAAGTTGAGACGATTTGGAATTGACCGCTTTAATCCGATGGTGTTAAAAAGAGAAGCGAAAGCGCCATTGCGACCGCGACGCCGATGCCTGAATATTCAACTATGCTCTCAAATGGTCGGCGGCACGATCCTGTCTTATCAAAATCGCACTTGGAACATATCGTTGGCGCCGCGATATGGAATAGAAATGACTCAACTATGTCGAGTTCAGGTTGATTACGCAGTCTCTGTTCTCTCTTATGAGATACTTGTCTTCTCGTGGTGTGCAACCAGAAGTTAAGTTGTCCCATCTCCATGGTTCAATAACAATCTTCTTCGCGCTGACCCCTATCCAGACAGCGTCAAGGCCCATCTCCACTTTGTCGAGACCTCCCATGACTTCCGGAGAGACACCTTGGATGATACCCATCTTGAGGCTCTACTCCAGGAAACCGTCTCGACCAAGGAAGTGCTTGCGCCACTCCGCGTTCTCCGGTGCGTGTGTTGAGAATCGATAGAACTGAGTTGTGACACCCGCTGAAAATTTATTGATACCAAGCCACGCAGGTGGCAAAAGCAAAAGTATGTTTCTCTCTGTTACCGGCTTTCCAATGGGAGCGAGAATGTCAAGAATAGTGCGGACGGTGGAATCAACCGAGACGGTGTCAAACCATAATCAATGGGAAAGAGATCACGGATTTCGTTGACGGTTGCCGGATCACTGTGATCAAAGACGTAATCGGCGCCAAGAGATTTAAGGAAGTCGAGATTATGCTTCGAGCTGGTAGATATGACGGTGTAGCCTGCTTGTTTGGCGTAAGAAATGGACAAAGAGCCAATAGTGACCGCTTTTGTGAATTCTGCATCGTTAATCTTGTTCAGATAGTTAATTGTGATTTCAATGCATAACGGAACCACTTACTCCCAGGACCTCAGACTCATCAACCACTGTAAACTGCTGAGGGCCGCCATATTTTGCCCTCTTGTGGGTGAAGATCTTAATGCCACACACAACCCGCTGTCCAACCGCCACCTTGCTGACGTTAGGACCCCAAAGACTCAGCGATACCGGCAACTGGACTGCCTAGCACGACAGTGTATTCAAGAATCATTAGGGCCGGTCTGGCTCCCTTTGCATCTGCGGGCTGGATAGCACATGCTTGAACCTAATCGGGTCAATCTTTTCTCTCATTGTCCTTAATTGGCAGGGTGGTGCAGACCTTTATCAGTACCTCGCCATCTGCAGGGTGCACAATTTCGCATCGCGAACAACGATCGAGCCCTTTTCGGTCTCAAGGAAAGCTGCTCTGTATTTCATGGTGTTGTTGATCAGAGATCAATAACTTAGACTGGATCGATTGAGTGAATTGATCAAGTCCCCTAACCATCATCTAGAGGAGCAAAGATATATATATACAGTAAGACCAGGCTACCTTCGGCTCTAGTCCTAGTGTGCAAGGTTAGTTGCCTGGTTCGGATATTGTTCCTGATCACATCTTGGCTAGCTGTGCCATGCTCCTTCGCTGACACTAGTCCAAATGCCTTGGCATCAATCCTGCAGCGACACATGGCCAGATTTACCTGTGGTACTTTGGAATGACCGTTGTTCATGACATAAAATTCAACACAAACGTATCGTGTACTCAATGAGCTGGACGGCTAAGACGTTGGGTGTTCATATATTAGAGGCCTGATACGAGGTGCAAATTCCTGCTCTTTCTCACGGCCATTGATAAGATACTTGACAGCCCCAAAAGGAGAACTTTGCGCCGGCGAGATATCAAATCAAGATGTGGTATCTGTAAGCTGAGTAAATGCTCAGAAATCGTGGAGCCCAAGCAGCTGCTGGGTAAGCTGACATGTGTTGGGTAAACGAGTCAATGGTACTTACTCCCATGTTCGAACGTCAGCATCGAACGAAAGTTTAGATCGCGATGCAAGAATGGACGTGCAAAACAAGTGACATGCTATGATAAGGGATGGTGATGCTTCGGAACGGGCCGACCGTGCCCCAGATCTTCCATCCGCACCTTGCCCACTTGAGACGTCATCATTACGCTCCAATGTGTAGAATTGACGATGGCAATTTTTGAGATTTTCCTTGGACGACCTTGGTTTTATAACGTTCCATATTCTTGAAAAGA
Organism: Stagonosporopsis chrysanthemi; assembly: GCA_022560025.1. Taxonomy (NCBI): domain Eukaryota; kingdom Fungi; phylum Ascomycota; class Dothideomycetes; order Pleosporales; family Didymellaceae; genus Stagonosporopsis; species Stagonosporopsis chrysanthemi. The sequence goes on along the minus strand of JAFISE010000062.1, from coordinate 12,887 downwards.
ACCTCGATTTGCTTGCTTCTTGATCCGATCAACGGACCACCCGTTCATGCGTCGTATACATAGCTAGTGCCATGAGCAGCAGATGGTACGACCAGTGTTGCGGGCTTTTCGTAGCTTGATCCTAAAGGAGTATCGGATCCTAGTACCGTACGTGTAAACATCCTGCATGTGGGACAGCTAAATGGACGAGGTTGCTATGCTGACCGATCCAACGACAGTACTGGTGCGCAGAGATTTGGAGTTCCGAAGTTGTTCTCACGTATCGATGAGATACGGCTGGATTGGACCTCCTCCAGAGATGCACTCTTAGCAGCAATTCAGCCAGCACCGCAGAGAAGAACTGCCGAGTGCAACAAATGAAGATTAACCATACAAAAGCGAAGATGCTCAAAACCTGGCTCGGTTACTGGATCCGCAACAAACCGGGGTACAACAAATCGCTTGCCAAAGGTTTATCAACGTGAGCAATATAGGTTCTCGTTCAGAAGTATGTGCTGTCGATCCATGGCTGCCCTGCCATCGACCTCGGCTTTGTAACATACGGAAATGGTGGAGGTAAATGGCGCACTTGCCGATCATGAATATTGGAAAAGAGCATGGAATACACAAGAGATCATGTCTGCGAAAGCCATACGTATGGCTGTCAACATGCTTACCTGAAGGTCATTTCAAAGAGTGTTTTTGGCTGGACGTGCCTAAACAAAAAGAAAACCTCGAGTACAAGGTCCACTTCACTGGGATGGTGTTGCTAGGTAACAGCTAATGAAAACCTCAGTATCTCTCTGTGCTAGCTAACTTACTTCGAGGACAGATATTGTACGGTCAGACGAGCTTTGATTGGTTTGGTCTTGCCTCTGTTGCACAGCCTTCCAAGCTTGTGGTACTTAGGCTCGACTGTTAGTCGCCAAAAGCAAAGGTTGAGACAGAAAACGGACGTCTACAGAAACTCTATATGCTTTTACATTAGCCTTGTAGGGCCAGGACAATTCCCGCGTTGGCACCGGACTTCAATCTCAATCTCAGGCTTCATTTGCTGACATTGTAGTGGAAAACTCTTGCCGGGTGGGTGCGACCGAAAGAGCTTCCTCTGGGTAAGATCAGCGGGAGCCCTGAAAGTCTGCAGAACGACGGTCACGCCTCAGTTCCTTTATCGTTGAAAATCGTTAGAGGCCTGCGGCAAGGCCGGACGCTGGGACAGTCACATCGCATTTTATGGACGCACGAAGACATATCCACGTAGACATGACTCTGTATACACACAGTATAACTAATACTATGCTCTGTACGCACCATTCCAATTTCAGATTTGAGACAAAACATCCTGACACATATTAGTAAACGATTCGGATGCACCGCCGATCAAGACTCACCACGTTCCATGGTTCTGTACGTCGAGTCATCATGGCGGCTATTGGTCCGGAGCATGTTCCACCGGATCAATACATCCCCGGCTAACACTTTTTCGGGCGGACCCTGCGCTTTTCGAGCCAGTCGCCAGTCTACGTGGGAGTGCTCAATGAGCTGTCCGGAAGTTACGTCGAAGTTTCTGCTAGTTGAACCAAGTCATGGCATGAACGGACTCCAATCAGGCCACCCAGCGAGCCTTGCTGGTCACCTCCACCATTTCACGAGGCTGCGCCGCGCATTAAATGATTGGTTCGATCGATATGTGAGCACGCCACGCCAATCGTTTTCGTCAATAGCAATCTGCAGCAAACACCAATGCTGTGTACCCTAGGCTAACACTCACAGCACGGCTCATGATGGTCCAATTGCGCGATAGTCTCGGGATGGATACGGGATGCTTTTCCCCAAGAACCAGGAAACATCGGAATACTTAAACAAGAAGACCTGCTGGTGATCAATTTCTGTTGGAGTGAATGGAGGCGTTTGGGGGGGTTTCGCTCATCGTTCATCGCATGAGAATATGCATGCGATAGACGTGTGAGGGGCAATGTACAGCTTCCAGTCCGAGGCTCTCGGGTAGAGTGCTTCCGAACGTGGAATCTTCGCTGTACTGACTCTTGATTGGCATTCGGCCTCGACCATGTTACGTTGCTGGGCTATGTATATGCAGGTCATGCTGACTCAAAGAACCTAGTGTCAAGAACAATACGGCTACAGTCATCCACAACCACAGAGTTTGGATAAGCCAACAGCAGTGCGAGTTCTCTGGTTGAAGGCTAAGCTGATCGTAAGATGCAACAACGCTGATATCAAAGCTCTTAGAAACATTGACCGTGCGATGAAGACGCACAAGTACACACTAAGCTGTACGTAGGTAGGCAAGAGGTGCCCAAAATGTATCAGTTAGACGACCAACATGGAGCAAACCTGCGCTACATGCAACGTTTCCGCTGTCTTCACATCGATATCCGCATGCTGGTCGAGATGTCGACATCTCTCATGCAGCAAGCGCCCGGTGCCGCCGTTGCTAATGGACGGGTTTGCCACGTCGAGAAAGTGAGTATTGACCCTTAAGTGCTACCTGCACTTGGGTTACAGGGAACTGACTGGGAGTTTCTGCGCTTCATGCGCACCACTGAAGGCGTGCCGGTACCGGTGCAGAGCCCGCCGCCTCAGTGGGTCGGCCCGAGGGAAAGCTGAGGAAGACGGCCCAACGTACGGCTTATTGAGAAGAAGATGGAAGAAAGCAGTATGTTCATGCGAGCTGGGCCGATGACGAATAAGAAGCCTCTGTCTCGAGGTGGGCCATTCGAAATTTGAAAAGGGGGGTCCCGCACAACAATGAGCCAACGCCACAGTCATCCGTACAGCGTTTAGAACCCTGACCACAGCTGTAGATCCGACCCCATGATTGGACCACTGGTGCAAGTAATCGGAATCCTGACAGCGACCCTGACTTTCTCGCAAGTGCTGTTCTAGGTCGCTTAGAAGAATCCTGCCTAGCCAGCTACTGATCTTCAATGCAGTGTGTAGATGTATTGGTGTCTTGTGTTGTTTCAGAGCACCAATCCTGCGAACAGGAGTTAGTGTTCATTTGGGTTTCGATGATCTGATTCCGCAGTGTGATGTTGCAGCGTTTCGTGATCTCCCATCGGAGCTCAGCCACGTTTTGTTAACGCATATGCAGCCTTCTACGATCCTATCAGTTAGCATGGCATTCAGAACATGCCTCCATTCGCTAGCCTGACCTACGGTATATCAATTGTATGCAAAGGGGCCTGGACTTTGGTCGGCCCGATAATGCGCATGCTGCTACTGGGACAGGCTGGACTGGGATCCCCATACACATCGTATAAGTAAGTCGGAGAGAACACGATATTATTTGCCTTCGATGCACTAGCCAAGATGATCCTTAACATATTTTTTTGCCAAATCTTAAACGTACTACACAACATACGAACGTTCCAGATAATATCGGAGGCCAGCGATGAAACTCGAATACTCAGACGCTTCATACACTTCACTCTATCCTGTCGCGGAATTACCAGCAATAGACGACACAAATCAGCTACTTAATGCCAGCTATACGCCAGGCCTGATCATCGCAAAGGCCTCTTGTGGATGCGGTGCAAAAAAAGGCCACGGGGCTCGGCAAAGGGTACTGGATGGATACGCGACAGCGAGAGCACCAAGTAGTGATCGCCTGACACCGAATTCTATGGCCCACCCAGATGGTCACTCTGACCAGTTTCCAGCACCGCCGAAAGCATGGGAATGCTGCGGCTGTAAACAGAGATTTTATAATTTCGAGAAGGAATGCAACTTTTGCGCGACATTGTTCTGCAAAGACTGCAAGAAGATACCATGGAAATAGCTTGTTTCGTAAGACGACGGAGGAGCGCGGCACAAAGGTTCAGGTGTCAAACAACGTTGAGTATTGAAGCAGTACAGCTGACTCGCGGCAACCATTTCTTCGAGAAAGATTGTGACGTAGAAGAGGAACAATGCAGCTGAATTGATATCGTCTGCGACTCGTCTAGATTATTGGAGCGATGACCATATGCCAGAGTATAAAAAAGTGGTATTTGATGCCGTTAGATTCGTGAAGCCTCTGTAGAGGGCAAGGCAGCTTTCATGGTCAGCTAGAACAGCGCCAATGCATTTGGGGGGCTGCCCACGCCACCGGGCACATTCGCGGGTGAACTCGTTAGCAGAAAGGTCCACCTGTGCTCCTGTCGGCATTTCAGACTTAGGGCCTCGAGATCCCACAATTCTCCGATTGGCATCCCCCATAGTGGGAGGAGTGCAGCGTGTAAACTCGCTTCGAAACTGATTGGTGGCCAGATCTCTAGGCTAGTGTTATCGGTCGCAGCGGCCGCGAAGTAAAAGTCGTGCAGGAAGTCTTTCATATCTTCTGACGCTTCTAATCCAGCATACTGATGTTCCATAACGTTCCACGTACTGCGGTCCTGCTTTTGCTCTGTTGTGAGCGCATGATATCTTCTGAGCCAACCCGTTCGTATCAGAAGGATATCACCAGTCCGGAAAGTTACACCTTGAGACTCCGCACATGTCTTCAGATCTGCTACTGTGAGGGGGTGTCTGCTGAACGGATCATAGGGGCTGTGTCCCTGTGCCCAGTTGTACACGTCAAGTAACACACCCCTTCCCACTATCCCGTGTCGTGCCCAAGCATCGATTCCGAGCCTTCGCGATCTCTCAGGCCTTTCGTCCAGGTTATCTTCGCCTATAATATCCTCAGACACGACGCCGTTGTAGAAGCATCCCGAGCTCGGGTCAGCGAAATGTCTAAATCCATCCCATTGACTGCTGGATTGCGTGTTGATTGTCGTTTCGTCATCGAAGGCGCCCTTGCCGATTGGCTTAATTCTGTGCTCGAATGGTCTTCGTCCAAAAAAAGGAGGTGACGGTTGGCTCAAAGCTAGGTTGAGCGAGACAACAGATCCTGACTTGACATTTTCCTGTGCCGCAAATCTTATTCGCTCAGGAGTGAGGAGATTCAGTCGACCGAGCTCGTCTGACCCGCCCCAGAACCACGCCGAGCCGTCTGGCGTCCCTGCAACTACAGGAAGCTGGGCGCGTTTAGGGAAGCTGTCCCGATCACGATTAGGGTTGAGCCGCATTTTATGTGGTAGGTGCTTGTTTCGATACTCTTTGAGATGAGAGGAACATGTTTGGGCTTGTGTACTTCCATCTCAAAGGGGAACTCAAAAGCAAGGTGACGTCGTCATGTTGTCGTCAACAATGAGGCTGAAAAAGTCACGCCACACCAGCCCCACCAGGCTCGCTGTCGTGATGTTTCCGCTCTACCCCTAATTCAACTGCAACCAGCATAAACCTGAAGAGTACTATAACAGTACCAACACTATCCCCACGGCTGCTGCTTAAAAACAGAACTGTTGTGCCCAGGCAGCCCCCAACCTACATAATGCCGAGATCTACCGGCTTGCGGACGCCAGAATCCGATCAGTCCAGCTACGAACACGGAGCAGAGCGCTGAAGGATATACACAGTATCTCTTATCCAGTTACGCGAGTCTACACAGATGATCAGCACGTCGCAGGGTACACCGCCAGACCCTGCTATCATGTACCGTTAGAATTTGCCGTCGCTCAGTCACGAACAGTTCATTTGCAATTGTGCCATGACAGAAATAGACATTGCACCGGGATGAACGGGACGGGATACCTCGACACGAGGAATACCCAAGTCTTCACGCACATTTGAGAGCGTCTACCTAATTGACCGAGACGCTTGCTTGAGCCATTAGCCAGGCTGCAGGCATGGATCTAGAGTGCGCTCATGTGTGCTTGTCATCGAAGCAGCGCAAAAGTTCCATGCTTTCGTCCGAATCCGAATATCCGGTTCACCAATTTTGCGAGCCTCGCAAGCAGATGTACGGAAGATCATCACTTAGGGCCCGCAGGAGTACCGAATGCTTTGAGCAAGGGTAGCGATCGTCGTTCGGAGCAGGCCCGTCCGATGCTGCTTGTATTACTGTGGTGTCTGGCGGAAGTAGTGTAGGTGGGGAGCGGCGTCCAGGGGCTGGGATCTGAGCACAGTAGAGCACCTGCTAGCTATCTCAGCTAATAGGAGTAGGTTATGCTGCTGACTGTCTGCTCAGTCGCCTGTTAAATGCTGTTTAAATTTCACTTGCCACTCCGGGACCCACCTACACTACTTACGCCAGACACCACAGTATTCATAGGTAACGTTGAAGCCAGGAATCAATCCCGCGAACTTCAGTCCGACTTAGCCAATAGTATTCTGCGGGCTTTCAATAAAATCTTTGAAGATCACCATCATGCATTGAGCACCCCTGCAAGTACTTATGCAGATGTCATCTTTCAGATACGATGCAAGCCCGCTATCTACCCCGCAATTGCCACATGTGTCGTTTCACGAGCCGTACTAGCACATTACAGCCGTGCGTCTGCTTCATATTCCCTGCTTGATGATGCTAATGAGATATCCGTAAAGACCTCGCCTTCGGCAGTACCACCGTTGACTGGCAAAGAGCGACAACGGACCAAAGCGCTCCCGTTGGACGGCACATTGTGGGAACGTCCCGCTCGCCTGCTGCGCGTCTGCACAACATTCGCGGCATAAGCCGCTAGACAGGGACTACGTGAGCGTCGAAAGGCAGACCCGTGCATGCACGTAGGTCTTGCGAGCTGCAATGATTCGTTGGAACTTGTTCCGCGACTCATGCTGGAAAGTCCCGTCAAAGCATACCCTTGATGTCTGCTGCAACGACGGATTACTGCGGGATTTGTTGAACAATATTGCGACGCTAATGCAGTGGCAGATCGAGAGCAACATGCATTTTGGAAGAATAGAAGCATTGACAACAACATCAACAATGAGATAACATAGCGCCACTTTCCAATAGCGCCACCTCCGAAAAGTTGCGTCATACCTATTGGTGAGTGCAGCCTAGCCTGAACGCCTCGAGCTGAAACTCGAACCAAGAGAATCCCGCCTCAAAACCGCCCCCGAGGTTTAGACATCACTTCTTCAGAGCAGCATCGTACAAGCTGACCAAGATGCCAACCACAGCGCCAATCTGCAATCCGTGGTAGCCACCAGGAACATTGTTACGCACGACACCAACAGTCTGCCCCGAGAACGGACCCCAACCTGCATTGAAAGCGACCACTTTTCCAGGTTCGCCCACCAACGATGCATCAACAATGGGCAGCTTGAACGCGCTATATGCCAAGATAGCCTTGACAATGTTGAAGACAAGCGGGTCTGCAGGGTACTGACGGTGCGAAGACTTGTGATTGGTGTTTGATCGCAGGGTCAAATTGAAGAAGTAAGAGAGAACAAACGGCAGCACCCAGCTTGTCAAGGACCACAGCGTAGCCGGTGCCCACCACTCGCTCGTCAGAAGTGTCCAGAAATCAGGAATGTGTAGGTAATGGCTGTTCTCGGTGTCGATCGCAAAAGCAGGCGTCGTCTGCAGTGTGTTGAATTGCAATCCTGCAGCCTCGATGAGCAGGATCAGTGTCTGGATGGCAGCAACTGAGCTAACGTTCTCACGAATGGTCTCTTTGACCTCGTCGACTCGTGTTCTCTCCCATAGTTCGGACGCCTTAGTCTTCGCCGCTTGGAACGATTGGTCGGCAACTTCGGCAAGTTGAGACGGCGAGGCTGGCAGGTCGATCTCGTTGCCGATCTGGGAGATACGTCGTGGTATTGTTCGTGGGGTCTGCTGAGACAGGCTCTTCGTCAGGCCTTGAGTGGTCTGTCCAATGCTCTGGGATGCGGCCTGGACAGTCTTGGATGCGGACTGAGCAGCTGATTGGGCGATTTCGCGTGGTGTACGCGTTGTAAGTGGCGCTCTCTTCTCTGGTGTGGATTCCTCACTACAATTTTGTCAACCTAGCGCGTCACGCGTCGTGCGTGCTGCGATACTTACGACGGTGCCTTCACGAGCGTCCTGCGACGCGTCGACTTCACAGTAGAGAGGGGTTCCGGTGACGAATATTCGCGCTTGAGGGGAGAGCCTCCACGACTGTAGTAGTCCTTGAAGTTTGGATGCTTGGCATATGTGGTCTCGTTGTTGTTCAGATGGTCTTCAAGCGCAAGCACCAGATCGTCCTTCAATAAACCATCTGCACTACAACATCAGGGCTTAGCGATCAGTCATATCAGGAAATAAGTCTTGGACGTACTCGGCAAGCTTCGCGGTCTGCGCGAGCTCAATAAGCTCGCCTTTGCGCTTCTTTTGCAACCAAGAACGAGACATCGCGACTAGAGCGGATGCAGTCGCGTCAGTGAGGCGACCAAGAAAATATCAATATCGAAGCGACTGAAGCGCGTTGTGATAGAAATTCTGGGATGTGTGGTGATGTGGGGGAGTTGCTAGACGCGAACGATGTAAACAAAGTGGCTGGGACACGTCAGGTGATTGGCGCTAGCCCTCTATCATCACAGTCTCTCTAACACTCTACTTTAAAAACACGCTGCTTGCGACGCCACGTCCGAAATGTAGACTCCGATTGTAACGGTTGCTGCTTCCCATAGAAGTTCTTGAGGATGACAGGTCCGTTATCTTAGGGCGTTTTCTGGGCCGCTGATAGTGAATGAGCAGGGATGCGGCAAAGAGCGGGCTTTTGGTCTTAGTCAGCGGCGACTGAGGACTCTGTTGCAAGCTCTTGCTACACATTATGAGATCAAGAATCTACGTAGACTTGCAGCTCATGCTCGACTTGAACTGCACAGTTATGTTCTAGGCTTTATCCTTTGTTGTTATTGTGATTGTCTTGTTGAAGTTGCTGGACTTGGAGATAGTTCATGCGCGGATTTTAAGTCTTGGCACAAGAATTGTCCAGGCGTCACACTGTTGCAACAACAGCAACGTCACTCCTTGCACCTTCCATCTGCCCATCACACGTTTTCCTTGGTTTCTTCTCTTTCTCCTTGTCTACCACTCCCTCAATTTCGCATAATTACGGCGCCCACGTCGCGGCTCAACGCTAATGGTACTTGCCCGAGTGGCCAACTTTTTTACGAACGGAGAATCCACACAAAATCTGGTTGACGAGGGGAGAAGAGATGTCGTTTCCCCGATGGACAGCGTCGCATCGAGTGCGGCAAACACGGCAGGGGTTATAGCCGAGGAGACTGAGGATGAGGGCCGTCCACCCTACATTCACGTAAGGAAGCCTAGAGTCGGCTCCAAAAGACATTGATTGACAGTAGCACAGGCGATGCTGGCTGGAGGCTTAGGAGGCTTGACCGGTGATATGCTCATGCACTCCCTCGACACAGTGAAGACACGACAACAGGGCGATCCGCATATGCCACCGAAATACACGTCTATGGGCAGCACATATTATACAATCTGGAGGCAAGAAGGATTCGTGAGGGGTCTGTACGGCGGCGTAAAGCCTGCGTTTCTTGGGTCGTTTTGCGGGACAGTATGTTTCTTCGGAACGTATGAATACAGCAAACGATTTATGATCGATAATGGCATTGCACCGTCAGTGGCATACTTTACAGCTGGTTTGTCTCACTCGACACCTAGTGAAGTCGAAGACTGACAGAAGATAGGTCTCCTCGGTGATCTTGCTGCCGCGCCGTCCTACGTACCGTCCGAAGTGCTGAAAACTCGCCTGCAACTGCAGGGTCGATACAACAACCCATGCTTCTACTCAGGCTACAACTATCGCTCCACCACCGATGCCGCTCGTGTAATCATCAGAACAGAAGGCTTCAGTGCGCTGTTTCATGGGTACAAGGCTACTCTATGGCGTGACCTGCCTTTCTCTGCATTGCAGTTTACCTTCTACGAGAAAGAAAGAGACCTTGCGAAAAGCTACATGGGTTCAAACAATATCGGCCTGTTGCTGGAGATCGCGACGGCAGCAAGTGCAGGAGGAGCAGCAGGTGTCATCACTACGCCTTTGGACGTGGTTAAAACGCGAATCCAGACCCAGCTACCTGAACTTCCGGAAGCCTCCAAATACCCGGCGAAACCAGCGATCACGCCCTCGTCGTCCTCCAAGCACACATCCACCTCAAAATCAACAACTACGCATACATCGCATAACCGTCCCATATCGACTTCGTCACCTTCTACAACACTCAAAGCACACGGCGCTGCAACCCTCGACACATCCTCCGTTTACACCGGATTGAAGATCATATACAAGACAGAAGGAATTGCAGGGTGGTTTAGAGGTGTGGGACCACGTTTTGTCTGGACAAGCGTCCAGAGTGGAACGATGCTGGTACTGTACCAGACGTTGTTGAGAAAGTTCGAGCAACATCGGCTTGTTAATGCGGGAGAAGACCTGTAAAATATTGTACGACCATGTCGAGATACGCGGGTTGGACTAAAGCATCACAAGAAATGCATTGACGGCGTTTGGATTCGCTTGAGAAGCGATAGACTAGAGCAGGGTTACCCTCAATTGTACATTTTGATCATGACATTCAGTGCTGCTCAGCATCCATTCATCATGGGCATCCTCAAAGCTTTACGCTAGTACGTGCAAACTAAACCAGAACATGGCTTGCTAGCACCAAAATAATACCTACTCCTCCACGAATGCATTACCTGAACGCCTGCGCGATATGTACGAGACTGCTGCCAACAAAAGATCATTCGCACAGCCATCGATGAACACACCACTAACACTTCACCACTGCTGGTACTGTCTTCAGCTAGCAAATACCTTCCTAACCTTTGTCTTGAGATGCAGCGGGTATGTAGTCCGGACTCCTGAGCACTGGTCAAGGGAAGGTGCCGATGCACGCTGACGTTGAGGAAGATGCTGACGAGTTCTCGAACTGGGCCTCGGATAGGATTCAGCGAAACCCACCACCACCCTTTTCGCACGATCAGCTTGCAGTATTGCCACTGATTTCCTTCTGACCTGGTTAAGATGGATATAGTGTGCAGGACCTGCAATCTTGTTCGATTCTGGTAGAGGAACCGACTTGTATTGTGTAATTATAAGTATGGAAGAATGTTCTCAACTCTACACACGCCTCTTGCTGAAAAGCTCTGAGTGTGTGCTTTAGATGATCAGCTGCTTCATTTTAGCCTCCAGAGGCAACACAATCTCGGTCGGAGCGTTTGTACGTCACGTGTGGGTGTCCATGCTCGATGATAACAGCTCCATGGCTTCCTCCACTCGTTGGAAATCACTCAGCATCACTAGCTTCTCAAGGTCATGTTCGAATTGGTCTTTATTGTCGTACTAATTAGCAGCGATAATCACGCCACCACGTCATTGCTCATTCTCACCGGCGAAGAAAGCCGATAGCCTAGAACATAGACACAGGGGAAAGAAGCACCGGCGCTGATGACCCCTCATAATACATAATCACATTCTGCGCTAAAGTCTAGTGCGTATCTCGACCGTAGTCGCGGAATTGCAGTTACGAGTCTATATCAACCTCACCTCTACTGTGCCTGCCAGGATATATGGACCACCTCTCATACAGAACCGGTTATTGGCAGCTGCTTCTGGTTGGCTATGTGCGTCTGACTAGACAGAAGTGACATTCAGGGAAACAGCCTACAGGCTTGAAACATGGGCTTTGACCACTCACAAAGGTTTTAGGGGTGGTCTGGACGTTTTGGCAACCATTCTACCCATTCACATACACTTACCACGGAGGAACGCCACAAACAGCGTAATCACCTTCGGAAGCTCACAGCGCTCGTTTCTAACAGTCTGGTATTGGTGTCTTTAGCAACACTGTATCTGTTGCTAGAGCCTAGAAGGACAGACCCTCGGTCCATCGAAGAGACGCAATTATAGGACAAGAATTGCAATAAGGCTTACTAACCTGTATGTTGAATATGTTGAATAGCGACACGATACCCTGCTAATACACTAACTCCCGTGCACGAGTTCAAGTGTTCTATAACCACTAATCTCGCATACAAGTCGAAATCGCCGACAAACGTCCGCGCATTTATCGGGATTTTCTATACTTCTCTATCTCGCAGACATCGCTTCAAGCATTACACTCCCCTTCACCTCAGCAATCAAAGACCTAACCAACAGTAAGCCGGCCCGTTCTGCTGCCAGCCCCAGAACAAACCATGCAAGAGCAACAACACCCGGCAAAGCTTCAGCGCCCACCATCAAGTCTAGCATCAGTAGGCCAAGTCCCCCTCGAACCTACAACTACAACCGCACCGTCGCTATACCTCACCATCTTAAACACGAACATTATAGACCCAGACCCAGCTGAAGAGCACTCCCGACCTGCACAGTACGCACGACAAGCAAACACCAGGCCCATGCTTCGACACCCAACAGCGCAGGTCCACGCACCACACTCCCCTTCAGCTTCCTGCCTCCGTCCTCCTCCCCCCTCTCCCGCTCTCTTCACCCATCTCCTCCTTCTTCTCCCTTCCACATAACCCCCGCTGAGACAACCATGCTAGCCCCCCCCAGCCCCCCCCGATTCCTGCTTTACACCCACACGCCATACACCCACCCGCACAACTCCCCGGCTTCTAACCTGCCATCCGTAGGCTAGCCGCCAGTATACTCCACTACTCGGGAAACAGTACAGTCTGACCTGCTGGCCATGCACTAGCTCCATTTCCATGCTCCATTTCCACGCACCACGCACCACCCATGCACCCCCGACCCATGCTCAACCCTCAACCCTCCTCCGCTGACTCACTCACTCCCTCCCTCACGCGCCTGACCTAACCTAACCTAGAACCCAGACAGTGCCAGTACACACGTGCAATACCAGACCGGGGCCTTGGTTTGACCGCGCGCCGGGGACGAGGTGCAAGTTCCGAGGTGCGAGTTCGAGCGCGCGCTGGGGGACGAGGGGTGAAGAAGGAGAAAATGTGGGTTGAGGGGGAGGGGAGGGGGGGGGGGGGGTAAATATGGCGAGAACAAGGGGGGAATGGGCAGGGGAGGGGCTTGGGGGGGTGTTGGGGGGGTGGGGGATGGGGGGGGTTGTGTTGG
>JAFISE010000061.1:0-177603 GCA_022560025.1 Stagonosporopsis chrysanthemi | reverse complement strand
GGGAAGACTGTACCGAGGAGCAGTTGGAAGACGGATCTGAGTCGGGTAGTTGTCAGGTAATGTAAGATGGGCTTGAAGAACTCGGCTTGTTCTTACATTTACTGCTACAGAGATAGACTTACTAAACTCTAACGTTGTACTTGATAGATTCTGCTACACAACACCTACAAGCTTAGGCTTAGTTACCTCTAGCTCTACTGCCTATTCTACAGAAGACTAGCTACGAGCTTGTACTACACTGCGTGCAGAAGTAAAGGATCTGTGCAGTGTAGGTGTGCAAAAGCTTAGCTAAACTATCTACTACCTATTAACTTAGGTAGAGCTCTTTTACAGCAAACTTAATAGCCTAAGGCAGAAGCTATACCTAAAGCAGAAGCAGCAGAAGCAACCTAGCAGGCAATTAGACCTGCAACAGCATTAGAAGTACTACAGCAGAGCAATAGTGTAGTCTCCTTAGTCTATTTAGGAGGCACAGGTTTAAATAGCTATTAATAAAAGGAACAAAGAAGAGGAAGAGCAAAAAAAAGCAGAGATAAGGGAGTTAGCAGCTGCTAATAAGCTATACAAGGAGATAATTAAAGAAGAGAAGTATTAACAGCAGGCAAGGGAGAAGGAAGAGCGTGCAAGGATAAAGGCAGAGGAACGTCAAGTAATAGACGTCTAGAAAGCTGCTAGAGCCGCTGCCAAACAGGCCAACAACGCTGCAAAAGCTATACAACAGTTCTAAAGAGGTAAGACTACAACCTTAAAAGCTTCTGCAGTTAAACTAAAGCCTGTGCGTTATGCTGTAGGTGCTTATAGTCGCCTAAAGCCTGCGACGCCTCCTCTACTAGCTTGCACACACACTACTTGCAGCAGCTGCACTGCCACTTTATATAGATAACTTTTGCATAAGAACTTTGTCGCATAGGTCTATAGAATACTGTACCAAAATATCCCGCAATAATAACTATTAGACGTGGCTCTACAACCTCATTTGTGTTGGCTACCAAAAGCGTTGAACCGTGCATTGGTTGAATCCGTGCATCGGGTGCACGGACACGGTAGCACGCTTGCACAAGCACCCGCATGGTGCAACCAATTGCAACTCAGGCAGCAATGCCAGCTCCAACATCATAACGATGACCTTATGTCAAGGCATTCTCTGCATTGACAGGCCTCTCACTGCTCACTGTGCGTGCAGGATAGGGATCAATATCCTGGGCATCAACGATACATCAAGGATGGACAACTTTACCATCGCTGTTTTGTAGCAGCCAGGTTCCTCTTGTTCGCGATGGAAACTCTATCGTTGATCAGGGCGGCTGGAGGACCTTTAGCCCCTCTTGACATCAACAAGCACGATATCAGGCTTCTACACTTGAAAGCTGCACCGTTTGCGGATGACATTGAATTCCGCTTCGAGGCCGTCAGTTTCGACGATGAGCCAAAGTACGAAGCACTATCATATGCCTGGAGTACAGAGCTTTTACCAAGACCTGTAATAGCTGATACATGTCACCTTCTGACCATTACCGAGAACCTTAATTGCGCCCTTCGTCATCTCAGGCATCGAAGTGATTACGATTGTGTTCTGTGGCTTGATGCTTTGTGCATAAATCAAGAAGAACTTGGAGAGCAGGAGCACCAAGTTCAGCTCATGAGCAAGGTCTATATATATGCTTCGGAAGTCACGATATGGCTTGGAGCGGATGCACATGGAGGGTTTTCGCAGATTCTTCGACACTTAACCTACTGAATAGCCCCTGTCTCTCCAAATGATGAGCAAGTGCTTTAAAAAAGGCGTGGTTCGTTTGAGCAAGCTGCCATGATTCTCTAGAGTCTTGGTCTTTCAAGAGCTTGTCCTGTCTAAACGAGATCCTACAGTCTGCCTTGGGCGCCGTCGTCTCCCGTGGTCGATACTCGCTCTGGCAAATCACTATGACACGGTCGATTAGCGTCCTCCAGAGGCCGTGCAAAAGACATGGAGCTTCCAGAAATTGAGGACTATGTCGGCAAGACAATCATTATACAACCGACTGCGCGGCACACAAGAATTGAGGGCAACAGATCTTCGCGACAAAGTATGCAGTCTCGGCCATCACTCGTCTTCAGAACGCATTACTCTTGATCACTCTGTGTCTATTCGAAGAGTTCTTGCGCAGGCAACTGCAGCCATACTGCAGGACGATGATTCTCGACTCTTTACAGTGTACCCGTTGTACGTTCCTCGAGTCGAGGGTAGTCCTGTCTTGTTTGTAACATCAACCCGATTTTCATGGATACCCGGTCTAGCATATTAGTCCAATCATACTCCTGGGATGTATTCCAATACGGGCCTGTATTGGATACCGGACAAAATTCTCGAAAAGGCTGTTCAGTTTGATCGCTTCAAAAGTCGCGGAGGTGTTTTACTACCACTCTTCAAACCAAGCCTATCTGTTGACCATACTATCCTCTTAGTGCAAGGTCATGTCCTGGGTCGCCTCTCCTGGATGTTGACTCTAGAGTTATTCGAGAGCTCCACTGCAGCACGGCGTTTCCGCGAGCTTTACCACCGTTCTGCAAAGCAGCACGGCTTTACAGCTCGCTCGTTTGGTCAAGTCTTATGTGCTCGGGACTAGGTAAAGGATGATCCCTATTCTCGGGTCGCATTTGAAGAACTCCTGGAAGACTCCTGCCCAAGAGATAACACAGCATTCATAGGATCTCAGGAGATACCCCTAATAGCCAGTCATCGTACAATCTTTGCAACAGATCGTGGTCACTTCGATCGATCTTATCACCCACTACCGGACGGTATCGCGGAAGGTGACCTGTTAGTTCCCCTTTTTGACATGGACATCCCCTTCCTACTACGCCCACTCGAGGGTAGAAAATTTCGCATCAACGTTGCTTACGTTGTTGATTATAACTGGGGGTACGTAAAAGATCCTACACGTCACAAAGCCTGGCTAAACAGCGATAAGCCGAAAAAGAGGAATCTTCATATCGTATGACCTGTACAGTGCCGCCAGAGCAGATCGATCAAGATAACTTCGACTTCAATCCCTCATTACCGCCGTCTACACGCAAGGACCACTCTCCGCTTATCTCAAAATCACCCATAACTCCGTAGTGATCACTGACCCACTCCTCCTGACCCGCCCTTCTGACCTCCTCACGCTTGTCCTCCGCTACTTTTTCGCCAGCGCCAATTCTCTCAAATGTGTTTACCCGTACATCCCCACAATAAAGGATTTTGTCCATACGACTGCATCCAAATCTCCTCCTAATTGCAGCAGGAACTTGGTAACCCCACGTATATCCCTCGTCACTGTCTTCCTTGCCACCAAGAGAGAGATATGCGTCCTCAAGCCTGTTTTCAGTGTGTAGTTTCCGATCAAACGGCTGTATGGCATTCATATCGCCAGCGGTAAGCGCACAAGCCGCTTCTGGGGCGTGGAGATACTCGGCTACGGTGGAGAGCTGGTGTGGTCGGACTGGTGGATCTGCGACGAGGGATTCGAGGTGTACATTGCAGAGTCGCAACACCTTTTCCGATGCTTCTGCCGAGGCGGATGGGTTCGAAAGAGCAATGTCGACGAACAGTCCATCCCGGCTGAATTTGCTGAGTACCGGGACGCGGAAGACATTGGCAACCTTTAAGCGTGCATCGATAAGGGTCATTGTACCATAATGTGGTGTTAGCCAAGATGTTTGGTCCTTGTCAGTGATGACGAATCGATGTTGTATCCACTGGCAAGACGTTATGAGATCAAGGTCTGAGGGTGTCATCTCCTGCAGGAAGATCACAATGGCGGTCTCTGCTGGCGTTGAGGCCACGATACCCTCGAGATACTGCAAAGCAGCCGTCATGCGTTCGTCGCCGAAGGGTACTAGCATATCGATGTTCCAAGATATTACACGAATGGTCTTCGGGTTCACCGGGGCCTCCGGCAGGGCTGCTGGGACGTGGCTCGAGTGTGGAGTGGACCATTCTTTGTTCGGATCCTGAATGAAATATGACTGTGGTCTTGGCCGGTAGAACTCATTCTCGTGTCTCTGAGCTGGCCCGGATCTGAGCGCGGCCGTGAGTGCCTCCACGACCGGGGTTGGCGTCGAGGTCGACATAGTGCGCGTCAAATGTACGTTTCTGCAGAGGCACGGCGTTGAGTAAAAAAAATTACAAGCTGTGAAAGAAGTACAATGGTGTCTGGCTTTGTAGGAATGTCTACTCAGTGGTCTACTCAATGGTCTCACCACGCGAGGCAACATGACATTTGCGGGTAAGCGCGGGTGTGAGCAGCGAGCTTACAGCCAAAGATCGGCCAACCACTGATTTACACGGCCCTCTGATGCTTGCGTTTATATATAGGCCATATCTGATACGAATGCAGCCAGTACCATGTATGTAGGCGTGAAGCCTGCTGCACGTGATGACAAACTAGCGTGGTGGACCCCTGTCAACAATTCGGGGACCGTGTTGTGGCAGTCGCGACTTGCGGGAGCTACGACATCGAATGCATTCACGACAATAACGCAAGCCTCCAGCCACCAATTCTCCTCGTCGCCGCTTTCTCCGTCATTTCCGCATCGCCGGTGTTGATCTTGGTTGTCTACAACCCTGACGATGGGCTCACGACTCCACAATGCACCCATTGTTATTGACAACGGCAGCGGGACAATAAGAGCAGGATTTGCGGGCGAAGATGTCCCCAAAATCTTCTTCCCTTCATACGTTGGGCGGCCGAAGCATGTACGCACAATGGCAGGAGCAGTGGAGGGTGAGGTGTGGGTTGGCAATCAAGCGAAAGAATACAAAGGGCTCTGCAAGCTGAACTACCCACTGGAGCACGGCATCGTCACAGACTGGGATGATATGGAACGGATATGGCAGTATGTGTACAATCAAGGATTGGGGACTGTCAGCGAGGACGTAAGTGCGCATGAATTACGGACATCTCAAGCAGCGCATGGCGGGGCACATAGGCTGACTATCAATCACTCTGCAGCATCCAGTCCTCCTTACAGAACCGCCTCTGAATCCCCGGGAAAACCGCGATGTCGCCGCTCAAATCCTCTTCGAGACGTTCAACGTCCCCGCGCTATACAGCTCTGTGCAGGCTGTTCTAGCTCTCTACGCCTCAGGAAAGACAACGGGGTTGGTTCTGGACTCTGGAGATGGCGTGTCGCATGCAGTACCTGTATTCCAGGGATTCTCTATACCGAACAGCATCAGGAGGATAGACGTAGCTGGCAGGGACGTAACGGAGCAGCTGCAGCTGCAGCTACGGAAGGGGGGTCACATCTTCCACACGAGCGCGGAGAAAGAGATTGTAAAAAGCATAAAGGAGACAACAAGTTACGTGGCCCTCGATATCGCCAAAGAAGAGAAGGAGTGGTCTGGCAGCCGATCGGAGGGCAAAAGCGCCGACTACACGTTGCCTGATGGACAGAGGCTGAAGGTGAGCTGAATACTCTGTACCGCGGTTGAACACGAGCTGAACAAGTCTAGATTGGTGCAGAACGCTTTCGCGCACCCGAGATTCTCTTCAATCCCGAGCTCATTGGTCTTGAGTACCCTGGTGTGCACCAGATCGTCGTCGAAGCGATTCAGAGGACAGACATGGACCTGCGCAAGGCGCTCTATGGCAGCATTGTGCTCTCTGGTGGTTCCACGTTGACCAAGGGATTCGGTAACAGGCTACTCAGCGAAGTGCAGAAACTGGCGGTGAAGGACATGAGGATTAAGATTCACGCCCCGCCCGAGCGTATTTACACCACGTGGTCTGGCGGCAGCATCCTCGCTGGCCTCAGTACCTTCAAGAAGGTCGGTTCCTGACTTGCAAACAAAGGGTACGAGTTTAGACTGACACGTGTTGCAGATGTGGGTCGAAAAAGACGAGTGGCAGGAGAACCCAGACATCATCCATGCCAAATTCGCCTAGACGATGCATCAAGACCTCGGACGCGGTCAAAGCACCGCCTGCGCTTCCCCACAGCGTCGCCCGCCTCCGCAAAAGACTCATCCACGGTTCGAGAAGCTGCATGACGCTTGTGCCCCCGGGGTGTTAGTCATAGGAATCGGATTTGCAGAACCGACGTCCAAAGAACATCACAGGACCCTGCACGCCTGGCATCCTCCGGATCAACGTGTCAGCCGCTTTGTGACGGGAGTGCTACCGTAGTGTGTTTCCCCGCATTTGCCAGCGAGTTTCCAATTTGGGCTTGTTTCTGTTACTTAACCCTGACATGGGCATCGCATGGGTTTGAGGGGTTTGCAGAGCAGTGTTGCATCATACATGGCGTTTGTGTGATCGCGAAGGGATACCCATATGATTTTGAGATGCATTCAATACAATGATACAGCACGTTCGAGCTCGCAATGGCAGGTGCGGTGGACTCGGGTGTAGAGGGCTGCAACGCATGGTTGGTCGACCAGATCGCAAACGCCAGGTATCGTCAACTCTTGTCTACTATGGTGTGACTTGTTTAGCCATGTGCGACTGCAATGGCACAAAATTGCGCAATGACAGAATGCAGCGTCGACGATCTGGCCGCGGCGCCTCAGCGCGACTCGCAAGGGGGGAAATGAGCACACCGCTGAGTCGCTGACGAGGCGAGTGCGTGTTGTCCTCCTCGTGCCCGGTACCTCCGTACGAGCCATGTCTGGGAGCGTCTGGATTGCCGAGACTCACGATGTTCAGCGTCATGTGCGACGCCTTGTCCGGGGCAGCCTGTGGGCAGAGCTGAAAGGAAATTGCGCGTGGCACCGAAGCAAGGCTGCCGTCAGGGGGACACCACAGCGACAACATCGTGAATCACGATCGTGAGCTTCAGATTTTGCGTGCGGCCCCCCATCGGCCAGGCACCACGATACAATGACGGCGGTTGCGCGGGAGGGAAAACTCTGCCGCCTCCATAACTCCGCCAGGTCGCGACGGGCGATGCCTCACATCATTACGCACGGCTGCAAGATCATGGCGTCTTCGTCTTGTTTCTGGTCTGTTAAAATTCTGCAACACTGTTGGAAGTTTTCCATTACCCCCGAGAAATATTTTCATTGGTCGAGTGCAGGTCAGGTGCAGCTCAAACATGGCGCGCCCGGGCTATTACGCTATCGAATGCAAAGCCAAGGTGGCTCCGACGCCTTTCGCTGAGGACCGATGGCGACCGTGCTGCTTTGTTTGCGTGTGCGTGGCCCGCATGATCCAGAGACTGCCGTTAACTGCAAAGTGCTGGTTTATTTCCAAGCATGATGGTGCTCGTGCAATGCAATTGCGTTTGGATTCGTGGGTCAGAGAATTCTGACGGCCCCTTGCGTGAGCACCTGAGCTGCCATCTTCTACTGCTCCCATATAAGACAGCTACCCCAGTGCCACACCTGCCCATCACTTGACGATCCATCAAAGTACTGCACACCAGCCTGATCCCAAACTCAATCAAGAAACACTTACACGGTCCCACTCGACTTCACTTCACCACATTATCAATCAACCTTCCTGTCAATAGACAATCAACTCCCCAACAATCAAAATGGTCAACTTCCACATCACCGAGCCTCACCCTTCTGCCAAGTCGTACCTCTACTCTGGCCGTGGAGGTGCTGGCAACGTTACCCGCATTCAGACTTCTGAGATCACCGACGGCCGCACAGCAACAGGCCCGGCATCTCGCGTCAAGCTCACTCCTCCTCCCTCCACCGGTTACTTCGCCTCTGGACGCGGTGGCGCTGGCAACATGCGCACCCACAAGGAGCGCGCCATGTTCAGCTTCGATGAGGAGCTCGAGCAGCAGGAGCGTCTTCGCAGCCAGCAAGCCCCCGTCTACCACATTGGCCGTGGCGGCGCTGGCAACCTCGTCGATGAAATGAAGCCCAGGAGCCAGCGCCACAACTCCGCATCCTCGAGCAGCTCTGTTGAGAGCGAGAAGGATGGTGTCCGCAGGAGTCTTGAGAGGTGGAGCAGCCGTCTGTCCCGCAAGGTGTCAAACTACTAGACAGTCTGCTTCACTTCTCTTCGCTACTCCTATTATGGTAGTCGACATCCGGTTGAGGGCTGGTCCTGATTCCCTCCCATCGACACACCTCATCTCCACACCATCTTCAAGCATTCAGCACGGCGTTTCGGATCATTGCACCATTACCACCAAAAGTTCAACATCATTTTCACATTCAACGAGTTGAGTCGGGTCTCAGCAAAAGCTTGAGGCTTGCTACGTTCTTCTCGGAAGAGGGCTGCTTTCATCATTTTACAACCAGCGGCGAAGGATATACCCAAGTGCCGGCGAGGGCTGAGGACAAAGAGTCCATCATGTAGGGTCTCAGACCACTTCAATCAATGAAATCATTCAAACACTTCACAAACCAGGCTTGAATCTATCATCATGTTCTTCGTGAAAACACCATCATAATCTCATCATGTCACAACACCCCTGACCCAACACAGCGCCAGTTCTCCCCGAACGCCGTGAAGTGTCGTTCCCCGACGGACTTGGCGCGCATCGCTAACTTCCCCGGATTTCATTGACCGGATTTGCGCTGCTTCAGCACGCTTGGCTGGAGATCTGGTGCTGGCGTGCATCGTTAGCGCGCTCGGCGGCCTCCGCCATGCTGGTGCGTCTTTAGCGCGTCGAGCGGTCAGCTGGCGAGAGCATAACAAGATCTTTGGGGTCGAGAGCGAGGCTGTAGCTCTTCAGAGGAAAGGGGTGCAAGCCACAAGCGGGAGGCGAAATGGTCTGTGACATGTGTAAGATTTTTTGTGGCGTGGGGGAGGTATTGCGTTAAGGGCGTGTAGGTTGAATGTACATGGACGAGTTTTTTTTTTGCACGCTTAGACATTGTCATCCTTCCCGGTGAGTGCGCGATTCAAGGGCATGGTATGGTGGATTGTGGATTCGAGGGCATGGCGGGTCCGGGACTCAAGAGCATCGTGGCGCTGTTGGTGTTGCTGCCAAACTAGGACGGAATTGGTGTGGCAGAAAAAGTCTATCAACACTCCGAGCTCTGACACTCAGGCTTTTCACATTACACACTCTTCGATATGGTGTGCTCGTCGCCACAGCATTATGCTAGCAGTGTCTCGAGTTCTTTCTAGTGATATGTTCCGCTCCAAATGAATCTGGTACAGTGGTACCTACTCTCATCTTCTGGATAGTCTCATTGTATCTCGTTGTCAGTTTCCTTTTATCGAGGCTCAGGCCTGCCTTGCTGTGATCTGCTATTTCTTCCTTTGTCTCTCATTCATTTCAGTCTGTTGTCTTGTTCTCCCGTACTCCAATCTTCACGCTCTCATTATCTTGTTTTTTATGCGCATGCCCTTGGCTGTGTCCTCAGCGAACCTGTAGCGGATGTGCCACCGACACTTTCGGGTCCGCTTTGCTCAGACTGGTTGCATTGGCTGGTGTTATCGTTGTTTCTGAATTTGGGAATGTTAACTTCTGATCTGAGTTGGATGCTGTTATTGCCTATCCACGACCACGAGAGGCACCCTCGTGTTAATTGTGCTCTTAGCTGTCAGAGCGATCTGCGTCCAAGCTATCTGACCTGCAACAACCCCATCAGCCTTTTCGTTGCGCCGCTGCGCAGATAAATCCTTGTGTGCCTTGAACTGCCAAGAAGGGTTGTCGACATCTTGGAATCAAACGTCTCGATGCTGTCATGTGGGCGTAACCTGAATCCCTTCCATGGGTAATGTGATTTGCTGTAGTTGCAACAACCGGGGCTCATCTTGATGTCATAAGAAGCATCTTGCTCGAGTATGCTTTTGGAACAATCATCTAAACACCTCCAAGCTCGTGCGCATTCAAGCACTTTAGCATTGTTTCGCATCAACATCGCGGTGATTGCTAGACTGGTCTCAAGACCGATGTACTATTCAAAATGAGTCTTTGAGGGTTGCTACAACACTGCTCGTCCTTCTCAGAGAAGTATTGAAGCTGAACTCTGGCACAAGTACTTACTACACTGCAACTGCCTCAACGCTTCGAATTCGCACTTGCCAAGGGTAGGAAGCCAGATGGGATGCTGCACTTTGCAATGCGTTAGTGTGCAGCATTATGGATTTCCAACGCAGACAATCTCCAAAAAAGGGTTCGTGTGAACCACGGCTCAGGTTATCGTTCACATCATCACACGCCGAAATCAGATCGCGACCCATTCTCAGCTCGATCCAAATGGTGTGTTGCACCAATCGTAGGCGTTGCTAAGCCCAGCGTGCCACTGTGACCTGGGCTGTGCGAAAGCCCATCTCCACAGTAGTGCAGTGCAACGCCGCGCTATATGCCACGGCAAACGGCAGTTCATAGTGCACCCAGCTAAGCAGCCTCTCGCGGAAGCTGTGTAACCCTTGCATTCACTTTCATCCGCCACACGCGAGGTGAACGCCCGACAAGGAGTACCCAGAGCTGCTCGAGGTCCCCTCTTGTATTCTCTCATCAGCTACAGCGCTTCGCTGCAGCTTTCCGCAAACTTGACGAGCTTAGCAATCAAGTAACACGATTTGCGCATTCACAATGGGCTGGATATCTCGTCACGGCAAGTGGCAAGGCGACCTCGCTCCGCCTAAATCCGATCCCATTCGTCTCAAGCATATCCTCGGCGGCTTTGTCTTCCTCGTCTTACTCGGCAGCTGGCTAGCTTGCTTTCCGCTTACTATTATCTTCGTACCAAAAGCTCAACTCACAGAGTACATGCCGAAGGGAGTACACTGCGCAACATGTGAAGAGATTTGGCGGCACAATCGGGATCTCTTCAACCGAGACGACATGTTTTGTTACGGACCGCCTGTCTATGTGAGTATGCGCACATTCTTGGAGAATCTTGAACAGAATTGACGTCGCGCAGGACCGGCCAACGACCAAGAAAGACGAGGTCATGTTTACCAAGGAGAAGAGATGCTGGGCGACCAAGAAGGGCCATGATGAGTGGATGCGTCCACTCTCAGTCGCAGACGAGGAGACGAAGACGTGGGCTGAAGAAGTGCGAATCAAGGCAATCAGAGGTGGTTCTTGGCCTTGACCGGCATCATGGCCCATGGCACGTGAAACCGCCCTTCAAAGGGCGAGTTGTCATCTCAGCGGATACAGCGAAGGATGCGTCAGGCTAAAGGCCTTGTTTTTGCAGAAGAATTCCAAAGACGTGCTGAACACCATGCTGTGGTAGACGCTGGCCTTTGCTGGTGGTGGACAGTGATTTCGATCTTTTGCAAAGAACATACAGTAGTTAATGTACAACATGCGCGTTCCAAAGTCTTTGGATTTCTCACTCTGACACACAGTTTGTACATCCTGTCAGCCAGCGCTTGTTCTTCAGGCTACGTTGATTGCTGTATATACTCAAACTGATGATGTGCTTTTTCAATGTGCGATTACCAAACCGCGGTGCGTTTGCAAAGAGGTACCAGACTACTTGCTCTTGCGGCGAATATTTAGGGAATTTGCACGAAACAGCTACTTCAGCCTTAACAGCTTCAATTCGCCCCCCACATGTTCAAACCCCTGCGTTGCGCAGAGCACGCTAAAAGAACAGTCGCGATATCTTCTCTTCGAATTCTGCCCTCCGCCTCTCATCCGTCTCGAAAAGTAGACCGCCAGATCCAACACCATTGCCGTAAATTCGAGCAAGCCCGCACCTCTTCAGCAGCGTATGAACGTTGCCTCAACTATAACAACAACATCAGCACAAGATCCTCACTGCCTTGGACCACCACATTGGATCCTTCAAGAAACAACTCTGACCACGCCATGACCTCCCCACGCTTCCAAATAATAAGCGATCTTCACCTCGAAACACCTCTCCAGACACCATCCTACACCCACTTCTCTGCACCTACCAACTTCCCCCTGCTCGCGCCTAACCTCTTCTTCCTCGGCGACATTGGTCTAATCAGCCATACGCAACCGCTCCTCACCTTCCTTCGCTCGCTCCTCTCTCGCTCCGCCACCCTCCAAATCTTCTACGTCCTCGACAACCACGAGCCATACCACCAAACCCTTGAGAACGCGCTCTCCCAAATGTCCTCCATAGAAACGACCCTCAATCACGACTACGGCCCCCGCTTCCATCTCATGCACCGCCGACGCATCGATCTAGACGCCACCACCACGCTCCTCGGCTGCACACTCTGAAGCCACGTCCCCGCGCAGCATGCGCACGCCGTCGCCTCCGCACTGAAAGATTTCGACGACAAGACGGGGATCTGGGACCGCTCGCTGGACGATCACAATGCGGACCACGCTGCGGATTTAGCATGGGTCAACAAACAGGTCGCCCTGATTGAGGGAGGCGAGCCGCACAGAGAAATAGTGATTCTGACGCACCATAGCCCGACGACAGATGCAAGAGCGAATAGTCCCAGGTTTCCGCCCGAGAGGCCGCTGAATACGGGGTTCCGCACGGATTTGAGCAGAGAGAGGTGCTGGATGAGTGAGAGGGTGAAGGTGTGGGCGTACGGGCATACGCATTTTAGTTGTCAGTTTGTTGAGGGTGGCGAGGGGGAGAGTGTTGGGGGGCAGAGAGGAAGGAGAAAGTTGGTGGTGAGTAATCAGAAGGGGTATGCGTATCCTGGTGGCAAGGGGAGTTGGACAGTCGAGCCTGTGGTTGTTGGGAGGGAGGAGGGGGTGTGGAAGGTCGTTATTGGAGAGAAGACGGAGAACCAATGGACAGAAAGGTGTGAGGCAGGAACTTGATGGTGGGTATACTAACATTTGGCAGAAGAGACAAAAGTAGACACAAGGCTCGAAACAACCCTAAATGAAGAGGGCATTGTGGGGGACTCAACACGAGAGGCGCAAATATTGCCGAACATACAAAACATTCATGGAAAGTTTGTTGATGGACGTCAGACAAATCACCACAGTCAATGCTATAGCGGTTTGAAGATAATGTATCCATTGCTTACGTATACGTACACACCGTCCGTCACGGTAATGCATCCACAGCGCCAGCTACAGCTCAAACCTGTTTCCACACCGACCCAGCCTTACTGTACGCCGTCATTCCCAACCTTGTTGCTTAAACTGGCAACAGGGCTCAAGGGAGAAAGTGTTGATGCTAATGACCAACCGTCTTGAGAATACACTACCACCGAAGGGAATGCGCAGAATCAAAGAAGAACACACCAGTAACGCCAAGCCATAGCACCCGGCTGCACCAGCCATGTGTGAACAAGAAGCCAAAGGAAAGGACCGAGTAAACGCGCCGCAACACCGAGAAATGAATCAGATCCACCACCATGTATGTACGTGTTCTGAGAGAGAGGGAAGGACCACCGAACGTTCGACAAGATCGTGGTCACATTCCGGTGCCAACGGAACCTTCGGCACCTGATGTGGTAAGAGAAGCCTTTTATTGACCGGGGGATGTTGTGTTTCCTTGTTGTGGACATGCCAGCATGACGTAGGCCAAGCGCCTGACCATGCATGTGCGCTGCACCACGAGGAGAGGAAGGATAAGGTGCGTGAATTACAAGCTTGTATGAGCGGGTAAGAAGATTGAGGTAAAGCAAACCTCAGGGGTTACTGGTTGAGCCTCCGGGATGAGCCGGAAGCTTACCTGGCGACCTCAGACGGCGAGTTTACCTGAGTGGGGGGTCAGCAACTTGTGTTGTGAGACAAAATGCTAGTGTCCGTTGTGCCGGTCATTTGCACTTGGCTGGTGAACATACCGGTTCATCATTTGACCCTGCATTGGCATCCCCATGTGGTGGACGCCGTTATGTTGCAGTTGGGCGATACCATAGGGATTTTGATGGCTGACGTCGCTACCAAGGAAGTTGTTCATAGCGTTGCCGTGAAGGCCCTGAGCCTGCGAGACTGGGCAGTCCTTGTGGGCGAGCAGTAGAGTCTTAAGGTTTACTATCTCCTCGCGAAGCTGGGTGACGGTAGCAGAGAGAGCATCGTTCTCTGTGCTGAACAGCTCGACCTTGGCCTGCAAGTTGGCAAGCCACTGCTTTTTTCTTTGACGGCACTTGAGGGCAGCGACACTGGTGTTGTTAGTATCGGAGCGCGAGCAATAATATGAGAAAGGACATACCGGTTTCTCTCGAGGAAGTTCTTGCGCTTCTCCTCGTCGGTCATCTTACGACCCTTGCTGTCGAATTCCTCCTCCTTCATGTTGGCAGTCTCATCATCGGAGTCGTCCTCGTCGTCCATGGGAGCAGGCATACCCTTCTTGCGACCACCTTTGGGGGCGTCTTCGGCTTTGCGCTTGGTACCGGCGGCTTGTTTGCCGTTAGCAGCACCTTTCTTGCCTCGTGAGCGAGTGCTCTTGTTCTGCTCACTTTGACCAGACTCTGAGAAGTCACCAGTGTCAGCAGACGCCATGCTGTTGATGGAGCCCTTGGTGTTGCGACGGTGGTCAGCGCCAACAGGTTGTACAGGCATGTGACCAGCGTTTAACGACTGGCTATTTGGTGCCATGGAAAACGATGGTTGGTTACTCCTTGCACCGCCGCCATTTTGACTTGCGAATGAGAGCAGGTCGTTAGCGGCGCTGCTGACGTCATGATTAGCGTAAGGGTCGTTCTGGGACCTCTGCTGCTGCTGCTGAGATTGCTGATAATTGTTTTGGCGATCCATTCCTGCGGTCACCGTGTCAGGCTGTGAGGTCGGTGCTGCAGTAGTCTTGTTTTGGTTAGCCTGAGCGGCTGCGCGCATAGCAGCCTGCTGGAAATCGCCAGTTCCAGGGGTAACACCGGCGCTGTGGAGGTTGAAGATTGCTTGGGTGTTGGGGCTGGGGGCAGGGAACATAGACCCGCCACCGCCGGGCGTGAGACCAGTACGCAGGGATGACTCGTTAGGAGTTGGGAAACCCCGGAAGGACTCGCTAAAGTAGTCGGTCTGACCTGTAGGGCCGCTGAGCATAGCAGGGCTTAAAGGACCAGCGCGAAGCGACTGCCAGCCAGGTGTTATGCCGGGCAAGGGAGACGGTGACGTAATATTCGCAACAGGTGGCAGAATGGTACGGCCACCAGGTGTTTCTACAGAGCCGTTACCGCCGAAGGATTGTTCAAAGACGTTCGGTTCCAGCGAGAAGGGGTTGTGGACAGTGTTGAAGTAGTCGGGCGTATCGCCTGTTGTGGATGGCTTGGGCGGTGGTGCCAGCGGTGCTGCATTGGTCGTCGCAGGCTTCGCGTCGGTGTCAGCAGGCTCGGAGACGGTAGCTTATAGATGAGTTAGCTAGATGCTGATGGCAATGACGATGCGCGACGCGACTGTGGGCCGTCGCGTCGCGCGTGAAGGCACTTACGGATCTCCTTGATGTCCGCTTTGGTCTCTGCAGGCTCTGGTGTCGGCATGTCAGCGATGCTCGTACATGACAGCAATATTTAGGATGACGTGATGCGCGCGCAACTGCAGATACAGACGAACACAGTGTGCAGTTGTAGGCAGTGAAGGTGGGTGGCGACACGACAGCAGGGCTGAGCGGGCATTAGGAATGGGGGCACTCACCTTCAGTCTTAGTCACGACAGGAAGGGTACCTTTGCTATCCTTGGGTGAGGACATCTTCGAGTTCGGGGGGGAGGTGCGCGCGGTTTGAGTTGCAGCAGCCATGTTCGGGGTGGTGACGTAGCAGTCGTGGTCCAGGACGATCGCCTGTAGTACTCGGGCCTAACGAGCACACTTCACTCTCTCCACACACAGCGTGTCTCGAGAATGCACCAACGCGCAGGGGCAAGCAAATCTGTCGCAATGCTTCTGAATCTTCACCACAGACGGTCAGCACGCTTGAGTTTGGGTTTGGCAGTGCAGCTGCAGAACACGACGCGATGGGTGGCAGGGTGCGGCGAGAGGGCGAGGTACGCGGCGCGCGCAACAGCAGCAGCAGCAGGACAACAGCACAACGACGTACCTTCAGCAAGACAGGAGAGCGCGCAAAGTGCGGGGTAATACTCTGCGATCCGAATATCGATATCGAAATGCGCCGCAGCGAGGATGCGATTGTCTGAGAGATCTCGAGGAATTTCGACGGTGACGTCAAGCCCCTATGAAGACGCTCCCGGCTGTCGCAGTCTGTTTTCACTGGATGCGCAATGTTCTACAAGCACCAAGCACGTTCCGATAGCTTGGTTCGAACAAATGCTGTTCACTGGGATCTCAATGAGGCTCTTCCCTAGGCGGAGACGGGGATTGTTGCTCGTGGTGACGATGACAATGGAGGCGTTCGCGATGAGGTCAGAGGGCAGGACAGCGAGCAATTTCTGGAAGTGACGCAGCTTTTCGCCAAGACTATAACGTGATCCAGCATCTTCCGGGCTAGAACCATCGCGCTCGGGGCCGCGGCCATTCACAGCGCGGGAGCCCCTCACCGCCCTGAGGGCCGGGCTGATCGCTGCCCCTTTCGCTTCGCCTGCCACGAGAGACGCGTTGGATCCTCCCACAGAGCCGTGCGGCCTCGTTCGACATTCCGTTCCTGCAGCATAATCTCGTGATATCATCCCTTGAAAGTGCACGTCTAGAGTGCCGGAAGAACGCACACAATTGCGCCCTTCTACGAACCTTCGAACAAAGTGTACAGGAAAACTTTCCGGGTATGAGCCGTCCAACCGTGACCGAATCAATATCGCATTGCCGGGACCGACTGCATCTCGATCCATGTGCATCCGTGGCATCGATGTCGATCGACCGCTTTTGCACTCTGTGACTGGCCAATCGATAGTCGTCGATAACGTTTACTTTCGACCAATTGAGGCGCACCCAAACTTCCTAGCGCCGTTCCAATGGTAAGCGGAGGTCGTTTGGTCAAAGGGTGTTGCTTTGAAATCAGACAAAAGGATGGTAACATCGAACTGATCTGCGGATTGCGACGGCGAGGCCTGTACCACGCAGTGCAAATGCGCGCCTGAGGCAGGAAGTTCTGAATCAGTCCTGACATCCTCAGTGTTCAGCTTCATATGGTAATACGAGATACGGATTAATTCTTTGCGAGGAAGTAAAAAGTAGTGGCATACTTCGTATACATGCACGCCGACCATATCATCGACATGTCACACTTTACAATAATGAGCGAGAGGTAGACGTTTGCATATATAAAGGTGCGATGAAGGCGTGTGTACTAGCAGGTTTCTGTCCAAGGAGCACAAGTCGCATGGTCTGTGAGACAACAGATGCTCTGCTCACACTCAGAATCGATTGAATAGGATTATGGCAAGTCTTGAGCCGCTCGTGGTGAATGGAATACGTGGTTGCATGAAAGAACGAGTGGACTTGTAACATCCAGCGACAACAGATCGAACAAGAAACCTGATGCCAAAAAGGGCAGACAGCGATTGAGACCTGAGCAGACTCGACTGCCGTTCAGAAATTGGCAGTCGTTTCACACACGCGCTCGAGGCAGCATACCTCTGAGCCTGTGAAGCTTCACATCCTGTACAAAGTACTCCAAAACAAAGGCCACTTTCTACGAACACGCAAGTATTGCACAAGCTTCACACACGACGCACCTGAAGACACAGGCATGACTTTATGTCGGGTATATTGTAATCAGACATACATCCCTTCTACCTCCCTTCATCCGCAACTCCAGCTTCACCCCCTCACGACCCCCGATACGTCGTGTACCCAAACGGCCCCAACAACACCGGCACATGGAAATGCTCCCCCTTCTGCGTCTCCCTAACCACAAACTGCACTACCACCTCCGGGAAGAACGTGCTCACTCCCCTCCCGCCAAAATACCCCTCCGTGTCAAACGTCAGGCTGTATTTCTTGTCTCCGGACTGGTGGAACACCTCTTCCAGCCCTGTGCTGGAAAAAGGCGACGCGGGCTTCCAGGACGTCACGCGGCCGTCGCTGTTGGTTTTGGCGGAGAACTTGAGCGGGTCGGTGGATGTAGAGGAGGAGGGGTTGAGCAGGGTGAGGACGACGGGGATCGAGGCAGCCGGTTTGCCGAGGGTGGTGTCGAGGACGTGGCAGGTGATAGGGGGTTTCTTCTCGGTCGACATGCTGGGCGTGGGGACTGTGGCGCTGAGCTGGTTGGAGAGCGCAGAGAGGCGGTCCGTTGCTGTGGAGGGCATGCAGAGGATTTGCGCAGCGGTAGGTGCGGTTTGAAGAGCAAGTGGGTGTGCGCGGTGGTAATGGGAGGTGTTTTGAGCTGGATGTCGAGGTATCTGAAGCTGAACCGCTAGGGCTGCAGTTGGAAGGCTGAAGCTGATTCTTGCTGATTCACGCTTGAGCCGGCGGTTAGGACTTATGTTGTCGCAGGAGAGAATGCTAAAGACGAAGGGAAGAAGGACTATCGCGCTTATCAGGATGTTTTCTAGTCGAAGAAATCTTGCGGTCGAAGCTGTCCGCTGCCCCTCCACGATACCCCACAATGTTTAATTGTCGGTGTCCTCCGCTGTCTCCATGCGCCGATCACCGTTGTGCACACATCTCAACGTCTGCACAATCGCGCACTAGGCCGTTGGCACAACTCTATGCTCTGCAAAGTAATTCTGGCCGTTTCGACATCTTCCACGGCAACGGTGCCGATCTAATTGCAGATTATTGAAACATGTGATCGTCTGTCACGCCAGTGCAAGTCGAAACAAACGTCCCGTTACTAAACTTAATCGTGTTTGCGCGACATTGACAGCACCTGAGCAATATGAATGGGAGAAACAATATGCATCGTTGTGTAGAGAAAATGGGTATTTGCTCATACGAGTCAATACATACATACATTGAAGCTAAGCGTGCTGCTCATCGCACGTACCAAAGGTATCCATATCCATAGAAGTGAAAAGCGCAGAAAAGAAGAAAATGCCGTAGCTGGCTGGGTAAACCGTGATATCTTCCAAACAAAATCATGAAACGATTGCTCACCCAGTCCGCTGAACTTGGGGGCTATGCACCAAACGCCATGCCAATAACCAAATCAATTCTCAAAGACCCACGAACAGTGTTTACTTCAGGTCACTCCTGAAGTTGTCTGCAAACGGACTCTGGTCTCGCTTCGACATAGCACTCGCGCGTCGTTCGGACTCCTCAACAATAGGTGTCATTGGCATGCGCGAGCGGTCAGCATCGTAGGATGTGATGCGCGAACCAATCGCTGGCCGGTCTGTTCGATCGACGGCGGAGCTATCGCTGAAGGGGCTGCGAAGGTCAACGAGACCTGTCGGTGTGGCATCCTGGATTTCTGTCACGCCTGAATCGCGCGAGCTCAAGGAGTTGCGGAGCATGCTCTGGCGCGAACGCTGGTGATCCTCGTCCTCGTCGGATTCCTCGTCCGAGTCTGCCAAGCTGACAGCCTGGCGGGCACGGGCGTGCGAGACGCCTGAGTCGGCCGAAGCAACAGAATAGTTGGTGAGTGGTCGGGCGGGAGGTACAAGAGCTTCGGGCGTTCCTACTGCTGTCCTATCGCCGCTGGTGATGGAGCTTGCCACACTCTTTGGTGGTGTAGTGTCGGAACTCTTCTTTTTGGTGATGTTCAATGCGCGTACAGGTCCGAGTGTTGCTGTACTTTGAACGGAGCTCTTGGAACTGAGACCAGGCATTTGAATGCGGATTGGCTTCACCTGCTGGGCATGCTTGGGATCGATCTGCGGTACCGGCGGTGTGCTCATCATGCTCAGTGCATCTTCGGGTGTGTTGGAACCGTTCGACTTGACGCTGACGACGGCGGCCTTGCCGCGTACGATGGTTTGAGCCGGCAGAGGCGATACAATAGCGTTCTGACGATACATGGTTGAGGCGACACTGTTACGGGCGAGACTGGGTGCAATGCTCTGGCGTGTGCTGTCTGAAGCCATGGAATCGCGGAAGTCGGGAACGAAGAAGTGGCGGTCCGTATTGGAGTACGGGCTGCTCATAGCAGACGAGGGAGACATGGCAGGAACCGGCGGCACGGGAGGGACGAGCAGGTCGGGCGAACCAGGTCCTGAGCGGTTTGTGACACCAGGGATGTAGGCGATCTGAATGATGTTGGAGGCGCGAGTAAGGACCGACGAGGCCATCGAGGCAACGGTGTGTGTCGATGCTCGTGCGCTCCGTCTCGATGCGAAATCGTTGTCGACCTTCTCTTGCTGCTCCATCTCCTCTTCTTCCTGCCACTCCATCTCGGATATCGGCCGCCTCTTTCCCTTCAGACAGTACTTCCAGATGACGAACACGATGATGGCGATGACCACGATACCTCCAATAACTCCGCCGGCGATGGCACCAACATTCGGCTTGCTAGGCTCGCTTTGGCGCTCTGTGGGATCGACCAGGCAAGCTACTTCAGCGCAAGCATTGCAGCTCTCTGGTGTCAATATGCAGACCGTCCCTCCAGAGCAGTTCATGCCATCGCAGGACAGGCTCTTGCCAGTATTGTCACATTCAACGCAGCGTTTGAAGAGCACACGCTCAAGTTCTATGATCGTGTTAGCTCGTATGAAAGTCAAATGAAAGGTGGGGAGGTGGGCGCACCTCCTCGAGCGTCGAGCTTCATGGCGGCGGTAGTAAGAGTTTAGAAATCGGCGGGCAGGTGAGAGACCAGACGTCAGCAGCAGACACCAGTCGGGTAAAGATGCAACGATGGCTGGCGAGGGATGTGGCGGCGAGAATAGCCGTTGTGCGACGGTAGTTGGCGGTGCTGATCGAGGACAAAGAAGGAAGGAACGGTGATCGAAGAGGGCAGGGCGCTAAAGGAGTGAGCGCGGATGGGGAAGTGGCGACGGCCAACGGAGCCTGAGGAGGCAGTCGAAATAAACACAGCGAGTGACGGGCAGATGCGCAAAGAGATGCGGACGCTACGACAATGACAAAGAAGCAATCGGCCGCTTGTGTGGAGAAGGAGGCCTCAGGGCAGGCGTGGGAGATGAGGTGTCGGCGCTGTTGGGAACCAGGCCCTGGTTCACGCTGTGGAAGCCGCGTATGTTTCGTCTGGCCCCGCTTAGGCCAGGAACCGCTTTGTGCACGGGGACGAAGGATGCAGAAAGGGACACAAAAGACAACGTCCAAAACGCTCTGCTGCCCGCTTGGTGATGGTGGTGCAGGCAGAGAGCAGTGTCAAACAGAGGCGATCAGCTCGGGTGGGTAGAGGGGGTCTTTGCTTGGAGTCGATGCCGTCTGGCATCCTCTTTTCCCTCTTCCGCAGCTGACTGCTCGCCCGCCCCATCCCGGATCGTGGCGCAGAAACTAATCTATTTATTGCATGCACCCCTAGCCGTGCCTGGCGAACTGCTGCAGCGCGCAAAGGGACCCAGCGCTCTGCACAACCTCAAGTATCGCCATACACCAGCTGCCCTTTGATGCGCTGCTGCAAACGTGTCGCACGCGTCCATCTTTTTGCCGCCTGTATTGAGCATCCAGGCTGCCCTGCGTCGCAAGGCCTGTCAGCCCGGAGAATAGGCGCCCCATTCGACTGTCTCCACACTGCGACTGCCTCTTGCAGCTTGGCCAATATATCGAACCCTGGAGCGGTCTTTGTAGCCCACCACGTGCAGCCTTCTGCAGCGTCTCGGCAGCACCTGTCCACATTCCAGCGACCCTCACGCAGCTCCATTGGATAGCTAACAGAGCGTACAGCTGGGCCCTCAGCCACGGCAGCCACGGCATTTCAACAATCCGCCCAGGTCTGGAAGAACGGCAGCTCCACTCAGTGTCCTGAACGGTTCACCACCTGCCATGCAAGCGTACTTTAGCCAGGCACATCTTCACCAGCGCCCACCACAGCTCACACCAGAGATTTCCGTGCCCTTGAAGGCCGTAACCGTGCCCTTGAAGACCGTTAAAATGCCGTCGTAATCTTTCGCAATTTGCCTCTTCCAGCCAGTCACGTCTCTCGAACGGCTAATTGAGACGGCTTTTCGTACCACGGACATGATTCACTTGCGGTCGGAGAATTGTCTAGACTCGAGCAACATTGATCATCTGTGGGTCTCTCAACGCATCACGGCCAGCCTGCCCGATCATTATTTCCGAAACTCACAACCTGCATGTCGCACGGCAGCTGCGGCAGCTGCTTTTTGTCTGGCTTGCTAGGCGCTGAAACATGCTTTCTCTTTCTCTGCAAGGTGCACAATGGCTAAGACCGCTCCTTGGAAGACCAAGACCATGGCACGAGAATCAAGAAAGTTACAGAATGTTCCGAAGCTGCGCTGGCTAACATTTGAAGGATGTCGTCTACGCAAAACGTCTAGGCATTGTGATCTGCAGTGCGCCCGCTTGCTTCTCCATGTTCACCGGCTGCACAATCGAAATGGCCAAGTTGGCTGCACTGCGGCAATGAGCCGTTGGCGATCGACGCTCCCTGATGCGCGGTCGATCCGACACGTCCGTGATCTGATGGGAATTTCATGAAGATGACGAGCGCCGAGTGCCTCCCCCTCTAGCTTCTACAATGCAAGCCTGGGGTGATCCTGCTTAAAGGCCGTTCGACTGAACAGCGGAGGTCTGTCCTTTAACCATCTGGTCGCCTGTGGTATTGGGAAACACCCTTTCAAATCAGCCAGCAAGGCCTCAATGTCAATGCTTCTTCACCGGTGAACTCAGGAAATTACAAAACATCCATATCTCGTCGTTTGGCTTTAGGGTTTCCCCAACCGTACTAAAGTGACTACAGCGTCTAGTTTTTGGTCAATGGCGTTCATTCTTACCACTGAAGGGGCCCCCATCATGACGAGGATTTGAATGGAAGCGAAGATGTCCACGGCGCACAGAGCGAGTCGTCTCTGCCACCAATGGGTATACGTCAATATCAACGGTGTCTGAAAATGTTGTTGGTGAACACTACTGTCACAACAGCATCGTCACTATCATTGTGACTTTTCACTGTGTCGACAATGGCAGTGCCTTTCACGCATAGAAATATCACTGTGCACGAACACAAGAACCATGCTTTGCATGTACATAGCCAGATCAGTTTTCCTCTTGTGCCCATTATCCAAAACTGATCCCAACAACAAGAACCACATCTCAGAAATACACACGACAAAAAATCTCAAAGATGCCACGCTACTCATCCCGCGAAGTCTATGGCGACGGCGAATACGCGTATGACGACCGCTATGATGCTGGCGAGTTCAGCACCTACGGACGGACCCGCGCTCCTTCGTCCAACGCCTACTCAGACGGGACATCTCACCGTGGCAACCGTGCCTCCAACTCGTCCCGCCGTCGCCAACCTGCGTATGATGAGGACGGCTATCCTATGAAGGGTGCCTACGCAGGCGAGCAAGACCTGCGCCGCTACATATCGCGCGCCACTATGGGTGAGGCCTCCTCCTACACTGACCTGCCTAGATGCCGCAGCCGCGACGAGCAGTATGCATATGAACCCGACCGTCGCTCCCGGCTATCAGAGCAGACGTATATCGAGGAGCGGGAACGTGAGATGCGCCGTGAGCGGGAGCGTGAGCGCCGTCAGGCACGTCGCCAGTCGGAGCGTGAGCGCATCGATGAAATGACTGCGCGTCGTCGGCAGCAAGGCCGTGAGGAGAACACGCCTGACGAAGAGTACCCTGAGTATCTGCGTGACTATGGTAGGGGCATCTTCCCATCTTATGGGTACCGATAGATGTCGACTTAGCCCATGGTGAGTCTTGCTAGAGTGTTCGCTTGTGTGCGATTGCCACTGGTAGGTTGTGCATTGACTGGCATGTCTGCCACTTGCTGTGTACTTGCTTCATGATCTGTACACCTTGCATGAGAGTGCATATTGCGATCTGAAATTCTCGTCTCCCTTAAAATTACAATAACATCCTGCATTACCATCATCGAGTCGTTCACAGATATTGATAATTTTCCAATCTTTGATCCATGGTTGTAGCCACCTTGATTGCTATGAAATGTCGTGTGCACTGGTATTCAGCATTGGGTGCCTCCCTCAGTCGTTATCATTCTCACTCTATTTTTCAAGATGACAGCCAGTCTCACTCAAAGAAAACTGCACTATGTCGCTTTCGCAGTCCATCTTTGATGTGTTTCTCTTTTCTCGACTATATCTGCAGAAAAGTTCATATGCTGTGCGTTATTGCTGAACAGTGCAAGACACCAGCGCAAATATATCTCGCTCTCGGACTCTGGTGCGAACTGCTGAACGATTTGGCCTCGACTCGTTGGAGGTATCTTACCGAAGGGGTTGCATTTCATGCTCTTGTCTGTTATCTTTGACGGTCGCTACGAATACAGAAGTTGCCGGAGCTCTTGCTGGTTTCCAGACAACACAGTTTCCCACTGATCCCTCACAGAAGAAGTAGAATCAAACCAAATTCTCAAAGTATCGGTTACACACTCAGCCAAAGCTCGCCACTCTTTGACTGTCATATTTGCCCGGACATGTCCTTTATCGTCCGTTGGCCGCTTACTCATGAGATCTGCTAACCTAATAGCAATAGCTGCGTCCACGGCTTCTCGCAATGAGGCGCTTAACGCTTCATGTTCTAACAAGTGAGCAGTGATGTTGCCATCAATGACGACCTCGTATGGTGGTGTCTGCTGGCCGTCGAGCTTGATGCGAACACAAACGTAAATGTGCCATTGAGTTTCGTAACCGCTCACTTGCTGCTGCATAGCTCGTCCATGCGTGTATAGTGGGGACTTGTACCGAAATTTGAACTCGACGTTCCTGATGTTGCCATTGTACGGATTGTCACCAGAGCTGTTGAGCCAGGAGTAATATGGTTTTATGTCCGCGGTGCCATGGTAAATGCTATCGATGTTTGTAGTTGTTTTCCAGAAGTGGTTTCCGTGGCAATAGCTGAGGAACTCTCTTGCGATTTGCCTGTTCGCCCATAAGATGTTGACGATGTTGATTGGCAACAGGTGCATGAATTTCTTCTTGCAGCGGCGACGGAAGCTGAGTTTAGTCCGTAATGATTCGCTGTAGATTATGGAGTAGATCGTGTTTCGAATCTCACCTGGTAGTTCAACAAAGAGACTGCGAGAGCCAGCTTTAACCAGACTGCCGGAATCTGGCACTAAATTATCACTTGACACCCCGCTTTCCAATGAGCTATTGAATATGGTCGTGGCTAAGCAACGGTCTTAATAGCCTGAATACACTGCGTTTGCCTTCAATAAGCTGAGACAATCCGCAAAACCTATCATTTGATAAGCCCCATATCGCGGTCCCAGAAGTAGTAAACCGTAGCTGTCGCTAGTAGTAAAGTACAGAAAAGTGAATCGTGACCTTGTCTGTATTGTAGGCTGAAGAGGCGATGATGCGTGGCGACATTTGGAGTGAACACAACCCGGGAAGAATTGACAGAGATTGAGAGGCATCGCGATATCTCTATCTCCTGTACTCATGTTGTCGATTGGAGAGATGGCGCGCAGGCTCCACAGGATGGAGGAGCTGCTGCTTCCTGGAGTGGCATTCTTTTGTTCCGTGGACTGAAAGCCGGGATAACCACCTGCCAGCAGAATGCAACTTGCATATCAGGCATCCTACAAATTGTTGCACGAACCGCGAAGCCGATAGAGCGAGGATGCAGATGCTATGTGCAAAATGCGATGAGTCGAATATGAGCCATAATGTAATTAAATAGGAGGTTAGTTGATTGCCTAATTAGGGCCGGGTCGGTTCTGCTTCCTGCCTTACCTTTCATACATTTCTAGACATCCCAACTCTGAGATCCGAGATTCTCGTATTCACTAAGCTTGTCAAAGAAGATGACTCACTACAGCATGATTTATTTGTGTAGAAAGTACCGAAGGATGCGGTTGTGCGAGATGACGTCGATTTCTCAGCAACTACATTATTCATCTCGGTGTTTACACGCTTACGGCAGAGGCTTTGCACGCGGAAACGACAGTTCTGAGTTATAGACATAGAAGTAAAGCCATGATAATGTATAAGATGCCATCATAGCATCGCATCCAAAATTCAGATGCAACATTCGCACAACCTTTTATAATGCCTCACGCTATCCAAAACGTCGAAGTGAGCTCTGCACAGCGGCAGACATACCAGAAGGCGAAGACAAAATCACTGCCACGTGGACTCCTCCAACTCACAGCCCAGTTGATTGAAATGCAAGACCTGTACAAGCAATCGCAACTATACCACTCGATCGATCGGCAGTCACACGTAATTGCCGAAACCGGTATACCAACCACCCGCATCATCTCTTTAGGTCTTGGGAGCCTTCTCGTGACAAAAGGTCAACCACGGCGCCTCAAACAATTGGCAATCCTGCTAGCCATCCGTGACTACCTCCAGAAAGAATGGAAGCAGCCGATAGAAGTATATGCGCAAGATCCGGCTTTTACACGATTGGACGAAACGTTGCTGGCTTCACTCGGCATCCAAATACTGCGCACGCCGTCTGGGGCCAACCTCGGAGAAGCTGCGTCATTCATAACGCCTAGTACGCTCGTCTACTCGCCATTCCTGACGTTGGAAGCGTACGAGCAACTTGTGACGAAACATGGACAAAGCTTACAGTATCTCGTCGGGGACGACTTCGATGCGTTGTTGCGGAAATGGCCGAAGCGCAGCGCTGAGCGGAAGCAGGTAGAAGGGGTCATGAGGACAGGGCTGTCGGCATATCGGAGAAAAGCAGTTACTGGCGACGGATTCTGGGCAGCGGAGGATGAGACGTTTCCAATGGCTGTATACATCAGGACAGGGACGGATCTGGGGAAAGTCAAAGCTCGCATATGATAGCAGAGATGATGCGTACGCCTGTAGAAACAAGAAACACGTTGGACAACTCAGATTCTTCAAAGGTGCCTCAAGCTCACAGTGATGTCGTATTAGTCCTAAGTGAAGGGCCGTGTTCTCGCTCATGCTAACAGGATTTGCGGACAGGGAAGGCTATCGGCACGATTGACGAGATACAGCTTCGATCTTGTGGAGAGCAATGGTAGAACCTGGGCACGTTAAATGCTCCAGCTACCTAGTCCGATTGGACATGTGTTAAAAGGTACAAAGAGGGGTCGATACATTGCAAGTCCGCAGCAGAGTCGCCACAGGAATGCTGCACGTGCCAATAAGGTCATTTGTCTTGCTGCTGGTCAAGCTTTCGAGCTATTGCCCGAAGTTACGCGCATACTTGAGCCCGTCGCCACGGCCTGGCGCAAATGCAAGTCCATCCTTAAGAACTGTATGGCGTTGGAAATCTCGAGATGACGGACGTAGCCTGGTGGAGGGGTGAAGTCTTGTGCCAAGTCGGCAGACTCCTCAGTTTCGTGGTCGAGGCCTTCAAGATCTATCTATAGGTGTCGCAGAACATTAGATTTGCGATGCTTTCGTTTCTGGGTTCAGTCGTGCCGGCGGCGGGGGACCCTTTCGGGCTCTTAGCTGAGGGCTGCGCGGCGGTCCGGCGCCTCTGCACAGAACAGGTAAGCTAGCACGTCTGCTAACACTGTCGTAGATCTATGCGTAAAAGATCTTCTGCGAACCTGGTGCAGGCAGTTCGACCCTCTGCGACTCAGCTGCATCGGCCTCCACTCGTGTCGCATTGACGTTTGCGACGGGCCCTCGCAACAGCTCGTGTCCTCGTCCTACAGACCGCGCGAGATCTTCTTGACGTCTTTGCATTTCCACCTTCTCAATCACTTTTCGACATATGTCGCGATGCGCCTGTTCCATTTTGTTCTTGACAAACGGCATCAGCCACCATGAACAGCTGATTTCAGCGTCCTCAACAAGCACCCACTTGGCGTCACCAATACCCTGGCCTTCTCCGTCAACTTCGCCATCTATACCGCCCTCAATGACACGATAATCTGCGCGCACAGTGATACCAGACACGGCTGCACGCGACTTGATGCCCGTAGGTATATCCTGGTAGCAGCTCGGAAAGGTGATAACCTTCTTCCCCCATTGTCCGACGCCGGGTAGGAGCGTGACGCACTCAGTAACGTTGTAGGTGTGGACAGGGTTCAGGTCGGTCGGATACCAATAGGTGTCTTTGAGCGTCTCTGGTGCCGTACTCGATAGCTTTTCATGGCCTGTCGTCAGGGCTTGGAGACTGAGTGTCGTACTATGGTCCTGTAGAGCAGCGATGACTTCTGCCGGTGTGAGATGCGGCGGAATCAGTGCAGCAATATGAAGGTGGTATTTTGCGCTCATCGCGGAGTGCTGTTCGCTATGACTTTGCAACAAGAGGAGGGAGGTTCGTGTCAATGACGCCTAGAACGCTGCACTTCGAGATTAGTCCAAATTGGTGTGATCAATCAGCAGGTGACTTCTTGAAGTTAATGGTTATTGAGCGCTGCTGAGACGTGCCGCCCTTCGCGCTGACCTGGCATCAGCGCGCTGCTATTTGCGGCAGGGTAAAACCTGGTACCGGCCGCAGCTGGCGAAGGTGTGCCGTCATCGATGATTGCAAAAACTAACACTGTTCTCGCAGGTAGCCAGTACGCATCGTTAGCATCGACTTCGATGCAATTTGGGACACACGCGCGTTGTCTGTGCGAATCGCGAGTTTCTCTGTTGCTTCGACGACCCCATTGTAGCAGTCTAGCCAGATACGTCTAGCTCATTCTTATTGCTGCCTTTCACGATAACAAAGCGAGATGCAGGCTGGTATGAACGAGAGTCCTCGCGATGCAAACCTGTGCTATCTTCTCAAAATCTTTCTGTTGTTGCAAGTGATTTATGTCTTGTACAACGCTCACGGCCTCTTTTGCGCATGTTGGCCTTCAAGGCCGCGGGACTTACAGACTGGCAGAAGACAGGGCCGCCGAACACGTTGTCTTTCTGACTTTTTTGGTACTCGTAACGTGGCCTAAGTATGGCTCGCTCCTTCCATGGTGTAGATCAAATTGGGGAATGAAAAGCTGTTCGAACGTTGTGCAGGTAAAGGTGCCAAACCCCGGTGAGGCTGTCAAACTCCAACGCAGTATGAAGATGAGCTACCTGAGAACACGAAGGCGAAAGAGATATTGTCTTGTATCCATCAAATCTAATTGCCTGGTCGTGCTGTGGTGAAGTCGCTCTTTCACCTTCACTTTTGGCCCAGCCCCACTAGTATAAGTTTAAATCGCACCAGCTCTGCAACCTTCCTTTTCTTCTTCGCAATTTGTCTCTACCAGGCAACCATCTTGACTACTTAGAGACTCAACCTACACCATTCCGAAGATGGGCAGGTTTCAACTTCGATCAACAAGTCCACATGCCGAGCTCTATGGCTCCGGCAACAACAACGGTCATCCACACAATTTTGCCGCAGGCATCCAGATCATCCAATATCGCTCCTACCAGCGCGATATCTTCATTTACCATGTACGCGAGCATATCCTACCATTACACTCTGTCCGCAGAGCACTGCAAGACCAGAACGAGTACCGTAGCAGGCTCATCAGCTTCGATCCCATCCGCAACTTCCCCATAGTAGCAGGTGATCAGATCCCTGCTGGATGCATCGAAGCTGCATACATGCCCAGTATCCTGCACGGTCACGGCTCCGCGCTTGCACTGCGGTCTGATAAAGCGGCAGGAAAAGTGGAGTGGTTTGTCTTCCGCGGACCTGTTCATGACACTTTTCTGTCTCGCATGATGTCTTCTGGCAGCAAGTGGAATCTGCAGCGAGATCCAGATCCAGATCCAGATAATCCGCTCAAGGTCTTCAACCTGGTGGGCTATGCTGAAAAAGGCCTCAAGGTCAGGCGCGTGAGGGGCGCGAATGCTGAGCACAAGGGCTGGCATGATTCCCTGTGTTCTGGAGAGGAAGGGAAGGTGAGCCTGAAGTTGACTTGGAAGGGATATGGAAATGAGTTGAGAGCCGAGCAGGAGCGGAGGAGACAAGAAATGGAGACAGATAAGGGGCTTGACACGGAGGACCGTCGTACACATGCATTGAAGCCTCCACAACCGCCCCAGAAGCCAGCTGCTCGGCCTGGCGCGTAGTACATATATGTTATGGCCCGAAAGGTTCAGAAGCGCTCACATACCCAATTGCTTCCTGAGTTGATACAAGCAATTCAACAAGCTGTTCTACAACGTCAGCATGCAGTGTCTCATCCGAGTTCATAGAGGGTTCAGAACGTGGCTACGGGTCGATTGAGCGGCGAATAGTGTTTTCAACGGAAAGTGCGCAAGTTGGAACATTTGTTAGGTCAGAAGAACGTGCGTTTGACTGGAATTGAGATGATATCGATTAGTCTTATTTAGATGCGCTAGTGGGGCGAAACTACCTACCGAACCCTGTGGTTTTTCTAAATCACCAATCGAACTCAATAACAACAGACTAACTCGTGACTGTCCACGTCCTCGCTCATCCTTTCAGACCGATTTCATTCGCAGTAAGGATGAACTCCATGAATCCTGCGTTAGTGTCGAGAATATTCTGCACATACTCCTCCGCGGTCGGGTAGAAGTTGGTCGGGTATCCAAACTCCAGCGTAAACCCATGCACCTTGTTCAGCTTCTTATTTCCATACCAGCGACTGGAAGCCCAGTCATCACTAGCACCACTTGTTGGATAGAGGCCAACGGCTTGTTGCGGGACATACGAGTTTCCGGCCACCGAGGTCATAGCGGCGGTGGTGAGGTTTGCCTGCAGCTCAATGTTGTACCAGTCCTCTTCCTCGATATACTCGCCGTACAGTGTATCGTTCACAATACCACGCTTTCCGTCATAAGTAGGGTTAAACTGGCTCTGCTTGGGGTCGTTGGATTGGTTGATATCGTCTCCCCAGGAGTACAATAACGTGCCTGCAGCAGAGTGTACGTCGATGAACCACCTGATCTTGGGGAAGATATCATAGACCCACTTCATATTACGTGTTTCTGGCTCTGAGAATGGACCGGTGCCGTAAAATGCTTGAGAAGTTGGGCTTGTCGAAGCAGGAGAGGTTGAAGGGTCAAAGTGCTTGGTGAAGTTCCAGAGGAAGTCGAAGTTACGGTTTAGATCTACGCCAACACTAAACGGAATTCCGGCAATGGCCGAGGCTGGGTTGCGGTTCTTGCGCCAGAGGTTATTTTCGGCTTGGTCATGGCGGACACCGTCCGGGTTGGTCATAGGAATGAAGACGATTCCCGCGCCGAGGGCTTTCTTCACATCGGAGTTGGTGTAAGTCTTATTACCGTAGGTAAGACCCTTGCGGTGCTTGTTGGCGTACAGCAAGTCCGAGATGAAGTAGATCAGGTTGTCCGGACCACCTCGCTCGCGGGCGTGGATACCAGAGGTAAAGTAGATGTACTGCTCATCATTCTTGATTTTCTCGGCTTTGTTGGCAACACCACCCCAGACCGTATTGCCATCGAAGGTCTTCTCTGGCGCCTCGAAGAGTTCAAGTCCATATTCTTTTTCTAGGCCCTTCAGAGCAGTGTAAACTTCATTGGCATTCAAGATGCCAGCGCTCTGGTATGAGTTATACACATCTGGTTTTTGACTGCCTAGACCGCGAGGGGCAACGTTGCCCCCCTTAAAGCGATCCCCCTTTCCAATGGTTGCTTCCGCAGCTTGTCGCTTGTTCAGATGATCAAGGCTCTCGATGCGGATGGTACCGGCATCCAGACTCCTTCTGTAGTGCTCAACTTGTTCCTCAGTCAGCAAGGCATGAAGCTTGTGCTCATCGTTGGTAGGGATGACGACAGGACGGCAGCCATAGTCGATGTGGTTGTTATCCGAAACGAAGTTCATCAGCTCTGTCTTCTCTTTCGCAAAGAAAGCAACGCTCAAGAGGTCGTGTGCGAGAGCCGCAGAAGGCAAGAGACTGAGAAGCGTGGAGACCTTCATGATGATTTTTGGCGGAGGACAAATGGTGAAGCCTACGTGGTATACACCAGCGCCGTAACGTAGATTTTATACATGGGGGTATCGGCAGGTCACTCATTTCGCCGTTGCCATGCAGATGAGTCCTAATTGGCAAGATTCCCGTCGGCACGAGAGACCTCCTTCCTCTTTCGGACCACATACCAAGGCCGCCACAGGCTTGGCCACGCCGAACACTACGATAGCAGCAGGTCCGAGCTGGTTATCTGCGAGTAGAGGCGAATGAGATAAATGAACATGCTCTCCACAAATTTGTGTAGAGAATTTGGCAAGGGGACGTGGAAGAAGGCGTTGCCAAGCTTGTAAACTGTGCCACAGCTTGGTCGGACGGTGATGACGATGCTGCAAATCCGCCTCAAGGCTGCACGTACAAGCATAATCGAATTGCGTGAGTTATAGCTACGCAGCTGTCAATTAACGGCTGTGTATGGAAAGGTTTCTTCGACTCTTTACAGTAGGAGATCGACCTCTCCTGG
The DNA here is from genome assembly GCA_022560025.1 of Stagonosporopsis chrysanthemi. Taxonomy (NCBI): domain Eukaryota; kingdom Fungi; phylum Ascomycota; class Dothideomycetes; order Pleosporales; family Didymellaceae; genus Stagonosporopsis; species Stagonosporopsis chrysanthemi. The sequence continues at coordinate 145,531 of JAFISE010000061.1, read as the reverse complement.
ACAGCGAAGATGAACCGAGTTTCTATGTATATAAAGTCGTAAATTCATGATATAACGTTACGTTAGGCATTCTCTACCCAAACACAAGCGCCCGAACCTCAATACTCTGTCTGCCAACTGCTTCTTTAGGTGTTCGTGGGTCCACAAAGGCGGTGTGCGGTACTCTTCCGTATTGTCCGACCGTCTCATCGCTGTCGAAGCACTTCAGCAGCAGTCGGTCTTCGTTCTTCATGCCAGACCAATAGTACCACTTCTGGCCAGGGTTGTAGCGTACAGCAGCTGTCTGGCCATTGCGATGTGGGTACCGATGCTCGATTGGAACGAGGTCTTCATCCACCACAGTCTGGCTGTCAGCTACAGCTAGTGAGAACCCCATCACTGGTCCATTGAGAGGGCGCCACACGTTGATGATGCGATAACGACCCTGAAGCAACTGCTCTGCATCTTCAGGCGCATGAAGTTTGACTCTTTCTGCGGCAGACATTGGTGTTTGATCGACATGAACACGCTGTACTGGGTTACGATTACCAGTTGGTCTGCGAATCGTATGATCGAAGAGGATCACTCTGTGTGCGCCAGGAACGTTATCGAGTAAGAGCTTCTCGACCTCCGGATAGTATACAGCACGTATCTGCTCATCATCCTTGAATTCCGTTTCTGCACTCTTGACATTCTGATATGTGTCGAATGCGTTGTGGTCCAGATTAAATCTCTGTTCCTGACCGCGCAAGTCATCCAGTGTTACCTCTTCCCAGGCATCGCCCCAATTTCGTTGAGGAACGCCGGGAAGAGGCTCGACGTAGTTGTGGGGCGGTCCTCCATCCTCTGGGGCCTGATAGAATGACAATTTTGCACTGACGGAACCGCGAGGGATGCACAATCCCTGGAAATTCACTTCTTCGGTTCCTGAGGTAGAAATCGATGGGGTCGACACTCCGGAGAGCTGATGTGCTGGAATCGGGCGGGATGCGGCGGTCGTCATGTCGTCGGAGTCGATACCTAATGAGGTAGCGGTATTCGAGTCTAGTTCGCTGCGTGCGAGAGAAGACGGAAGCGTAGATGTGATGCTATTGATTGTAGCAAGACAGCTTATAGTCATGTGCGACGGTGTTGCATATGTTCGGTAAGTGTAAATAATTCAGATCAGTGGCAGTATTCAGCGCTGTTATATGCGACAATAAGAGTCTGGGATTAGAAATGCTCAAGAAGGCTATTTCGTATATCCGACCATGCCAGCCATTCATCCGTCGAGACTGCTGCGTTTGCGGGGAACACAGCAATGATGCCATCGGTTATTTCCGCGCTGGGTTGGTAATACAGTCTGCTTTGAAACATTCCAGCCGATATAGACCGTGATGACTAGGTTGTTCAGAACTACATTCTATTCTGGCAACCGATTGGCAGGTGGTCCTACAAATTCGGGGCTTGCTCGGGTGTGGGCGAGGGTGATTCTGACACGGAGAAAAGGGTGAGCAGCAGTCTTGGCACCGTCATGACAAGTCTGTGCTCAGATTCTTGCCTTATTGCTCATCGACATCACAACACCCACAACAGATGGCAAGAAAGGTTGCTTGGTGAATGTGGAGTAATACTGCCTCCTGCCTTCTTTCCTCGGATCTCAGCAAGGTCGGAGATACATGGACGATAGAAGCATTCTTACGATAGACCTCGCACGTTATCGTGCAGCTTCTTCAACCAGAATGCCATCACGATTGCGATCGGCCTGGACAAGTCTCAAGAACATGATTGTTGTCGCTTAAATCCTTGCTAATTACTGCCATCGGGTTGGAATACTGTCATACGGTCCAAAATCACGTGTAGATGTCACGTGGTCTCGAGAAAGTGACGCGACTGGCTTCTGTGAATGGCACTGAGTCTAGGCCTGAGTACTCGCAGCTGTTACCATTATTTCAGGGGTAACAATGCGTTCACGGCGGGACGGGAATCGGTCTATCTCCCGTCTTCCCGCAATGGGATGTCATGGCCCCGGCTTCTCGTATGCGTCGCATGGACGTCATGATAATGTTGTCCCTTGCTACGTCAACAAGACCACCAGTGCGACTCTTATAAGAACTACAAAGTTTACTAGCAAGTTGAAAATATGCTTCGTCTCCTTTCTCGAGCACTCCCCAGAACTTCGAACACATTACGATCTCAATTCCAACCTAGAACAACCTATAGCTTCGCAAGTAATATGGCCCCCGGTAAGGCCAACACAGAAGAGCTCAAGAGCAACAAGCTCTTTGATGTCTCAAATGTCACGGCTATTGTTACAGGCGGAGGTACTGGTATTGGTCTCATGATCACCCAAGCACTGGTCGCGAACGGTGCGAAAGTCTACATCACTAGCCGACGTGAGGAGACTTTGAAGAAGACTCAGGAGCTGCACGATCATGACAATGGCGAGATCATTCCTATTGTAGCAGACGTCAGGTGAGTCGTCAATTGCAATCGTTGAACGCGTGTTGACCACGAACAGTGAGCCTGAGGATGTTAAGCGTCTTTACAAGGAGATTAGCGAGAAGGAACCCGAGGGTATCCAGCTGCTGGTCAACAACGCCGGTATCGCACGCGACGATAACACCAAATTCTCTACTGCTGGAGAGCCAAATTGGGAGGATGCTCAGTCAATCTCAGATCACTTCCTGAAGTCGCCTCCTCAGTCGTGGGCCGATACCTTCAAAACCAACGTTGGTAGCATCTTTTACATGTCGATGACTTTCCTGCCTCTATTAGCCAAAGGTGGAAGCAAGACACCCGGATACACCTCTTCTGTCGTCAATGTTTCATCCATCTCTGGTGCGATGAAGGGATCTAGCTCAGGACAATTTGCATACGCTTCTTCCAAGGCTTCAGCAACACACTTGTCAAAGATGCTTGCTACAACGTTCTCCGGCGCAAAGGTGCGTGTCAACGTCATCGCACCCGGCGTCTTCCCCTCGGAGATGACCACCGGTACCTCTGATGAGGACAACAAAAGCGTTATCGAGGGTGGAATGTCGAACCCCGCTGGCAGGCCCGGCAAGGATTCGGACATGGCTGCTTCGATTCTCATGCTCGCTGGTCCAGGGGGTGTCTTCTACAACGAGCAGATTTTGTATCCTGACGGCGGTAACACTCTCGTCCAACCTAGCTCGAAAACATAGCTGCTTGAACGATTTAAACCGTAGTATAGTGTCCCTGCCTGGGCATAATGAACTACCGTCAACACACACATCCATTTACGAGTGAACTGTTGCTAGCCGTTCGACTGAAGTATCAACATGGAACCTTACATCACCCTGTCGCATTATACCCATAGCCATGTTCCTCGCAAGCCCACAGAAGCTCTTGCGGAAGAACCTTGAAGACTCTGGTGTTATCGTAGCTGAGGTGGTGTGTCAAGGTAACGCGCCAAATTAGCTGTAACACTACGGCCTAGACCACCTTTTCCATCAGCGCCTGGAGCCTTTTGCTGATTTAAGCGTACCGTTTTGAATGCATAGTGCCATGATGGAATGTTCCTTAGCGTTCTTGAGAGTGCCTTCGTCCACATTGGTTTATTCATCTTCAACGATTTGAACTTGTGAGCAGTGCAGTGCATTTGGTCCTGCGACTAGCATCAGTGGGCGATCGAGAATGCTGAGAATATCCGTGCTGATTAATCAATCAGTGAATTGCCCCACTTCGCCGGACTGAGCCGAAAATCTGCTGGGGGAAAACTCGAACCGCAAAAATTTCCTGGGGATAAAAGGGAGTAATTTTAGGGTAGATTGATACGCTTCCGATAATGAGGGGATCATATAATAGAATTTTGTCCGAATTCTCATCAAACAGAATAACATCCGGCCTAATGGCCCAATGGCAAGGCGCTTGACTACGATTTCAATCAATCCAATCAAGAGATTCCAGGTTCGACCCCTGGTTAGGTCATCATTTTTGCCATCTGAGACGTTTATTCGGCATCTCCTGCGGTTGTGGTGGTATTGTGGTTGTTGAAGATGTGGATATGCATTCCTGTGAGTTTCGTGGCTGTGCAATATGCAAAACAGCTACAAGTATGAGACTACTCTTATCCTTGAGAGTTTCGGTGAGCTTATATGCGTTATTTTATTTTATTCTGCAGTGTACTGCACCTATGGACGTTTGGATGCCGTGGGTGGTGCAGATATACCATAGTAAGCATTTCGAGACCACAAGGGCCAAAGATACTTGGAGACAGAGGCTCCAGCTTATCCCGAATCCTCAACTATTGATTGCCATTAACCTTTAGTTTAAGTTCGTAGTTGCTGACGCGCTGAAAGTGGTGGTGCCAAATACGGTTTAGTGCCTTCGACCTACGTCAATTCTCTGCCATCAATCATCGTCTTCCACATGTGTTATCAACGCCGTCGAATGTTTATGAAGCCTTGCGGCCTAGTTGTACTACATCAGCCATCAGACTAACGCCGCGGAAAGAGACGGCTCCTCGGCTGCTTCGCGGTTAATGGGTGCGCAACGATGCAATGACTGCTACCTAGAGATGCAGCGCTTTCCAGACCCAGCCATGACGATATTGTGCACCTGATCAAATGTCGAGTCACATGCTTATATCACGTCCATTTCTGTTAGTGATAGTTGCTTGGAGTCTTCTGCACTCGCGAGAAGAAATTTTGCAGACAGCACAAGCCAAGAGTCTATGCTTCATCTATCAGCGAGGTTCATTGATCGCTGTTGATTCAGAGGCTAATTTACTAGTACACTAGGCCTCCAGGACTGCAGCTGCGCTGCCGGGCCTTCGTTGTGTGCCTCGCACACGGGATTTGATCCTACAGGACACTCACAACTCTTAATTGTGCCACAGCAGCGGCTGTGTAACGGATATCAAGGTCAGTATCGGATCCTACCTTCGGGATGAGAGCCGTAAATCACGTCTTTCGGGGAACTTGTCAGATCGGCCCGCGCGTTGCTTCAATGCCAGATAGGTTCGAGGCCAGAGCCTCTGCACATCTATCCAGTCATTGAAGTCTTACCTCCCGAAAGGTAGGTCCGGTGTTGTGCCATCCAAGTGGTAATCTTGAAGCTTGCAGGCTGAGAACGGCAAGCTACATGTGGGGAACAGGTGACAGGATGCCAACACTTCCAAAACAGATACTGTTCATGCAGGAGGTCGTAAAAGTGTAGGAGACCTTGCTAAAACACGAATCTCCCTAAGTTGTGATTCAAACAATGGCTGCCACGAGTCCCTGACTTCATCCTCCTGCAGGGTACCGATGTCGAGATGGCCCTTGCCTGCAACACTTGTGCAACGAGCGCACGTTGGGCCTGCATGCAGGCTAAGGGTTGTAAGATCCCTTCGGCAACATGCCCTTCCACTTCTTCACTCTGTTTGATTCTTGGCATTCCAACCAATGTTTTTTGCCCTCCGATACTGAGTGCAACGCTTCGTGATGGATACACGTGTTCGATCCCTTTCTTGAGATCACCAGAATGGCGTCAACGGTCAGTCAGGGTTTCCGAAGCACCAACAATTCTGATCCCTCATACGCTTTAGGATAGATCGACCCCGTTAAACGGACACAGCGTTGAGTTACATTTGCAGAAGTTCAATCAAGGACTGAGAATATAAAAGAAGACGACGTCGTTGCAAGAGACCGGACGCAATGTAATCTCAGTCTCTCGGTTCAACATCGCATCATCAACACGAACTTCACTCTTACTTCATTGCGTCAACGTGGCGATGTCGTTCTCCTACAATGCAAACCCTTTGAATCTATCAAAAACGACTCCGCCATCATGTTACCTAGATCATCCGCACGCTCTCAAAGTTACAACGTGTACTGGCTGTGCAGGCAACCCGTACGTCGCAAACTTGGTATATACCTCCGGAGTAACCACTTACACTTTGGCAGTGACCCCCGCGTTGCGTGTACCACTTGCTCCGGGACAGGCATAGCTTCTGAAAGATGCGCCGCTTGCGAAATCTACCGTCAGAAGCTTACACTTGACTGTAGGCCTACGAAGCAATGATGTATTCTTCATAAACAAGGACACACAGTCAACAACATCAGAATGTAATCATACAGTGCAATTAATGCAATTGCAAAGAAGGCAATGAGACAACACGAATAGACTAATGTGAATTTGGATGTCTCTCGTCAGATACATGATGATGCTATTAGTGAAATTGTTGTGACCGGTTACATCTCATTACAGTATACTATGTGCTGAATTAAGCCCGACAGAATGAAAAGAAAGATACCCACCTCTCGGACGCCAGCGTCTATACCATGTTCTCAGCGATCACGGCGCATATGGGGGCGGCGGATCCCGCTCACCCAACTCCGTCGAGGCCACCGTCGGCGCGTAAGCCGTATTCCTATATGAGCCATGCTCATATGTCTCGTAATTATCATCGATAGTATGTTGTCCTCCTGCTCCGCCATCAGGTGCCATGTCATAGCTGATCGGCGGTGACGTCGGTGTTGCGCCGAACGCTGGTGACGAGACCGAGAAGGCTGCGTTACCGTATGGCGATTGCTGGATAGGCGCCAAGCCGCCTGTCTGTCTTTGAGGCGGCTGGGATGGATGGGCAGTGTTTGAGGGTCGGTACCCATCTGCAATAGGCATGCGCGACAGTGTAGCCATGGAGTCAGCACGCTGCAGACTGGGTAGCAAGATGATCTCTGGTTTGCGCTGCGGCAAAGGTCTACGCGGTATGTTGAATGTCTGTGCGTGGCTTGGTTTGGGCCGAGGCTGCTGAGGCCGAGGCCGACTTTGACATTGCGGTTGAGATGCTGTCGGTGCACGGCAAGCGTACTTCTGCGGGGCAGCTGTGTGCTGTGGGCGGTGGTGCGAGGCTTGCTGCTCTTGGTGCTGAAAATGCGGCTGCTGAGGGTAGCTTGATGGCCTGTTGCTCGGAAAGGTGTTGTTTCGCCGTTGCTGAGCTTCTTCTACCAGCCTTTTCTTTTCGTTCTTATTCTTGTAGTATTTATGGGCAAAGTAACCGCCGGCTACTATCTCGAGCCCACCGAAGATCATGATGTCACTTTAACAGCGGTGTCTGGTGCAGTAACGCAGTGAAAGATCAAGTAATGTTGGAAGCAGTGAATTGGGGTTTTGTCTTTGCCAGAAGGAAGTGGGCTGAGGCCGTCGTATCGAAAATAGCTCAGCCTCTCTCGTCAAACATGTGAGGGCAGAGCCGGTTCCTCCGTGGTGGCGGAGTCGCATGCCAATAAACAGGATTGGTCAATTAATGCACCAGTCAGCCTCGTTAAGTCCGCCAATCAATACCATGGATTTTCAACCACATGATGAAACAAGTACTCTGGAGTACAACTTGATGTCAAACTAGACGATGAGCCTAATCGTGAAGTCTGGATAATAGAGGACATCTTTTCAGTATTGCTTACAGGAGAATGCAAGTGTTATTAAACAAGTTTCTTCAGAATTATAATTCAGAACTCCTACTGTACTATTACTACAATGTAATCTCTCGACTTCCTTCCTCACATCTCATGCGTTGATCGAAGAATGCTCGCCGGACGAGCTCACCTTCTCACGTCCACTCATAGCAACGCTTGGTCGGCGACTTCTAGCAATCTCTCCGTATACGATCAACGCAATGTATGCGAGACCCATGACGCCCGCGACCACGCTGTAAGCGATCACATATCGCCTTTCCACACCCCCCAATTCACACCCAAGCCCTCCATTGATCATGCCGAGAATGATGGCAGTTCGGCCAACCCAGATATGACTATGCGAGACAGCGCTTCGCTGTCCACTGTGAACAAATTGTCTGTGGTGCAGCCAGCCTACCAAAGGTTGGAATATCACCATTGCGACCAACACAATACCAATGATGGAATGCGCCTCACTCATGTAGTCGCCAGTGATGCCGTAATAGAGACCGAGACCGAATGCAGTCATGAACAGTGCCCAGGATAGAATCTGGATAGCAATGTGCACCTTCAGCACATTGCTGAATCCGCCCACGCGCATGACAATGGCTCCAGTAGGGAAGAATACTAAGAAGGCGAGAGAGGCGAAGATTCCGTGCACTAACAGGATGTTATCGCGCATGGATCTGCCCGAGCTTGAAACAGGAGCTGTGGGAGTGGCAACGACAGTATCCGAAGCCGTGAAAGGATTTGCGCTTGCGCCTCCGACTGCGTTGGAGTATGACCATGTAAAGCTGTCGTATGCGCTGTGCTCAGCGATGTTGGCCCGAACATCTGTGGTGTCCAGAGCGGCCCCGTTACGCCTTGCATGTATCCACTGTCCACTCTGTGCGTTGAAGTTTCCAGCTCCGCCCTGCGCGCAGTTGCCGCACCGAATGTTTGCTGTCATAATGCCGTTCTCGATGCCAGATCCACTGAGTAGCTCGACATCAAGATCTGCGCTGAACTGCGGTTGTGACTGCCCCCTGGAGAACCGCGGCGACAGTGTGACGTTCCCATTACCATTGGTATATAGAATGAACATATTAGAATTGCTCATGGAAGAGCCGATTCCAAGTCCTACCCTGAAAGTATTGTAAGCAATGCGACGATGAAGCAGCGAACCGATGGAGCTTACCAACTATACGTTGTCGGTCCACTGAGCGACACGAAGATGTCGCCATTGCCACTCTGAGCTGTGGCGTCAGGTATGTTCAAACTGTAGCATACATTGTTGGCAACACATGTCTGCCCGACTTGAGTTTGAGCAAGAGCACCTAGACTGACGTTAGATCTCGCGACGATACTTCCGTACATTAAAACACTTGCCAATAGCCAAGCTGCTAAGCAAAGCTGCTTGTGAAAAAGAGCGCATGGTGTATTGATTTGGGAGGATGCTAGAGATTCAAGGAGCTCTGTCAAAGGAGTTGAAGGGATGGCTCGGTCATTATAAACTGAAAGCGGACTTACACTCGGCGCAAATAAAGAGGTGCTCTACGTTGTCAACAACCCGCGTGGCGGAGCGTCGTATGTCAACTGTACCCAGGCGCGAAAAGTTGACCTACCGCATTGGCGTGTAAGTGCAAATCTTGGTACGCTATGCATCTAACCATCATCGAGAAGTAGCACAGCCAACTACCCCTCATCTCAAGATAAGCCCAAGTCGATATCAAGAACACTCTTGGGGTGTAGACACGCGTACTGGAAGAAATCTCAAGGTACTCGGTGTGTACAACCAAGGATCTTACCGTTTGCAGCGCAGCCGACGGACGCGATTAAGCAGATGAAGCTGATCACCGCACAACTCCTAATGGGAGACCGGTAAAGCCTACAGTCTGATTGGCTGCCTTAGGCGTTGTTACGATGAAAGCAGTCGAGGCTGGTCAAGCCTCGCGGACATGAAGCGGCGGCACGGCACTTGGCTGTGTATGCGTCATTTGGTTATGTACGCGTGGACATGGACTGAGTGACGGTGGTTCTCGATTACTCAATCCAAACCTTGGTAGAATCATGGTGTTTCCGCGACACCTCACGATCTCAAGAAACAACCCAGTCAACCCAATTGTAAACGCCTTTGTCGTTATTTCTGATGAAGATCAGGAGGGTGGAGCGAATGAGCGGGTGAATCTGGGTCTGTGCTCAGGAACGTCCGGAGAAGCGCCTGCTCGGTTCCAGACCACAACACTACCCGCTGGCTGATTTCAAACGCACTCGTCAGCAAGTGGCCTCGGTGATGACTTCGGGCCTACACCATGTTTGTGTGGTGGCGAAGCTCGCGAGCGTACGATTGCCTCTTGGCGACAACGTCTTAGAGAAAGCACAGTGCCTAACCCCAGGATCGTCCCGGCTGCAGGCTTGGAATACGCTTGGGCGTAACCTATAGAACTTCAGATCTTGTCATTACATCAACAAATTTCCCCACGCTAGCGCGAGTCGAACGGAATGGGCGGCGAGGGGCCAAATTGCATTGAACCAAATGACATATCCAGAGCGTTGGCGTGATCAAAGAACAATGAAAGCACCATGGATGGCAGCATTGTGTAAGTGGTATGAACTTCAAAGCACAGGTGGCAGCGACGCTGCAGTAGCTGACGTAATGTTCGCTTCGAGCTCCCCACCATCTCCACCATCACGACATTGACTTCGAGATAGCAGAAATCTAGCACAAGCGCTGCGTCGACAGGCAAGAATCCGATGACACTGATGAAGTTTGATTTGCGATAGAACTTTCCGTGGGAATCGACTCGTTCATAATTACAACGATGGCTCAACAGCCACCCCACGAAGCACAACGGCCACTGATAAACTATGTCTCTTTCCACGACACAGAAAGCCAAAAAGACCTCGTAGGCCATTATGATTTAAGCGCAAAAACGGTTCAACCCCTGAGCTTCAAATCCGGCACTCCAATCACAAACCTCTACCAAGTCATCGAAGCCGGGGAGGCCCACATCATTAAATCATGCGCGCCCATAGATGCGACGAAAGTGCACATTCTGCCACCTCTTAAAGATCGAGATATTCTTTGCGTAGGGAAGAATTACTTCGATCATGCCAAGGAATTCAATAGCTCTGGGTTCGATAGCTCAGACAAGGTCGACGTGCCATCCCACCCAGTCATCTTCACGAAGCGATACACGTCAATCATCGCTGATGGAGAGGAGATCTACCCGCATCCTGAATTTACTTCTACAGCGGACTACGAAGGAGAGATCGGTGTTATTATTGGGAAGGCAGGTTTCAGAATCGAAGAGGGAGACGCAATGAGCCATGTCTGGGGATACACTATCATCAATGACATGACTGCCCGGGAGAGACAAAGGGATCACAAGCAATTCTACATTGGGAAGAGTCCGGATACGTTCTGTCCTATGGTATGAACATCGCCCCCTTCTCTTGTCTGCAAGGCTGACTTGGTGCAGGGTCCCATCGCTGTTCCAGCATCACAGCTCCCTGAGGTGCTACGCGTGAAGACACATGTAAATGGCGAGCTTAGACAGGACGCCACAACCGAGGACCTCATCTTCTCCATTCCTTACCTGATCAAGACTATGTCGGAGGGACAAACGCTGCAGCCCGGTGATGTTCTTGCAACAGGCACGCCCGCCGGTGTTGGACTTGGCCTCAAGCCTCCTGTCTACCTCAAGCCTGGCGACAGCATCGCAGTCTCAGTAACTGGTTTAGGCACGCTGACGAACCGCATTGCTTCCACATCATCGCAGAATCCCCTTGCAGCCAAGCCGCCAAGATCAACCTTATCGTACAATAACTCTCACATTCCCCTATCACAGCTCACCCACATCAACTCAAAACCCCTTCACTACACTACTGTCGGGGCCCCATCCGGCTCACCAATAGTATTCATCCACGGCCTGGGAGGCACACATGCCTCCTTCGGCCCACTAATCCACTCCCTCGGCCTCACCTACACGCACAGCATCCACCTCTTCGACCTCGAAGGGCATGGTGCATCACCCACCCATCCTCTGAGTATCCTCTCCATCCCCTCGTTTTCCGAAGACGTAGCAGGCGTTTTCACACACGCTGGCATCACAAGCGACGACAACGCGATCATCATAGCGCATTCAATGGGCTGTCTAGTCGCGCTTGACTTCGCGGTTAAACACCCCGAGAAAGTGCGGCAGCTGATCCTGCTCAATCCGCCCAGTCTACCATTTCCTGACGAGGGCGTCGATGCGCTGAGACAGCGGTCGCAGTTGGTCAGGCGAGAGGGCATGTTGGGAATTGCTGATAAAATAGCAATGTCTGCGACGAGCGTGCAGAGCCAGGCTACGAGTGCTGCTGCGGTTAATGCGGTGCGATTGAGTCTGCAGAGTCAGGATGCGGAGGGGTATGCGAAGGCTTGCACTGCGCTTGCAGATGCCGAGGTTGTGGAGTGGGACAAGGTGAGTGCGAGGATGCTGCTGGTAACGGGGAGTGAAGACGGCGTCGCGCCGGTGGATGCATGTGCGGAAGTAGCCAGTCGACTTGGAGATAGGGGGAGTGTGGAAGTGCTGCAGAGTGTGGGGCATTGGAGTGTGTTTGAGGACGTAGAGGGGGCTGCAAGGGCGATAGAGAAGGCTCTGGGGAGGTCAAGTGATGCGATGGAAGTGTAAGCATGCGGCATGCGGCACTGCTAGGGGTGAATTACATGAACCAATGTCATTGCTTACACACTTCACTCGTCCATTCCTGGCTTTCCATGAAGAGCCTCCTTACCTCTAAAGAGTGCGGTCCCGTCTCCTACTCTCCTTTGCCTTGTTTCCTGTAGAAAGCATTGTCCTCACCGAGCTCCTTCAGAGCCTGGGCGGACTTCTCCTTCGAAGCTTCACTGGTATCTAGTCGATTTCAGCACGAGTCTATATAGCCTTCTTCGCCGTCTAGATATAGAGCTGAAATATGTGCCTCGTGGTAGTGACATACTTGGGTTGCTCAGATTGGCTTTGTGCCCTCTTGCTTCATGACTTCGGTCTTCTGTGGTGTTGTTGATGCTCTGGTCGACTTGCGATAGACCGGCTGCGGTGACGTCGGCGGTCGTTTGTTGGGTCGACATATTAATGCTGGTGGCTGTGTAATAACGTGGGAGTCGATTCCTGATCATGAAGATGTATCGTATGATTTCAGACGGAGGTTCCCTAGCATCATGATCCTGGAACCACTCTCTACTAACCTGTTTTTTGTTGACCCGTGACTCTTGATCTTAGTGTGAGGCTGTTAGTGTGAGCGGGCAGCTGCGGGGTTAGCGACCTGAGACACAAAGCAAATCAACTGGGCTACTTTGGTAGGACAACACATTATGTGTTGATCTTTGATCGTTCTTATTGTCGTGATTATATGCCCCCAGATGAAGGTCGCTCATGTCGAGAAGCAACTGTCATCGAGCTTTCTAGTCGTCACCTCCACCAATTGGTCCGCTGACTTGCTTGGCAGCCTTCGCAGCAACGATGTCGTCAACCCGGAGCAACAAGCATGCGCTCTCAATAGCGGTCTTAATGCTCTGCTCCTTGACAGCGAGAGGCTCCCATACACCGTAGGTGCGCATGTCAACGACCTTGCCGGCATCGCCGTCGATACCCCAAGTACTGCCAGTAGCCTTGCCGTCTTCGTAGGCTTCTGCGTGCTTGGCGCGCAGCTGTGTGAGAACCTTGATGGGGCTGTTTCCTGAGTTTTGGATGATGGTGCGGGGAATGACCTCCATAGACTCTGCGACAGCCTTGTATGGCCATTGTGCGACACCCTCGATGAGCTTTGCTCTCCTCTCTAACCCAACGGCAATGGCCATCTCGGTAGCGCCACCTCCCGGGCAAAGCTTAGGATTCCAGATAACATTCCTAGCAACACCCATAGCGTCATGCAGGTTGCGCTCAATCTCATTGAGAATATCCTTCGATGGTCCACGGAGGAGAATCGTGCAGGCCTTGGGGTCCTTGCACTTTGTAAGGTAAGTGAAGTATTCGTCACCGAGCTTGGAGATCTCGAACAGACCGCACTGTGTGCCAATGTCGGACAGGGTTGCGGCGAAGACGGAATTAACGATGGTAGCGCCAGTGGCTCGTGCAATACGGTTGTTGTCTGTCTTGCGGACACGGCGGATGGCTGTAATATCTGCCTTGACAAGGAAGTGCTGGGCGAGGTCTGTACAGTATTAGTGGTGCATCGATCCCGTCCGTTGACTGTGACTTACCGCTGACACCCTTCTCCGTAATGACAAGGTCCGGCTTCAGGGCAATGATGGCGTCGCACATAGCCTTGACCTGCTCCTCCTCGATCTGCAATATCCTGTTCCAGTCCTCCTCTCTGCTGACTTCGATATTTGTCTGACTCTCGCCCTTCTTGTATTCAAGTGTGCAGTCCAGCAGCAAAACCTTGGGGTTCTCAATTCTTCTCCTCATCTTGGGGTGTGTGATATCCTTGTTGACCATGACACCGTCCAGGACCTCGCTGTCCTCGATCTCGCCTCCAGGAATCTTCTCGATACGTGCGTAACGCTTGATGTCAACCTCCTTCTTGCCTCCCATCTCTGTAGAGACTGTGCGAACAGCCTTGAGGGCAAGACCGCACATCAGCTTCGACCACCTCGAAACGAACTTTGTGCCAATTGAGGAGTTGATGATCCTATACATTTCCTCGTCATCGTTTACGTTTACTTCGGTCGCGATCTCGTTGACGATCTCGAGGGCATCGGCCAGAGCCTTCTTGAAGGCCTGGATGACAACAACGGGGTGAATGTTGCGCTCGAGCTGAGGCAGAGCCTGTGCAAGAATTTCACCAGCTGATGCTTGTCAGTTCCAACCTCGCTGCGTGTGGTTCAGTAACGTACCAAGGATGATGACAGTTGTTGTGCCGTCACCGACCTCCTCGTCTTGTGTCCGGCTGAGCTCGATCATGCTCTTTGCTGCGGGGTGTGCGACTTCGATTTCTCGGAGGATAGCGTGGCCATCGTTGGTGAGAACGATACCGCCCATGGGGTCGAGCAGCATCTTCAGCATAGCCTTGGGACCCAGACATGACCGGATGATGTCTGCAACGGTCTTGGCTGCTGTGATGTTCGAGATTTGTGCTTTGCGACCAAACTGGCGCTCCCCGCCAGGGGTCTGCGTGTCTGTGTGGGGTGTTAGGCAATGATTGCAGCAGCAGTGTATTGATGCCAAACATACTCATGACAACAACAGGCGCCTGCATCTTGAATCGATATGTCTAGGGTATTGGTACAGGGAAAGAAGTGACGTGAAACTAGGCACGCGTGGGGTATCTGTCGCTCTGGCGCGTGGAAGCTTCTCCCAAAAAAACACGGCCATTGTCCCGCAACTGTCGGCGCCAGGGCACTCCGTTCCGGGTCAGGTGACTGTATCACGTGCTCCGGAGTCAAAAGCGTTGGGCGTCTCAGCCGCCAAGGCCGTGTGCAACACGGAAGACCAGTTCGGGCAAAGCAAACCAGTTTGGAGCCAGGCCGCTTGCGGCATCCTGGAACCAGCTCGGCTGGAGCCACGCCAGCAGCCAATCGTGTAAGACTTGCCCTGAGGATCCCCACATGATAGACCACATCCTTGTCGGGGCCTTTGTGGTTAGACTTACCCTGCCGGCGACTCCAGCCTCTCACGGGACGAGCGCGAATGCTTACAAGAAGCGCCCTAGGCCCTCAAACCATCGTTCCTCCACCTCTCACCTCTTGCCCACACACGTCGCCGTGCCTTCCTCTTGCGCACAGTTCTCGTCCTCTAGTGTTCTTCCACCTCATCCACCTCATCCACCACCTCTATCAGCCTTACCCATCACCACCACCATCACGCCTCTTAGCCGAGCATACACCTCGCCGTCGCTATCGGTCATTTAGCCGCGTTCATCGCATGCTTAAGTGTCTGGTCAACTGCTAGACAAACTCTTGTATCTTTGTACTGCATCTCACTTCTGATCTACTAAACAAGCAGTCACCATGGGTCTCAACTACTATGCCTCGTCGCCTACCGTCGTCCTGCAACCCCAGCAGCCGCAGGGCTTTTTCTCGCCTCATCAACGCTCCCATTCGCCGTCAGCTATGGGTAAATTCCGCCCAAAGCATCCTACTCCACCCTCGCTCAACTATCTAGCTGCTGTATCCAATGCCACAGCTGGGCGCAAACGGTCCATTGCCGATGTCGACGACCCCGAGGAGAATCAACCTACTGGATCTGTCGCTATTCCTGCCCCTACCAAGACTCGAGGCGAGCCCGTCTACGGCCCAGGGATGACGCTCATTTACCCCGACGACCCTGGCTACAGCATCGCAGCCGAGTCACAATCCGGTACGTGGTACGAAGAGAAGATCGAAACCGAAGAGAAGGCTGCGGCTCGTCCGATCGCAGTCTCACGCAAGTCGCAACGCATCAGTCCATCTCGCGATGTTACTGTCCCATCGCTCAACGACATGAACGTGCAGATAAGCGAGGCAATCATCGATGAGAACGGCAACACCATCAACACGCTCATCACCTCGCTCGGCGTCGGCTGGAAGAATGTCATGACCAATCCCAACTTGCGCGATCAGGCACGCGCGTACGCTCGTTTCATCGAGCGTCACTTCGACTTCACCGACGTGATTGTCATGCTGGAGAAGGAATCACTCAACGCCTATCTTGTACGTGCCAAGCAGCATGGCGTACAAGGCTACTGGCTATTCTCCGATACCCTCAAGTGGTGCCAGCTTGTGGCCTGGTCCCTAGAACGCGCCGTCGCCAACCTCATGAGCGGACCTGTTCCTCACTGCGAGGGCGAGCGCATCAATGCGCGCGACTCTTCCCCGTCAGAACCCGCAACACCTCCCCCTCAGGCTGTTAGCGCACCCATCACCGTCGCTGGTGACGCAATGGAGATGTAATTGATACGAGACTACACTTCTCTTCCTCTTTCGGTCTTTTCTTCAAAGCATGTGTAGATGCGTATGTTCTCATTTACGCTTCACGATCTACTGGTTTTTTCCTACTCGGGCAACTCGGCGTTTGGCAATGGATTGAATGGGCTCACTGGGTTTGGATTATCGTTATGCACTGTATATTATCATGCCTGCTCGCCTGCGACAGCTGGATCGCTATTCGATCGCGTCGCAGATCTACTGCCACTAAAAGTTACAGGCACCGCCAATGAACATACCACTACTATAACAAATATCACAATTTATCATTTACTCATCTACACCGCATTCGTGACTACATGCACCGCTCAACCCAACCCACCCGATCTGTGCACCCCCGCGTCACTCTCTCAGCGCAGCCAGCCATCGCATGCCGATCTGCCTCACTTTTGTGCAAGAAATTTTCTTGGCCGGCCCCATCAACAATCGTCATTCCGTCATCTCGCACGATGCGAAAAAGCAAAGCCCGAAACACGCCGACCAAGCTAGGTATCTATGTCAGGCCATGTCATCCTCCGCTCCGTCGCAGGCGCACGTCGAACCGGCAACGCGTTCCCCCCGTCGTCGCCGTGGCGAGCCAGGCGCGCAGAGAGGAGTGTGCTGCGACGCGAGAATGGCGCGCTATTGCACCTCCTCCTATGAGCGGCGAGGCTGGTCCGGAAACCCCGGAGGCTCACTATGTACCGCAGGGTGCGTGCATTGGCTGGGCGACGGTACCTGTAGCAAACGGTCTGGATGTGGGATTCCCAGAAGCCTTGTCTTCGCACGGGGAGTGTGTTGGATATGCTTTCGCGCCGCAGTCGTGAGGCGCGGAAGCATCGCGCCGAGAGTAACTGCCAGCGAGCTCGGGGCGTTTGCGGACTCGCTCGGCCTCGTGTTGCTGGCACCAACTTTGCTTACACCGTATCTGTTCATCCAGGCCATTTGTTTCGCTACAGTGACACGAGTGACAAGCAGTAAGCAAGAACGCTCCATAGCGTCCAGGTCTTGATCTCTTCAGTTCTTGCCCCAACGCACCTTTGCTGCGATAATGTACTCACTTACCTCCATTGAAGCGCTTGAAACAAGTCTTTCATCGTTCTGCGTGTCTTAAACTGTTCTACACGTCGATTCAACACCTAGCTAACGTCTGCGCGTGTGACGAAGAATTAATGGTGACGATTTGAGTACTACAGATGGAATGGGAAGCAGCAGCGCCGTATCCTTAAATTCGGCCATTTTAGGAGGCTCCGAAAAGACCTTAGACTCGGGATAGTATCAATATCTGTCGTTGAAGAGAATAGGGCTTCTAAGTCTACACTACAGTACAGCAAAGCAACGCTATCCACCTCGCAGGGCCAACACCCGCATGCACTGAAGCGACACAAGCGCCGAGCAACACACTATACAAGCGGAAATCGATGAACAACTTAGTTTAGTCCAAGGTTAGACATAGCTTTCTCGTAGTCGTCCCATTTAGTGAGAGCGCCGAGTGCGCGGCGCTGGTGGGCACTGAGAAGCGTCATGCCGTAGATATAACTGGCATTAACCCAACCGAAACTATTGTTCGTTAGCAATGATGGTGTAGAAATGCAGAGAATTGTTTTGACTCACCCTTCGCGAGGTACACCTTTGAAGTCACTGCCTTGGTTGCCATACTCGGCCGTGACCCTGTGGGGATCGATCTGCTTTGTCACGTCGTACTTCTCGACGACAACGCCGTTGAAGTCAACAAAAGCTTTCGTAACCATGTACAGCCATCGGTACGACAATCGCTGGGCCTCTTCATCAAATCCGTAACGCTGCAGACCGATCCAGGCCAGGATCTGTTGCGGCGCCCAGCCAAAGGGGTAGTCCCACTGTCGGTTGGGACGGTCCAGACCTGTTACACCACGAGACTTCTCAGTGCCGGACACCAGACCACCAAACACCTCGAACAACGGCAGAGCTTTGTCGACAAGCGTCTGGGCCTGTCGTGGAGTTGCCAGACCTGACCACATTGGCCAGAAAGTTGTCGCGGATTCGTAGTTGGTGCGCTCCTTCTTCTTAGTGTTATAATCGAAGTATAGACCGGCCTTTTCGTCCCACAGATACTGATCGACTCTCCTGCGTCGGTCCCGAGCACGGCGCTCCCAAGAGGCAGAGTGTTCGACATGGCCTGGCTTCATGTCACCAACACGGAAGCCCTCCGGAACCTCGAGCTTGTCGCCGAAGTGATTGCGAATAACACGGCCAATGTCGACCTCGTACTTGTATAACAGCGCGTTGATGTCGACAGTGGCCAAATCAGCAGCAACGGTCTCAAGACGGTAAGATGTATCGTGTCCAGACTCTCGTACTGCACGGTCGTGCAGGAAGTACTCGTCCAGTTCCTTGAGGGTCTCCTCATCGACACCCACGCGATAATTGTATGCCTCCACGAATTCCTTAAAGGTCATGTTGTGCTTCTTGGCGTATGGTTCGAGTACGTGCTCGAAATGCGACGCTTCCGTCTCGGGTGGCACGCCCTTGCCGGTAGGCCGGTATCGTGTAAGACCTGTCTCTGGGTCGTATCGAGGAGCTGCCATCCAGACCGAGTGGTATTCCTTGATCGCTGCGAGAATGGCCTCTCTGAGAAAGTCCAGCGCGCCTTCTTCGTGCTTGATGCGTTCGTAGACACGTAGCGCCATGTCTGTTAGGAAGGGTGGCTGTGATCGGCAGAGGTAGTAGGTTCGGTTGGCGTTCAGGATCTTGTTGTAGTGCTTGATGCAGAAGCAGAAATGAATGACCATAGACTTAACCAAGTCGATACGGTCGTTGCACAGGAGACCCAGCGACTCCATGTAGCTGTCCCAGCCGTACAGCTCGTTGAAGCGGCCACCAGGCACAACAAAGGGAAGTCCTCGCAGATCCTCTTTCCCAGTCTCGGGGTCGATCCACTTCTCCATGGCGATGGCGAGCAGTCCTGGCGCCTTGTTCAGGTCGCGCACGTACAACTCATCGTCAACAGGTTCCTTTAGCCACTGCACGTCGAGGTTCATGTCTGGGTGCTCCCTAGCAATGCGGGTGTAGTACTCGTGCTGCTCAGGGGCGCCTGGAGGAATATAGATGCGAGGGCGCGGGTTGCCGGTCCAATCCTTGGGGTCGACGCCGACCTTTGCGATGTTGGAGCCATCGATTCGGCGGGTGAGGCCATCCCAGAAGGAAAACTGGATGAGGCGGGAGAGGCGGTTCACAGGGTTCTCGTTCAGGCGGGCTTCGTCGAGCACGATGGTCTTGCGGCCGTAGTCTTTGGCGAGCGTGAGCTCCTGGAGCAGATTGGACAGCATGTAGGTGCCGCGCACGTCAAACTTGTTGTGTGCATTGGATGCCAGAGTGCCGAGCGACAGGACCTGTCATCTGTCAGCGGTGCCTCGACGGTGCAGGGGTTGTGTCGCGCGCACCTTGGGGCCCTTGTCCTCGATTGTGATCTGGTAGTTGCCATCAGAGTCTTCGCGGGACAGCAGCGTCTTCAGTGTCTCGTCGACCTGGACAAGGAAGCGGCGGGGCTGGAGCGACACCTCATCTGTGGCTGATCAGCACAAATGCCCCAGTCTCCATGGGGCGGCGGTGGCTGACCGTGACTGATACGACGGCCCTGGGTCACGCCTTCGCCTAGAGAGGCATTGCGGGCAGAACGGTCTACGTTCTGCAGTCTGTCAGCGCCTGTAGTCGCCTGGGCTCTCTGTGCCACTCACCGCCGAATATGTGCGTGCCCTGGGATGCTTGCGCGAGTGGCTCTCCCCGTAGTAGACTTGGGGCGTGGCCAAGGGATCGTGCGCGACGGTCGAGGTACGGCGAGGCTTTGAGGATTGCGAGCTCATGCTACGGGGGTCTGACAGGCCAATGCTGCTCTCGGACGTGTGGGTGTGGGTGGGAGGGAGTATGGGCGCTGAGAATACTGTTGCTATAGCGTAGGCTATGACCTAGTGAGTTAACAGGACCGACGCGCTGTGGGGGCAGCGTAAGTGGTGGGGCGTACGGTGTGAGAGATGCTTCTAGGATCAAGAGCTGTCACACGGCGATGGGCGTGCAAAGCAGAGCGTAGAGAGAAGAAAAGCAGGGGCGGGAATGGGAGTGGGAATGTCGGTGAGGCAACACTTCCTCCAAAGTCACGATGAATGCAGGTGCTGCTGCCACGCCAGCTGAGCATTAGCAGCCAATGCCAACCCGCCAGTCGCAGCTGACTCCATTGGCAAGTGGAGCGTTTGATTCACCAAAAGCGCAGGGCCTGCGGCAGAGGCAGCGTGCGCGATGGCGCCGGAGGGAGCTGCCATGTCTCGTGCAACTTGCCCGTTCTCCTCCATCTCTTGCGGCCCTTCAGATCTGGGAGCCAGCCGTCATTCTGCCTGGTGAGTGCTGAGACCCACGTCGACGTCACTGCTCCCCACCATCCGTCCCCATCGACACTCTCGAGGAACCCCGTTATCGTTCAATTGCTCTTTGTGCCTGCTTGCAACTTTTGTCGCGCATGCACCTCGGCGCGACTCTTGCGCCTATCTGTGCCTGCGACTGGTCCGCCTGCCAGGTCAGCTGCCAAAGCGCGTGGGCGTGCATGGAAAACCCCACACCAGCCACAAGAGCCTCCTGCTCACAAAGTCACGGCACTGGACGTGTTCCGGTGCACAAGCGAATGCAATTTCTCTGCATCGCTGACTATGTATTTGCACAATTGCGCGGCACAAGCCTGGGCGAGAGGCTACGTTTGTGCTAACAGGAGCGCTCTGCCACTGGGTGCTTTTCCTAGTGTGGGGGTGCAGCATCTATGGCTCAACAAGCTCGGCTCTCCAAGCCATGCCATTGAACTCACGACCGCACGCATTGTGTATACCGCAGGTGTAAGACATATGGGATATCATTCTCGTCCGTTCCCGTCCATCTGTGACTTGTATCGAGTCCACTATTATACAACACGAGGTCATGCGTCGTGCCTTCCAAGTACTTCTTGGGAAATACAGACAAAGAAACAGTATCGCTAATATGCCAATCAATCAGGTCGAAACCCAAACACCAACGCTAAGTATGATCAAACAGAACCGAAAAGCGTAAACGGATTCAACACGAGGTCTCATGCCGCATTCCTGCCGTTACGCCTCTTCTTTCCGAACCCTCTCCAGCTCCACTTCTTCCCACTCCTCTCTCCGTCTACTCGGCTCAATGTGTCCGAATCTGGTCGTGGACTACCGCAGCTTCTTGAGGACCTCGACCGAGTTTCGATACTGCCTGTGTCGACGCGAGCCATCTCCGAGGCAATCATCTGCAAATCGAGTCCTTCGGCGTCAGGGCATGCTGGTCTCTGGTTGTCGTGGCTACCGTGTGTCATTGCGAGAAAGCCAGATGTGAAGCAACCGCCATATATCTTCAATGCCTCCAAGGATGCAGCCTTTCTCAAAGCCATGTTGTATCTCATTGTGTTTAGGTCTTCGTCTCCAGATTCGCTCAAATCATCTTCAAAACGGTACAATTCGGAACACTCGGCCCATGTACGGTCTTGATCACACAATTGGTCTTCAAGTACTGCTGTGCTCTAAGAAACGACGTCAGCTAATGTCTTAGTGGCTTAACAAGCAGACCACGTACCTTGGAATATGCTGAGCTGTGTAGTCGGAGGTTTTCCTCGGTGAGGAAGCATTGTCCAGACTGGACTGTCTTCTTGGTCTTCATGTTCAGGTGGCCAACCATTGTCGACTTGTCGAATGCACTTGAGGATATGCGGAGGTTTCTGACTCGAGATGGAGGTTCTTCACAGGCGTGATTAAGCGGCAATATATGTTGTCCGAGCTGGTGAGGTTGCTAATGAGTGGGCAGGCAACCCAGAGGGCGGTGCATGCTTGACTATTATACAAAACTCTACAAGAGGCTTCTCAGCTGGCGCACAGCGCATCTTCCCGCGAACGGACATGTTGGCGCCGCCTGCGTCTTCATCTTCAAGGATTCCATCCCACCACCAGAGCGCCAGTAACGTGGTACACGCCAGCGGATCCTGCCACATCGCATTCTTGTCATCGCTTCTCGGCCTGGATCAGCGCTTATTCGCTTTCGGCCCTAGTCAACGCAGGGGCCCCATGGCTGATCACTGACGCCCGAGCGCTAGTACCTGTTCCTTCGCCGAACCTGGACATCAGTGGCTTCTCGACCCAATCATGGGAAATGACTACGTAGAGCTGGCCCCCAATTTTCCAATGAAAGCCTCCTACTCGACACGTAGCCGGCAACGCCGATCTCTGCATGGCATCATGCGCTGCATGCAGCTGCTCTTGCGGTTGGCATTGCCGAATCGTCCTTTCAATAAGTCCTCGACCATACTTCGAGTCGATGTTAATGCCCAAACCGTTGAACCTCTCTGATTGTTTCAGGCGTACATTATGGCAGTTGTCGACGTTACACAGATGACACAGCTTGCAATCAAACATCTTGAAACAGCTCGCAAACCTCAAGGTTCGTGCACACAGCCTGATCCCGGTCTGCATCCTGCAGCTTCTGAGGGGGTTGTAAAATCCAACCCTGCAACAATCAACATGGCAAGTTTGCTCAGATGCAGTCCCACCAATGGTCAGCCGTTCGGGCATTTGCGATGCCAGAAAAAGCATCACTGCGCGCAGCAAGCGAAACACGATCCTAGGGTTGGCGGATCGAAAAGTGGACTAATCTGACCGTGAGGCAAGGACAGCGTTCCTGTTCCTGACAGCTTGGACGCATGCAGGGTTGCTATCCTTCATTTGGCTGTGACACGCGGGCTAACTTTTTGGGCCCGTGCAGTCTCTCCACACTGCCACAGTTACGCATGGCTGGCAGGCATTGCAAATCATATGCAGCGTCTCCTTTTTTGTGCAGGAAATTTGATGTTCTTTGTTTCCACGCGTCCCCGCAAACATTTGTTGCATGCGTGGCATAGAATAATGCAGCTTGGCAGTGATAGAGACGGAAGACAGAGCGAGAGATGTTCCTCGGAGTCCACGATGGCTCAGCTCAGCCAGCGGAACGGCGCTCGCTAGGCGTGGCCAGTCTCGCTTCTCCTGGTCATTGTCTCCACATATAGTATCGCTTATCACCGTGGATACCGCGCGCTGGTGTCCGCATGCGTTCGCGGTCGGACTCCACGATACCGGTTCCGATCTCGTCACGATACCTATTTGGCGGACAGACGGTGAAGAGTGGAGACCACTACTGCTCTGCTCAATACGCAGCTCAAGCCTCTCACCACGATTACGCTCAGGGCACGCGACAAGAAAGACATTACACGTCTCAACTGTTGGCTGTGCCCGACGGAGGGTACGTACTTGCGGCAACGCAGCAAGCTCTTATCCCCTACTCTGTCATTTTATCGCCTACGAACCCGAGAACCTTTCTGAGTACTGAGCCCAGCTTGGACCAGTCTCTCTGTTACATGCGACCACGAGAGCCTCCCCGGCCCGAATTTTAAGCTCTGTGAGCCCGATCTCTCCATTGTGGAGTCGTCTGCATCATTCGCGCACTGCTGGACGGCGATTCATCGTCATGGCCGGAGGATCTCTCGCAGGTTCAGGCCGCAATGTGTCCAGGGACGGTTGCGGAGTAGCACTAGTGGTTGGGAGAGAGGCAGGCGGGCTCAAGGTGACCTGTGTCACCTTGTCTACATCCTTCGCGCACTACTGAACAGCGACTGAAAACCATGGCCAGAAGATCTGGTAAATCTTTAAGATGCGCTGTCACGATCGTGTCCGCAAAGCGTGGTGGTGCCGTCAGCGCGGCTTGCCCCTGTCGAACCCCTGTTCGCATCTTCAGGAACCCGAACTCGAGGCGGCAGATACGGACAAGGCTGCACGATGCGGATGCGGATTGGTTGCGCTGGCCCTTGCAACAATCCCTACATTCAATCAAACATTTGAGATGCAGCCCCGTTCTGTATAATTGCCAAGAGGACTCGGCTTCTTACAAAGGATTCTGCGGTACAGCAGGCGGAAAATAGATGCTGGCTGCGCGAAGGATCTGTGCATTCCAGGTACGCACACCTCGCCGACCTCATCATCAATTCGGGGCTGTCAGCCCCATACCTCCCCAGCTCCCTATTTTGCAAGACGATGCGCCCGTCCAAGCACTGGAGCTAGTGAGATTGACGTTGGGTCAGTCGGCGTTCTGAATCTGGGAGGTACAGAAATGACTCGTGTCAGAAAGTGGAGATGATGCTAGGTGCACTTTTAGGCATGATCGCACAGGTTGTGCAACGTGGGCGTCGTTTGGCAGATCCAACAGTGAGGTCCTTGGGTCTGAGGCTCGATTGCTGAGTCTATGGCGTGGAATGGGAGTACAGACAAGCGTGTGGAGCGAGCTTCGTGTCAGCGAAGCACTACCGTGGCTTTCCGGCATGGTGAACTTCCGTTGCTGACAGTCTCGGTGAAGCCCAACCTCAAGAATACGACAAGTGCCGGTTTGCCCTTTCGGAAAGTCATCTACACAGTATATGACCACAGGTTCAACCTTAACCTTATCCCCCGCAGCCCACCACTCGGAGCTATATCTCCTCTGCGGAACAGTGAGCAGCACACTGAGCTGACGCGGCGCCGGTGCGGCCCGTGAGATTGTCGCGGGATGAGTTCCTCTAGCCCTTGCAAAGGGTTGGCTAAGGTTCGCACTGATCTAAAGTGAGGGCTCGAGGTACTCAACAAGAAGGACCCTGCTTCGCATCATGAGTCACTCTAGCGGTCAACGTTCGTCGCACGGGTAGTGACCACATTCGTGTGGAAGTTACGAGGCTTCCAAAGGCGAGTTGCAACGCCCCTGCATCGATCTGGTTGATATGTGAGGCTGTTATTGGAGCCCTACGCAATCTAAATCATCATAAGTTTGGACCAAACATTTAGAGTTCGGAAAATTGACCTTACCGTCAACACCACAGGTCTCAACGTTTTACGACACTGGCTCAGCGCCAGACAATCATGCCCTTATCAACCAAAACAACGGTAACTTTGGGCGTTGCCTCGCTGGGCCATGGGACCCTTAGACCCTCCAATACTGCGCACACATAGGAACGCGCAAGTTTTCCCATCATAAAGAAACACGGCACCTGGTGAGGGCACACTGCAACATCACGCGCTATAGGGCGGCAAGATACACGATGGCTGCGGACAGCTATTCTGAAAGACTGATGGACTACGGTTTCCCGGCACCACCTCAGAGCGACGGAACGGTAAGTTTGATATGCATTTGCTCGCGATTCGGACAATTGTTGTCTCTAGCGAGGGTTTCAATGAAGATTCATCGTTTGCGTGCGTCCAACGAGACTTCCATTTCACAAGTTTCCGGCGCTTGATGCAGTCGCTGAACACTCCAAGCGCTGTTTGCAATGATTTCGTCAGTTTTTACAAGAAGTCGTGTCAGTAGTGGCATTGTTACGTAGAAGCTGCTGTTTTTCCAAGCACTCTTCGATCACCAGGCTCAGATGGAGATTGACAATCGATACAGTATCTTTGGCACCAGCGCAGACTTGCACAGCTCACCACCAGGGCACAGATCGAAGATGCTATGCGCCGGCTGAAGTCATTGAATGAACCAATACGGAACACTCAAGGTCCACTGAGCTCTGCGTCCAGTGCAAAGAACAGCAGAAATTGGAGCACACCATCTACGCCAGCTACACCACCGTTCTCGGCAGGCCAACAGCTCGAGCGACCTCATTTCGCATCCTCACACGCACAGAGCAGTGTGAAGACACAGCTGCGAACGACGGCCAATCGAAAGATACTGAAGGTTCGCTCAGACTACCGCGCATCTCAGCTGCAAACAGAGGTCAGCTACGACCTGGACACACAACTCGAGCGCATTTCTAGATCCAGTCAGGTGTGCGCAACATCGTCTAGTTACGTTTCGAAGCGTAATAAGTCAGGAAGACCTTCGAACCCAGCTGAAGACCCTTTTGGCGACCGCTATCTTACTGCGACCGCGCCACACCACTATCGCGGCGCGGGTATTCAAGCATGTATTCGCATGCCCAACCAAGCTACCTGGTCAGACCGTGAAGCCGAAGAGAATCACCGCTTCCCTTCGAGGCAATTTCTCAAGCAGAACGGCAAACCATGCTCCTCTATCCCGTGCACGGCGCTCAACTCACAGTACGGCAGCCCAATCGAGTCTCCATTTGCGACTCCTCCTGGATCACCCCTTGTATCGGCAAGACGCCCTTCACAGCGTTTTACGCATGATAGCAGTACCTTCGAAGAAATCGATATCGATATCGATGCTGAGAGTCGGTTCGACAATGATGCCCAGGACTGCCCAAGGCAGGAGCAAGTAGCTGACCCGTCAGTGCATTACGCAGGGCCCTCTCATCCAACCATCAGCAGCAACACGTATGTCTTCCCCCTCGCGCGCTCTTCCCTCGTCCCATCCCATCACTAACCTGCCGCACTAGAGACCCACAAGCCCAGGCCATCCGCGACTGGGAGAAGAATGTCGACAGCGGCCATCTGTCCCCCCACTCCGCATCACTCGCCTCCAGCTACCGAAAAGTGGAACCGAAAAGGCGTTGTATACTGCTTGCTCGGCTGAAGAATGTCTTCTGCAAGCGCGGGGGTCATACTGCTGAAGCGGGCGCCCAGAAGGGGGAGTGACTTTGCTCGACTATCAGAAAAGGGGGGGGGGGGCATCATTTGCGCAAGTTTGAATATGAACAAAGCTCGAGGCAGAAGCCAGAGCGCTGACGGGCGTTTTGGCCGGCCAGGTTGTGAAGGTATACTGGTAGCACCAAAACAAGTTCAGGGTTCTCGTGGTAATTCAGTTAATGCAAGTCTGGGTAATTCGATCGGCGTGTCATCTACTTTCAAATGCATTGCACTTCGCTCTACCCTACGTACGGTAACACACCATTCACTCATGTCGCGTACATCAAATCGCACGCCCTCCCTATCTCCGACCCCGTACCTTGGGCTCACATGGATCGCTCACAACTTGTTCACGAGGCCAGGGGGGTCCGTTGCTTGTGCTTGTGCGATATTCTCCTGTGCAGGGGTGAGAAGGGAACGTGAGGTGGTATTGTGTGTGATCGGAGATAATGAGTTTGGTTTGAATACCATCGAATGGGCGAGCGACGAAGAAGATTCAACGGGTTGTGAAAGAAGTGGAAGCTTCCAATTGATCAAGATGATGCCTCTCCCGGACATGGGAGGTTCTGTCATGTGTTTAATGCAACAACAATGCCAATGGGTATCTAGCGAATGTCCAGCCCCCTCTCTCAGACTCCTTTACGCCGGAAAAAGAAAAAAAAAATAGGAAAACAATGTACATGGCCAGCCACCGCTGGCGAGCATCGAGAACATCCTTGCTAGATCATCGCGCCCACTTTGCTCGTGGCACGCGCCAACTCAGCCCTCCACTCGGCCACGTCAATGCGCTTGCTCACGTCCTTGACAAGCACTTTGGCAAACCACTTGTGCAAGTCCAGACCCAGCGATTTCGAGAGATCCTTCATCTTGCGCATGTTCTTGATGCCCGCGTCATCGTAGGCGAGGCATTGGAGGGGGCTTCCGGACTTGATCATCTCACGCTGCTGGTACTTGTTGTGCCTGAAGGCGTCGAAAGGCGATGCGCCAATGATGAGGAAGAGCAGGGTGATGGCGAGCGACCACAGGTCAGTGGCGGCTGACGGCTCGGCGGGAGCAAGGCTGCTCAGCAGAGAGGGGTCAAGGTAGTCCCAGGTCCCGGCGCCAAGCGGGGAGGCATTGTGAACCTCGATGTCTGGCGCGACGAGGATGGTAGAGGAGAAGTCGGAGTAGACAGTAGCCGGGACCGACATGAGGTCCGCAGGAGTGTTAGAGGTGAGCACGTTGGCGGGTTTGATGTCGGCGTGGACGCAGTTCTTGTCTTGCATCCATACCAGGCTGTCGATGAGAGCCAGGGCGATGCGGGGGAACACGGATGCGAGCTTGACTGCGCGCAAGTTCTCATCGAGATTGTTGAGGTTCTTCTTGATCCAATCCTCTAACGTGCCGTCCATGGCCTTCAGAACCAGCGCGTCGTTACGGGTATCCAGACCGAAGAATTGTACGACGTGTCTGTCCGCGTCTGGGAATTGAGATAGATAGGACAGAACCTTCGCTTCTTCTCTCAAGACCTTGCGTGAGCTAGTAGACGCAGGGGCCTTGATGGCATACAGTGGTGGTACGGCAGGGAATGAGTCAAGCCCAATTGCCGAGTCGTTAGATTTCACCGGGGTGACCGGAGGCGACTTTGCGGTGGAAGGCGGGAGTAGAAAGGACTGTTCCGCGGGTTTGGGTAAACTGGGGGCTGCGAGGTACACATCGCTCCATACACCTGTGCCGATGGGACGTTTCTTGTCGTTGTCGTCGACGAGTATTACATACTCGAGTATTTCAGGATCAAAGAGCTGGACTGCCACAGGATGAGAACGTATCGAGGGAGAGCGAGGAACAGAAACCGTTGAGGCGATCGAACCGTGGCGCGTCCGACCAGTCTGTATGCTGTAGTCATCCGAGTTGGAGCCAGATTGGAAGTGAGAGAGCGATGTTGGTGTTGCCGGCGGCGTCATTACACTGCCGTGCTGCGGCTTCCCGGTGTCTACCATTGCAGAGCGTAAACGAGGGGGCGAGTCCGGGGGCGTAGATATTGATTGTTTCTTTGAAGGGCCTTGGTCCTCCCTAGTCTCTTTGGTAAACTCCTTTGATGTGCAGCGGCCAAGATCCAGAGTGTGTAGTGTATCCTGCTTGGATGATGTGGTGCTTGAGGAGCCGCGTCTCAGGAAAGATCCTGTAGGAGAAGAGATTATGTTATAGCGGATGGTCATGCTGTTAAAAGGGCCTCGTGATGAAGGTTTGGTTTGAGGGAGCAGTACTATGGTCACTGCATACAGGCGTGTGAAAGGGTAACCTTGAGTTGTGAAACGCGACACCAGAAGTCAAACGGGTTTGGAAGCTGCGTAGGGAAAGACGAAACTGCGCGAAACTTTCGAGATAAAATTCAAGCCAGCAATGACAAAAGGTCTGGAAGGCTTTTTGGTACCGCCAACGAACAAGGGATACGGGACGGCTGTGGCGACGGTACCAAGCAAATAAAGGGAACAAAGTCACAAATATTGGTACAAGGGATCCAGAATGGTATTTCGCATGGGCGACTCAGTGCAGCATACACATTCTTCGGTTTGGGCAAGCGGCGCGCGCGGAGTGCCCGCGATGGAAAAATAATGCGTGCAGCCTCGACAAATCCGGACGGCCATGGACTGTTAAAGCACTGCCGGCGGTGTCCCGCTTGAGGCCGCCAATCTTGCGCGTGTGACACATGAGCGCAGGGCTGCGCGCTTGAAATTAGGCCGCGGTTGGTATCTGCAACTTTGGATCGAAAGGGAAGCAAGCCTTGTTCCAGAACCCTTTCACTCGAGTTTCCCGGTCGGGCTGTCGCCTGAGCACAAAAAAGCGGAACCTTGGCTTCGGATCCCCAATCATCAAGCAGATCCGTATCAACGTGCGTGAGTTGATTGGCTATTGCGGCGTCTGGAGTTACCCTGACTTCTGCGTCCGGTTCAACGTGTGCAAGACGCAGCGCTGCTGTGCGTGCCACGGAACGAGATCTGTCTGGATGGCCATGACACTTCTGACGACGCTTCGGCGTAAATCAATCGTGGTGCTGTATGATCGGTGCTTTGTGACGTCGCTAGCAGCAGTCGTGAGATAACTGCGCAGCTGATGATCGAGTGGAGCTATCGAATTCGATAGAATCGACTGCCGGTCGTGATCAAGCCGATGCCTTAATCCGCATGTTGAGTGACTGTGGCTGGCGCGTTATCCTAACACCGAATCTCGAGCAGATATCAGCAATCTCTAGTCCCACTGCAGATAAGATACCATGTCGTCTCGCAGCTCTTGCAGCAGCATCTGCATGCACAGTTTGTCATGCGTTCGATACCAGGATTTCGGTCCACTGCCTTTCCCCACCCTGTCAAGCAGGTTAGCCGGTCCCTCCGACTGGCCTGCCGTGCTGGTCTACTCCGCAATCGCTGCATCTTGACGTACCTTCGGTCGCCCGTTCGATGCGCCAGCGGGAGCTTGCTGGTTTGCAGTATGGTCGCAAAATGCCCAGTGTCGTGGACCAAGTTTGGGGAAATCGATGATTTGCGCTGTTGCGTGCCAAAAGGTGCAATAGAGCCCACGGCTGCTCTAGTGACTGGGCATCGCCATGTAAAGGGATCAAAGCCAAAGGATTACATACGAGGCTAGTGACATCGAGATTGTGTCTGAGGTCTACCAAGACGATTGATCACAGCAGGTGCTTAGGTCCAAGATAACGAGGAGTGTGATTGCCTAAAAAGAGTATTGCTGGCTGCCACGATCAGTCCACAACACGGGATGCACATTGAGACGTTTGGGATAGTTTGATCTTAGATTGCGAGCTGAGTACTTCACAGTAGTTTTTACACATTGCCAAAGCTGCATACTGTAGTCTGCAAGTCTTCGCTCTTCGATTCGTTGTCGCTCTGTCGAGCTGGCTGTGCCACGCACACCTGATATAGAGCCAATGACTGACTGTCCCATTGCGCCGTTGACAAAGGAATGATGGGTGCCAGGCACCTGAACAAAAGGGAAAAAGAAAATTGACAGTAGGAAATAAGGGATGTCACCCTCTGCAAACGAAGCTCGAAGCGCCTTCTTCCAAATGGTAAGGAGGGCTGGCAAGAGAACGCCACCGTTCATGACCGGGTTCCAATGTTCAGAGACATGTCGTGGAATTAGATATTTCGATACAGGATATATGCACACGCAATATGTTTCCCATTAATATTTCAAGTCTTGTTTTGCACGGAGGAGCGACCATGACCATACATGTCAATAATCTTGCCCACCTGCTCCTCATGCTCCTGGCGTCAATGGTCGTAGCCTGCTCCTCGTTGCCACGGGCTCGAGTTGTTTGCCGCACGGTGCTGTACATCATTGCGAAGGCTGCCCTCTCGCCCATATGAAGGTACCGGACTAGCGTTACTGCGATCGTAAAACGAGGGCGGCGCGTTGTGTGTGTGTGTAGTGCTAGCTGGGCTGCGAGGAGGTGCAACAGCGTAGTGCTCGGTGAAGCCTCCTTCCTTTGCAGCCAGCTGGCGTTGCTCATCGGAGGAGTAGTCGTCGTCGTCGTCAATGCGGCTACGCGATCCGTGGGCACCCTTGCCTTCGCCGCGTGCGGTAGCACCTAATGCATCGAGCTCGGTGGTCAGCTGCGTCTGCGACTTGATGAAGGAACCACGGTCGTCGCGCATGGGCTGGTAGCGGGTATCGGGGTTCTTGGTGAAGACGGCGAATCCAGAAGAGACGAGAAGCATAAGCAGCAGGATCAGAGAGAACGCGGCGTTGAAAACAAAGAAAATGACTCCCATGACTCCCGTGACGATTCCGGGCTGCTTGAAGACCTCGGTAAACATCAGCAGGAAAACAGCACTGAGGAAGTTGACGGCAGCGATAGCAATGTTGAAACCATTGGTCTTCTTGTCCATCCATGGGCGAAGGACAGAGACGCCAATGAGAAGGGCAGCCTCAATAATGACAAGGGCAATACCTTGAACGGTACCATTGGACTGGGAGAGACCGACGAACATGGCCTTGATGAACAGGTAGACGAGCCATGGGATGATGAACCAGTAAGCAGCAGCCTTGAACTGGACGTAGAGGAAGCCCCACTTGTTGAGGGCGACGGGGTCCGAGTAGAGGATGTATGCAGGGTTCTTGTGCATAGCGATGGAGCGCTGCGCAATGCGAACAACTTTCAAGGATGCCCAACCAAGAACACCAATCATGGTCACCATCGTAAGGATAGCCAAGACGACTTCTCCAGCCGAGTCGCGCTGAGTGAGCTCCCAGAGACCCAACATCATCATCTGAGGAAAGCCGATCAGTACGACACGGAACAAAATGCCCTTGAGGACGGTGCGCCAGCCGTTGCGGAAGTCGATGAACTTGTCGCCCTTCATCCTCCCAGCCTTAGTAAGGCCCTCGCAGATGAATTTGAAAGCAACCACTCCAATGACGGTAAACAGAATGAAGATCATCATGAAAGTGTATCCGGTGAAAAAGATGTTGGTGGTTTCTATGCGAGCCTTGAAGCCAACACGCTTGATACCGTGCAAGACAATGCGTTCTCCGCCGGCCTGGGCCTCGGTGGCAGCAGAGTTACTGCGGTTGATGAGGCGCACAACAGAGCGGGTGACGAACTTGACGCTGTCAATTGCGCGCTTGAGCTTTGCCTTCTTCTGGATTTCGACACTGATGGTGGCCAGCTGAGAGAGATACGTGGTTGGGGTGCCACCTGTGGCGCGCTGGTACCAAGTAGCCATCTTCTGAAGGAAAGTGACGCGGATGATTCCCATCGACCACTGGAAGTTCTGGGTCCAGGCTGCAACGATGGGAGGAAGAGGCACGGCAGTCATGCCGATGAACGCCTGGGCCTGCATATAACCAAAAAGTGACATGGCGTTGGCGGCAACGTGTGCGGCAGTGTTGGAGTGGCCCAATCCGGAGGTGACTGCTGATGCCACTAGGCCAAGACCAGCAATGACGGCAGTCACCCATGCGACAGCCTTCTGTTCGACGGAGTGTCCATTGGACAGCTCTGCTTCGACGCAAGCAAGCAGCTGCTTGGAGTCCTGATCCCTGATCTTGATGCGAACAACTGCATCCAAGTCGGGAACAGTGTATGCAATTCCAGGAATAGAGCCCATAATGTCCTGACTGATATCCAAGTTGGACGTGATGGTGAGTGGACCGGCGTTCATTGGGCACATGCCAGAAAGGTCCTCGTTGCCGCAGGGATCGAGCACCTCTTTAATGGCGCTGTAGCCGTAAACGAGCAGCTCGAGATCGGCCTCGACCTTGCCTGCGATGTTGGAGATACCCTGGATGTCGAAGGCCAGACTGCGGTTGTTGGGTGTGAAGACGACATTGAACAGGGTGGCGGAGAAACTGGAGTTGCTCATGCACGGGTTGAGCGATTTCGATTCGATCAGGCGATTGTCTGCGCCGGCGACGAGGGGCAGCGCAGTCGCTGCCAGCGCAAGCAGCGACTTGGAAAGCGACGGACGCATGTTGAGAGAGTGGTGGACGGAATCAGGCTCGCGGTGTCAGGCGACTCTCTGTGAGAGCGACGGGAGGGCGTCGGCCAAACCAGCGGCGGCGAAGTCGGGGGGCGAATGTCGAGGTGACCTGGGCGGGGAGGCGAGTAGGTATATCGAGGTAAATGTGAAGGCGGGTGGTGAACGAGCGTCGGGGGTGTGGGTCGGGAGTGGTGATGTCGAGGTGGCAGGCGCAACTGGGAAACCGGGCAGCTGGCGGGCGAGGTGGCAGGGGCGGAGCCAAGGGCTGACGGTTGGATGGGTAACGAGCGGATGAGCAATCGGCGGGCCCTTTGACAGATCCTCGATACACCCAGAAATGATGAATTAAAGCTGTCGTCACAGGTCCTCTCTGCTGTTTTGAAGGCCTGAGGGAAGAGGAGTGTCGAGACAGTCGCAGCAGTAAGATCCCAGCGGGGCCTCAGCCGGTGTCTATGCGTAGCGGTGGATAGGGGGTCGTTGCGAGACAGGTCAAGTGTGGTGATTGGTCCACCAGGCTTGCGCGGCCCAGCGCCCAGCGCCCAGCTTAAGAGAGGATCCTCGCGCTGGCCGCCAATCCGGCGAACCTGCAGCGACTGCGAGCGGCCATCCTCTGCTGCATGCGCAAGCCGGCGTTGCGTTCTTTGAGCGCAATCGCGCGCTGCATGCTGCTAATTCAGGTACCCTCGAGGAGGCTGGATGTCACATTCGCCGAAAGCGGCAGGAGCAGGGGAGGGAACCGCGACACGATGCTCCGCCACACTCAACACGAAGCAACCCATTGCTGCCAGTCCCTCCAGGGCTCCCCAATAATTTCGAGTCTCGGGCATGGGCCAATTACGGCGCTGCTGGCGACCGTTTTGCGCTGACTGAGATGGCGCCCGCTCGCCCAGCGCGTGCATCTTGCATCAATTTTACGGACTCCGGGTTCTCGCTGCGAATACGCTGAGCACTGGGCAGTTCCAATCTCACGTCGCTTTCGCACATGACAACACAATCGCAACACCATCATCACTGTGCAGCCCACTACACTGCAGCTGCCGTTGTGTCGCCACCTGTCACCATGTTCGCGAATGCTTGTTGGTCCTGCCATACGTCCTGAAGCACCTCAAGTCTGAGACTTCCCCCTCCAACCCCATCCGTGCGGCCTGAGGGTGCAACAATGTGAAAATTAAAGATGCAAACGGCGCGCCAGCGGCACCAGCGCCCAGAGTCAGCCTCGTACGGGTCGTGTATTGCGCACGAGAAGAGAGTGCGCACGCTTGGCCTCTCTAATCGACGCCTCATCGACATTGTGATCTGCCTTAGCGCCTTCTAGGTCCCAAGCCCAGCGTCACCAGCTCCTGCGAAGAGTTTGAGCGTGCGCGTCGTCATCCATGATTGCGTGCATGCAGGACGGGTGGGACGGCTGCAGCCTCGACAACTTCTTATTGTCGCAGCTGCGCATTCGAAGTTACAGCACGCTTCTTAAATGCACCCAAGTGGTGCAGTGGATATTCTGTGAAGCAATATCGAACGAGGGCATGTTTGGCATCAACCTCTCACAAGGTCACGTGATACCCACAGCTTTGAAGATCAAACCGCCAGAACTGTTCGACGAGATGTACTCATCTCTTTTAACGAAAGCAAAGACGATCCAGGCTGGCACTCTGAAACACAAACCCGCACTAGACGGCCGTCGTCCCGCGATCCTCAGATCCACTTTGCACAGCCTCCCTTCTCCACACGCAACCGCCAATGTCCACAGGTTTGTCCCTGACGATCATTTCTTTGGTGCCAACTTCTTAAGCCGCCGTTCATCTAGGAGTTGGATGCGTATCCGGGTACCACAGTGCCGTCGCTGAGTTGATCTACCGTTCGCGAGCGATGACTTGCGTGTCAGCCTCGAGTCTCGCCTTGAATCGATTAACTGTCCTGAACGCATTCAATAGCGCGTATATTAATTGGGAAGATGACGGACGGACGGAGATTGCACCGTAGCATGTCCGTCGGAATCACATCTGACATAAAACCGATATCACAACTGTCAGCAGCACATCGCCAGCTATATGTAAGCGTTCATTGTCTTTTGCTTCTACATGGTGCAGGAAGTCCAGAGTATGAAGTCATAAGAGGGAGATGAGAGGATTTGGAGCGAAAAAAGATTACGCCCTTTTCAAAGATGTCTATACACGAGGATTAGATTGAGGTGCCGACGTCATGCATGAACCAGCCTGTCAACGGTTGAAGGGTGTCCAGACCAGCATACCCTATTCTCTCTTCGAAAAGACCGCGCATTCTCCGCGAGACGGATGTGCTCTCTTCCACGTTGTGATAGATGACTCCATCGATTGCCTGCCCGTCACTACGCTTAGCCTCGATTCCAATGGAGCCTGCGATCATCTTCGTGTTCCATATTTCCCCATCGTTATCAACAGTGACCGGCACGGAGGCAAAACCAGCAGGAACCGAATCAGTGTCGATGCACGGATACCAGACGTCTTCTAGAAAACATCCAACCTCCTCATACCGACTAGTAGGAGCTGTCGTACGGATGTACGATGCTTTGCCGTTCTCGTTCCAATAACCGAATGCCGTGATCCAACCCGAAAGATAGTCTTGACCACTCATCATGCTGTTGCGGTGTACTATCTTACCCCAAAATTCCGTGTTCGATGCGGACGGCTCACCATCGAATGATGCTATAAACTCCCGGAGGACTGGCTTGAGGAGGTTCGCAAAAGTATCCGGCTCTGTTCCCAGCTCGGACAGATAGTCTAGTCTCAGCAATATGTTCTCCCAATCTTTGCGCTCGCCTAAAAGTGTCACAGATGGGATGCCACAACACTGCCTCATCTTGAAGCTGAAGTACTTCTGCATAGAGCCCATCATGAGGATAGCAGCAACGGTACGATCGCAATCGGTCGTGGTGGTGAAAGAAGGCATGATCCACTCGCGGAGACGTGGCTCTTTGACGTTGTCCTGAATCAATTGGGTCATGCGACAGGCCAGAACCCCAAAATCAGCATGTTCCATGCTTCCGGCGTCTTCCACCACGAGCTCTTTGCGTCCTTCATGGGATACGAAGTAGTCACGCAGCTCTTCTGCATGTGCGTTGATGTAGAAATTCAGTTGACATAGGATGGCGAACCAAATATCCTCTGGTCGAAGAACGAGATTGTGGTGTTTACTGTACGCATGGAAAACAGCCCAGATCAGTCCATTGCTCGAAGGACTGATATGCCTTTTGCGAAAGTCGCGGCGGGAAACAGAACTCTGGATGAGTTTTTGACTATCGCTGGAATCCTTTGAACAAGATGCTGCGAACAGCGCGTCGCTTGATCCGACCTTCCTTGTCGCCCAGTTGGTGGCTTGATGGCTTGCTACGGCGAAGGTGACTGGCATATTGGACGTTCTTACAGGAACAATAAGAGTGACGAGATAGGGGCTTTTCAGTGATCTTTAGCACAGGTGGAAGGTTGTGATGACTGCAAAGACTAGGTTTACATCAGACGTCGTCCATGCGAGCTCTATTAACCTATTGAGCTGACAGGGTTGCCTGATGTCGGTTTCAATCCTGGATGGAAGGAGACGACTTTGGCCTCGCTTGCATGCATAGAGATTGACCGGTGCGGGGCTTTGCATGCTTCCTAGGGTTCGTCTGACTGCAGCATGCAGGTGCGCCTCATGCTTCTGGCGATCACCAAAGCGAATTCTGGTTCGTACCTACTACAACTCTGTGCACCCCAACCGTTAGACTGCAACACCACTTCAATCTTCTAATCATGCCTACACATGAGTCTACCGCTTCCGTCCAGGATCCTGACGGAGAGGGGACCACTTGGAGTATGACCTTAAAGCATGGCTCCTTACAGCGTTGGTCCATACGTCGACCCGAACACGACTTCCAGAGGCACGCGGAGAACATGTTAGTCATTCCTACGTATTCCGAGAAGAGTGTCACACAGAGACAGGTCTCAAGTACATCAGGCGCAATTACTTTTGCGACGCCACCTTTGCCAGATGATGATCCACATTCAGCGCACATTGAAATTCCCGGTATCAACCTTTGCGAGAGCTGCGAAGAAATCGAGATCAGGAACATTTTCGGGGTCAGGAATGGGCACAAGTACCAACTGGGTTGGGCAACGAACGTTCTAGCCTGCACATGTTGTGCCTTATGTCGACTTCTCTCCGCGGCAGCCCGCTTAGAAAATGGATCTGGTCTGGCTTGCTCTGCCGATCTGGACACATGCTTTGTCATTTTGACAAGCGTACCAGCAACTTTGCCTCTGGGCCATGGGAGGGCGCGACATTACTGCATCTCGGTGCTTTTTATTGACGCTTTGACGGCTGTAGTCGTTGCGAAGTGTGTCCTAAGGATACTTGGCGAAGAAGCTTCAATGCTGTCGAAAACGCCCCTCTTCGGCGGTCGACTCATCGACCGTCAGGCTGCAAACATGGATCTAGCTCGCAAGTGGCTATCCGCATGCGACAATGGTCACAGCTGTTCCAAGAAAGAATCAGATCTGCAGTTGTTGGTCCTCGACGTGGAGAGACATTGTGTGGTAGAGCTGCCAGCACATTCGAGATACGCAGCGCTCAGCTATGTGTGGCCCACTTTTGATCCTGATACCCTTCAGCTTAAGAGAGACAACCTCCAAAAACTTAGGACACCGGGCTCGCTTCAAGAATTATCATCAAAGCTTCCCAAGGTGATTCGTGATGCCTGCCGGGTTGTTTCAATGCTGGAAGAAACTTACATTTGGATTGATGCGCTGTGTATTGTCCAAGACGATACAGAGTCGAAGTCAGAACTTATAAAAAAGATGGATAAGATATATGGACAGGCTTACGTCACACTGGTAGCTGCCACAGCTGTCGAGAGAAGCGAGGACTACGCTATACCTGGCATCGGCACTCCTAGATTGCATCAACAATTTATGGAACAAATTGAGGGCATCCGTCTTGTGTCCGCTTTACCAGACTACAACTCCTCTCTGGCAAGCTGCCATTGGTCTTCCAGGGGTTGGACGTTTCAAGAAGGAGCACTATCGCCGCGCTGTTTGATCTTCACAGACCATCAGATGTACTTCAGATGCACGCAGGACGCACGATGTGAGGACGTCGTGGCTGAAGGAGAAACGGAAAGTCTCAAAGCCCATCCAGCGAGACCAAAATTCCGCGAAGGCAGGATTGACTACCTTCTTGACTCTGGCTTCCATCGAGATACGCAGAATCAAGGCTGGTTCCAAGAATATGCCAGGCTGGTACGTGACTTTACGAAGCGTAGACTAAGTTTTGAGAGCGACATCTTGAAGGCATTCACAGGTATTATGAACCATCTGTCGCCCCACGTTGAAGGAACAGGATTCTTTTGTGGACATCCCTTTGCAAAATTCGTGGAGTCGCTCCTTTGGTATCCAACTGGCGTAGCTCAACGCCGACAGCTGAGCGACTTTGAAGCACAGAATTTTCGTCAAGCTCTCGAAATGGAAGTGGGAAGACCAGTTGAAAATCAAAATGTGCCTGAAAGATACCAAACAGGCCACCGATACTATCCGTCTTGGTCTTGGGCGGGCTGGGTAGGAACTGTAGACTTTGAGGCGAATAGATTCGCCGCTTCGTACAGTGTCGATCCCTATCGGCCAGTTGTCCAATGGTATAGATGGTCGGAAACTGGCCTGATACCGGTGCTTGATCTCTGGGAAACACGCCCAACTCCAGCTACCGACGCGGAATCGGCTGCTGATTTCACCATGCTCCGAGATTTTGCCATCTCTTACACCAAACTGATTGAGAAGCATCCCTATTGCATCATGGCATGGTGCTCATACACCCAGATGAAGTTTCAGCTCCCAGAAGACCATATCTCCGACTGGGTGATGGATGTTGGTCAGTCATTACCGTGCCTCGTCATACAGGACGCTGTCGGAGATTGTTGCGGCTTCATGCCATCCGTGGACAGGAGCTGGACTAAAACGTATGAAGAGACAGGTGGAGGTGCATGCGAGTTAATACTGCTGGCACTCGCGGCAAAATCCGTGCCAGTTGAGATTCGTCATGGAGCCCGATTCATACATACCAAATACAGCGGTGAGCCAGGGTACTTGCCTGTGTTCCTTTATGTTATGTTGGTGGAGTACAACGAAGAAGGGGCTGCTGAGCGACGCGGCGTTGGCTTGATACACCGGAATGCTGTATATGCGAAAGACTGCCCGGAATTGAAACGTAAGATGATTGCTCTGATATAGAAGTAATTCTAGTGCAAATTGGCACAATGGTAGATCTGCACCGCATACGAGACGCAGACGCAGCCCGAGCTCGTTCTTCGCAATGTGAGGCCGGTTTCGCCTATTGTAATAATATCATCCTCTTGTAACATCATACTGTCAAGCCCTATCATGGCATTTTCTCTCTTACCTTCCTAGGGTTAAGGCAGATGGGGTGGGGTCAAAGTAAAAGTATCATAATCAAATGTAGCGATATGTTTAATTAGTGCTGTAGTTTAGCACATACAACCAAGGAAAAGTTTATTAGCACTCAATTAATTTGCTTTAACCTTATATTTCTTACGAAGGGTTCGTAACGGTACTTGTTAAATCTTTGAAATTGTAGCTCGTGGACATCCCTGAGGCATTGACTTCACACCAGACGTACACTTCGGAGGGATGGATGTGAAGGGTAGATAGTTGAAGCCGGTCACTATCCATGTCCATGTACCGACATTGCCATCTACTTCGCTTCTCGTTCCATATTTGCATCTGCTTCACGTTGCTGTCTCGCTGTCAGGATACAGATCTATACCCATTGCGCCACGCAACCAAAGGCACGTACTACCAACGAGCATCCATTACTATAACTGGAACAGTACACACCATGCACAAGCCTGATGATGTCAATCTGCGCGAATCGAGTGTATGGGAGTGTTGAGGAGATGGAGGGCAAAGAGACGTTTATTAGGGCGTGGTGGGAGGGTTACCTAGGCGGGGAAAGAGGGCTGGTTAAGTATGAGTTTATACATTCGAGGATTTGTGACGGGTGTGCTGATGAGGCATTGGGGCAGGCTGTTATTTAAGCAAGTCCGTTTTTATTTGTCTGCTAGCTAGGGAGTAACGAGCCCACCATTAGATCGCAAGCACCCTGCCTTCCATCATTAATCTGCTACTTCTTGTCGTCTTGTTCTTTCTAAGTCATGATCCTTGCCTGAAAAACATAAGCCTTCATCTCTCTTCCCAAGCTCCAGGTTCCTTTGCTGCTGCATGGCCATCCATGATGATCACATCTCCTGACGCCTTTTAGTCGGACTCGAGCTGCGATCGGCATCTGATTCCTCTTCCAACTTCCAGCGCTTTCTTTTTTTCTCCGTGGTCCTTCGACCAGGCCGCAGGTGTTAGAATGCCATCAGGACCAATATCCTCGAACTCATCTGAGCGGTGAGACGTAATGTGTGATGTCCCTGTGCTCCAATCCGAAAATGGCGTACCGGATTTTACTCTCCTTTTTAGAGTAAAATAATGATGTTGTAGGCAGCTGCAGGCCTTGTGCCCTGGAGATCTGTGCTTTAAACGAGCCGCTAGACGCACAGCCGCGAACACTAAAACTTCAGATATCACGAACAATAGTAGAACCAAGCAATTTCCTTTTCGCTTCTCTTTTCAATGGAAAAACACCCAGGCGTAGCACTTGGCAGAGATACTAAGCAACTAACAAGACTGTCACAGAATGAATAGCACCTGCAGTCACGCTGTCAATATCGTCTCGATGCTTGTGTGGCCAGGTACTCTTGCCCCGACCTGATTGTGCGACGCTTCATGGATGATCCAAACTTCGTAAGGTACGACTACTGCAGCCACGTCCGACTCTACGATTGTACTTATGGGGTCTCTGACAAGTCCAAGACAGGATGAGTGAAAAATGAATTCCTGACAGGTCGTGCTGATGTCTCTTCTTCCCACAGCCAAATCTAAATTTTCCTCGTTGCAATGTAAAACACCAGCAAGCGTTGCCTGCAGTTTGACACCCTGAGCAGTGCAGCCACTTTTGTAGGCGCGAGCGTTAGCCTTTATGGATAGTTCCCTAATCTTGTGTGTCGTACTGTTGGGCAACGGTGCTTTCGTCTAAAAGGAACTCGAGGTACAGGATGCCAAGAGGAAAAGCAATATCGACGAGTGATCTTTGCACCCAAAACATCGCGAACCTCAAAGTTAGGAAAGTTAGGTGATTTATTACAATTAACATCATGGTGAGGCTCTGCTCACGATACCAAATCTTGAATCTTGACGATAAAGCTCACAACGGCCAAATCGAGATTTCCCCACACGGCGAACGTTATGTTTCTTTCGGGTCGACCGAGAAACTCCTTCTGGACTACGACCTTCGAGACAGCCTTCCAGATCTTCCACTGTTATCTGCATCCGCTTTGAGTGGTTGCGCTTTCTGCGCCGCTATGAAAGAGCAGTTCATCCGCTACCATGGCCTGAAGAACGCGACACACATCGCTATCTACAAACTTGTTTACAAGATCTTTAGCGAATATCCACCTTCAAGCAAGATACCTGAGCTTGGCGCTCTATTTGTGTTTTTTCGAGTCAAAAGCTCAACATCAGAAGACACTTGCTTTCTACGGTTCGAGCTGTGCGCCGCTGCAGCAGGTTCGTTACTAGCCTCCGAAATAGATCTACCGAACGTTGACACGAGATAGACCCGACGGCTCGCTGGCTTTCAATCAGGCGTAGGCCTCTGGTCTCGCACATACAAAGCAACGATGGTACGAACAGACTGAAGGAGCTGATGCAAAGAGCACTAGAAGAAGCACCTCCACGAATCGACCATCCAGCCTACCTACCAACACGATTGATTGATGTCGGTACTTCTGACGGATCTGTAGAGCCTCGCCTCATCATCTCCGCAGATTGTTTGGAGCTCGCAACACAAAGAAGAAACATATTCACAAGGACATACGCGGCACTAAGTTATTGCTGGGGCCCTCAAGAGGTGGCTGCACGTCAATTAAAGACCGAAAAAGACACCCTTAAAAAGCGCATGAGTGGCATCGACCTAGAATCCTTTCCGAAAACGCTGTTCGATGCGGTACTTGCATGCAGAATTCTTGGTATACGGTACCTCTGGATCGACTCATTGTGCATCATCCAGGACAGCGAGGAAGATTGGGGAAGGGAGTCCGCACAGATGGCAGAGGTCTACTCTAACTCCTTGCTGACATTGTGCGCCATACAGGGAGACTCTTGTGAGAGTGGTTTCTTACAACGTCAGTCTCCAGCCCTGATCGATGTCGACTTTCGCTCATCTCTTGATCCTAACATAAATGGACAATTCTCCAATTTTCATGCGTCATATGGCACTCCTAATATCACCAACCAAAGTGTATTCAACGGGCGCCTTGCTATGCAGAAAGCATTTGGGTACGACAATGCAAAGATTGAACCTTTCGAGCTTGGCTCCTCCAGGGACGATTCTTTCAAGGACGACCTTGCGGACTGTGCTTGGAATACACGCGCCTGCACCTTCCAAGAAGTAAGATGTAGCCCTAGAATGATTTTCTTTGGAAAGCGTATGAATCACATGTTTGTTCGAAGCATGATTGTGTCGGAAGACGGCAATCTGCCAAGACGCAACGACTCTTGGGGGCACGATTTAGGCGAAGCAGACGAGTACGATACTGAAATTGGTTACGGGGTTCTAGACGACGGGAAGCGACTAGTTGGTATCTACTCGCGCCAGCATCTCACATATCAGACCGACATATTACCTGCGCTCTCTGCCACCGCCCAGGTCTTCTCCAAGAAGCATCTGGGTAGATATCTTGCAGGAATGTGGAGCGAGGCACTTCATCTTCAGCTTCTTTGGCAGCATTCAGGTATCACTTCGGTGGACAAGTTCCGTCGAACTCTCCGCGAAGAGCAGTATATAGCCCCATCGTGGAGTTGGGTAAGCCAAAAGGAATGTCCGGATTGGGTCTGGGCCGTCCAAAGCAAGTTTGAGCCAGTTTTTGACCTTCTAGACGCGCAGACTGCTCTGGATAGATGGAACCCGTAAGGAAAAGTCAAAAGCGGCCACCATTCTATTCCGACCAAGATATGCAAGATACCAACTACTAAGCTCAAGCGAGGACCGCAATTCTTTGGCATCATCTTTCCATATGAACTGTACTCCACAGACGGCAACGTGTTTGCACACGTACTCTTTGACTGGAGACGTTCTTCCTCGCTAGCTCCGCAGGACCCAAAGACCGAGGGAGAGATCCAAGATGGTCCGGTCCCGGACTTATTCATGGCCTTAATATTTAAGAAAATCACGGATTTGAGTCGAAGCCGGGGACAAATGTAGGATGATGATTGTATTCTTGGCATGTTTCTTCTTCCCGCACAGGAATCAGGTCATTATCCAAGAGCAGGTCTTTTCCTTTCACCACTGAGTGGAGTTGGTGGCACCTCTTTCTGAAGTTTCCAGAAGAACGAAATTGTGAAGCTCATCTAACTTAAGGTACTGGATCTTGTTTGTTTCACTGCGTTAGAACAGCTACTTGAAGTAAGATTCATAGTAAACATGCCGTACATGGCTTTCAGACGTGGTCGCGAATGCTGGGTAAATGAATACAGGAATCGAGCATCGCACTAACAAGCAAGCACTACAATACCCGATCGGGTAAAAT
Organism: Stagonosporopsis chrysanthemi; assembly: GCA_022560025.1. Classification (NCBI taxonomy): domain Eukaryota; kingdom Fungi; phylum Ascomycota; class Dothideomycetes; order Pleosporales; family Didymellaceae; genus Stagonosporopsis; species Stagonosporopsis chrysanthemi. The sequence goes on along the minus strand of JAFISE010000061.1, from coordinate 101,540 downwards.
ATTGCAGTCAATAAGGTGTTACTGCTTATTTGCTGGCTGATGTTTCAATTAATTTACCATAATGAGCATGAAGGGGGTGATCGGGAAACGGGGATAGCGAAGTCACCTACAGCACAGCGTAAGGTCGCGTCATTGTTTCCTGCTTATATGCAAGTTAACCCAGGGCCTGATGCGGTAACTGCAACACTAGATGCTACATTAATCGCTTTTCCTCCATTCGATGACATGATCTCCCCACGAGATCCCAGACCCTAGTAAGTTATTACATCAATCGCTGCTACTATTGCGTTAATTGCACCAAGCGCCTCAATTAAGGACTTGCGCAATACTTTTCCTATCACGAATCGAGTATGAGAGAAGTATCTCAAAGATCTGGTATGCTACTATGGCCATGGAAGCTATATCGGCAGTGATAGGGCTGTACATGTTGGTATTGAGAAAGCGCCACATGTCCATTATCTAAAGGAGGCCACATTTGCAGGCACCAAAGCTGAGAGAGAATTTCAGAAACGAAACAATCGAGAAGGAAGCTCGAATAACATGGCAACAAGCATCAACTGTGCTCAAATTCTATAAGATGACGCCGACGAAACAGAAAGACATATGAACGCTGCACGACTCTAGTCGGGAATAATGGGGGGACTGCATACTTGCACTAAGAGCAACTAGAGGGAATAGATTGAATGACTCGACTGGGGAGATGCGAAGGATGAGGTGGGACAGTATGCTTTTCTAAAATGTCTAGCCCTAATAAAACACAACTATTGACGTTTGACATATTCTACGGGTCCAACGTAGTTATGTCTCCCGAAGACGTAATAGTAGACAAGCGAGAATGCCAGAATGAATCCAAAGATAAGGCAACTCCAGTTCATACCTTCGGGCGAGGGGTTGGGCGTGCTTGGAAAGAAGCAGAATATGAATGCCACTGATAAGAATGAGATGGCAATCCCATTGACGGCAATACCTACCCTGCCCAGACTAAACTTGGATGGAAGAAGAGCTTCTCCACGAAGACGCTTTGCTAATATGCATCCTATCACTATTAGATAGGAAGAAATAAGGCCGACTTGCCCAAGAGAGGTGATGACATTGAAGGCGATGGTCGAACCAATGATGATGAGGGACAGAAGAGTCGTGAAGAGAAGCGTCGTCACTACCGCATTGACCGGGACATCCCAACCCGGGCGAACCTTCGCAAAACGAGTTAGAGAGCGCTTACGACTGTGTTCATCAAAACACTTACTGTCGAAAGAAAGTCGGAAAATGGGAGGCCTTTGTCGCGAGCGAACGCGAAGAGCTGGCGTGATGAGGTGGTGATCTGATTCACCGCGCAAAACAGCAGCAGAAGACACAGAACTGCTGTCATGACAGATGTTGCTACTATTGACTCTGTGGCATTGAGCATGACCTGAATCCACGGTTGTCCCAATGGTGTCGAAAGAACTGCGCTCACATCATCTCCTAGCGTGGACATGATAGTCACCGTCATGATGAATCCAAGGGCGTAGTTGACAAGGGCGGTTGCGACCATGGCTCTTGGAAGGACATGTGATGCGTCTTTCAACTCTTCGGACAGGTGGCATGAGGAGTCTGAACCAATCAGTGTCACTATGGGACCAAGAATCCCGACAAGTGTCGCGACACCTTTGCTGCCCCATCCACTGCTGTCTTCGAACTGGGTCCAGACAGCCTGAGTTTCTGCGCGAGGTCCCATTACCCACAGCACAACAACAAAGGCGAAGAATCCGAAGACATGGATAGTCAGTCCGATTCCTTCGATTAGAGGAAGCTTCCTAATGAAAACTGTGTTCCACAAAATAGCAAAAGCAGTAATGGCAATGGCAAAAAGGGTGCTTTGCCACCCTTGGACGACGTAAGAGGGCATGTTTAAAACGATCAGGCCTTGAATCTGCTGGGTGACTGCGTAGGCGGTAGTGGCCATGGCCGCTTGCCACCCGATAACGCACATCCAACCTTCAGCATGGTAAGCACAGTCATACAGACTTTTGTCCAGAAAAGCACTCACCGACAATGTAGCTGAGGAACTTTTGATGTTTCTTTGGCGCGATCTCGGAAACCCAATGGTACTGTCCGCCAGAAGTGGGAGCCCTGTAGGTCTCAAATAAGCCAAGCACGAAACAGGCCAGAGCTTTCAAAACTAACATAGATGCCATCTCTGCCATGGAAAGCATGACGAAGAACATGCCAAAGCAAACGGCAAGGAACATCCAGATGCCACCGGCACGACCTCCATTGCTTAGGGAGATGCCAATGATGCTACAAGGAAAGGGTGTGTGTTAGCATAAGCTCCTCGTACGGTGTGAGTTCAGGCTGCTTACACCAAGGAGTATTCCCAAGTGCTGCCGAGAATGACAGCGTAGCCAAAAATGGACATAAACTTGAAGTCTCGCTGTGAAGTGGATCGTCAGTGCCGTAACGAAGTCTCCAGAACAATAGAGTATCTAACTCTGAGCTGTTGTAGCTTGCCCATCCGATCCATGTCCAACTCATCGCGCCGAGTGCCATTTTTCTCGTTCACGGCGTCTGCCTCCATCGTGTTGATACTGGCGTGAACTCGATCGCCCTTTGGGGCTTCCATGATTGCGTATGTAGAGATGGGAGTCAAACAGACAGACGTGCAAGGAGTTAATGAGCGAATGCAACCCGATCAGAAAGTGGGAGCGGCTTGTATCACCTCCGATGCATCTAACCCGAAGACCATTGGTGCGGGATTTGATCAAGTGCCGAACGTAGACACACTCATTTGCCAGCTCTAATCGTAGCGATAGCCGTAAATGCCAAGTAACGGGTAACAGCTTTGGAATCCAAGTCCGAGCCTTGCATTGAGCATGGTTTATTCATGTTCATGACGCTTTGATGAGACGTAGCGTCTCTATCTATAGCTGCAACCGCCCTGCGATAACCGCCCCAATTTCTTGCAAAACCAGAGGGAGTTACCATGATATCTCTATCCTATGATGGGCAAGAGGTAGTTGCTAAGCAGATGGTGAGCTCGAGCTTGTGCAGCGGAGGTATTTCGGCGCTACGCATTGCGCTAATGCAATGGGGAGCCCGGCAAGACCACACAGAGCACCCAGCCGTACCGTGCGGTCCCGTCGGAGCGGTCCTCCCGCCCAAGCTACGTATCGGTGAAGCCTCCGATGTCAAAGTGTGGCGGCAGTGCTTCACTCTGCCCCCGAGGACGGTGGAGGGCATGTCCATTACACCGAAAGGACGTTCACACTCGGCGGCATGGTGGTCTATGAGTTGTGCCAGAGATCTACGGGCGCCGTGATGAGTATAGCACTACCCGAGATATCACCCTCGAGAACTGTATGTGCTACTTCGAATTCTGCATCGACTTCGCGTGCGTTACGTTTCTCATACCCACCCTTTAACTGATGGCAGCATCATTCTACGCCACAACACCGGCGACAACAGCTGGTAATCGCTTCGCTCGCTATACTGTCGATAATCATAGCGCTCCTATCTGGATAGCCTCATTGCTGTCTCTCATCTTTGCTTTCTGCGTTGCTGGTGTAAGACTTGGATACGTCAAACTGAATGCGCATGGACTCGACGATATTGTCCTCATCGTTGCTCATGTGGGTCCACGAGACATTTTAGCTCAAAGCTGTTCGTAGCTCATCACAGTTTAGCTCCTGGGCCTTGGGATGTGGAGTTGCTTGTTCTCAGCACTCCATCATGGCCTCGGACAATCTTTGGCTTTTCTGAACGCCGGGGATGTAAGACATATGCAAAAGGTACGCAGCGATACGGTCGCCCGATGAAACCTTATGGTGTACGAGCGTGAATTGACACTATCTCCAGTCACTCTACGCCAGTCGCATTTTGCTCTCTCTTGCGCTGACAATGTCTAAAAGCTCAGCTTTGCTTTTCATTCAGAACATATTTTGCTATGCGAAAGGACTGCTCATTCTTACAAACATCAGCATGGTGATCGTGGCGACCTGGGGTCTGCTGAGCGCCATTGCCACCTCCTTCACTTGCTCTGCCGACCACACCATACCCAGGGTTGGAGATGATCACTGCATCCATCAAGTGAGACTGTCTCTTCATGCTACATACAATACTAATGAGCCTGTCAGATACCGTGGTTCAAAGCCATTGCTGCCGGCGACATGATCACAGAAGCAATCATCGTGTTCCTACCCGTAGCAGGGCTGCACAATCTGCAAATGCCTCTGAAAGCCAGACTACTTGTTGTCATTGCGTTTTCATTCAGGTTATTGTAAGACCTCGCCACGGCCATTTCGAGCTTTGCTAAATCTGGGACGAATAGAAACATAATACCGTCGGTGATGCACCTCATCACTCTCTCCGACTTCATCCAGAATAATCGATCGGCGATACACATAGCGCCTGCAGTGGTCTGGCAGAATGCCATTCTGTCGTACAATCTAATGTCTGCTACAATTCCTGCGTTAAAAGGCTTTGTCAAAGACTTCACTACGGGTGGAGTAGGGTACATGAGAGACATTTCTATGTCTGCCGGAGGCGATGTTAGTCACAGCATTCATGAGTTACAATTGCTCCCAGAAGCCAGGGAAAGAGTCGAGCTTCTGCCTAAAGATTACGCAGAATCTGAGGTGCGGGTCACAACGATAGAGCGGCGTCCAAAGGCTGCTTCATCAAGAGTTCACAAGACAAAGGGTGACGGGACTCGTAGCGATGACGATGACATTGCATCAATCGGAAGCTTCAATTCGCGGCGCATCATGATTAGAAGACAATGGGAGGTTGCAAGATCCTGAACAAGGACATTCTTACTTTCGTCTAGGAACAGTTCTACATTACCCAGTACTCTAGCTCTATTGTTGCTCATTGTACTCATAAAAGACGAAGAAAAGTGGCAGGGACGATATGTTGGCCAGTTCGTTTCATTTGTCGATGCAATGCGTTGGAAAATAGCCTTGATGACATTGCGGCGCCTGCAAACTCGGACAGGTCTTGTTCAGTAAGCATCCAGTGGGTTTCACGGTCTGTGAACACAAATTATTGAAGCTCGTGGAAGGCTGGGAAAGCCATACTGCGAAGTACGCACGTGATCTGGAAGAAGGTGTCGTTAGCTTGCGGCGGTATCGTTGCAATCATGTGGAGCATTTATAGTATTGAAGGTGGCCCAAATTCAATTTGCCCTGTTTTAGTGCCAGATGCAGGTTGCTCAACTAGCTTTCTAGCATGGGACGTGTCTGGTGGCGATTCTGGTCTTTAGATTCTTGAACCCACTCTATCCTTCTGTAAAATACCATCGAGTTGGAGTACCTAGGAAAATTTTGCAGTAATAATCTACATATGAAAGCCCACTATCGTATGGGCATTACCACGGTGCAGTCACACAGTGCTGCCAAGCCCCACAAGTTCGACAGGTGGGGCAGGTTTGCTTGTATTAGCCCCGAGGTTCAGGGTCCGGGAAGGGATTGCGGGGTTAACGGGGGGCGTTCGGCATATAAGCCAGAGCCGATTAGAAACGTTTCTAGTTCACGAGCGTCGAAAATTCGTATCAAACAAGGCATTAAGGTAGTCCTTGTGACTAGGGCAATTAGCTTGTCCCTTACGCAGACACAAGTTTTCTTCACCACCTCAACAGCCTTAAAAACACACCTGGTATCTCATAACATAACTAACAGCCTCCCCAATCGACAGTAATATCCCGGCATATCTCGCAATGGGTGACTACAGCTCACGACCGGAAACTTTCTCAATCAAGGATGAGCCCATTGAGAATCAACGCCCGATGAGAGTGATTGTCATTGGTGCGGGTTTCTCTGGAATCTACACCACGATCAGACTCTCTCAGCGGCTCCGAAATGTCTCCATTCAGGTATACGAGCAGAACGAGGAAGTTTCAGGCGTTTGGTGGGTTCATCAGCTTCTCTACGTGGGTTTGACGCAAAGCTGATTCTAAGTTTCAGGTGGACGAACAGATATCCTGGTCTAGCTTGCGACATCCCTTGTACGTAGCTCCAGAGCCAAACAATACAGCAGGAGATTCACTGATATGGTTCCGCCTACAGCCTACTCTTACCAGTTCTCCTTTGCCCCTAGCCCGTTCTGGTCTTCACTGTACGCGCCCGGGCCCGAGATCCGTAGGTATATGCAGGATGTCGCCGAGAGATATGGGGCAATGCGCTTCATCAAGGTGTCTCACGCTGTTCAGTCCTGTAATTGGGATAATGTTCAGCGAATCTGGTTCGTATTGCCCAAGATGGATCGAGAAGGATGATCCAATGTTGCAAAATGTGGAACACTGATAGATCTCCGGTGAAGGAATGTTAGAATTAAGAACCTCTTAACAGGAGATATCGTAGAAGACACGGCCAACGTTGTTATTTCTGCCAAGGGTGGCTTTAACCAGATCATGTGGCCTAAGATTAAATACCTGGAAACTTACCAGGGAAAACTCATCCACTCGGGTGCATGGGATGACAAGTACGTCTGGACCCATAAAATCACTGACTGAGCCACTACTTATCGTCACAGCGTGGATCTCTCCAACAAACGAATTGGTGTTATTGGTAATGGGTCCAGCGCGATTCAAATTGTCCCGACAATTCAAAAAATGGAAGGCACCAAAATTTGGAACTTCACACGAAGTCCAACTTGGGTGTCAACCTCCTTTGGTGATGCTGCTATGATCCAACTCGGGCTGGATCCGAGCGAAACTAGGTGTAAGGACTTCCAAGCTCTGACTGGGCTCTTCTCTATCCATTCAAGCCGGCATTAGCTGATCGTTTCTCGTCGTCAGTTTCCCGTCGCCAACAGGAACATATGGCAAGGCATCCTGATCATTTCCACAAGATGCGTAAGACGCTCGAGGATGAGGCCTGTAGAAAGTATCTCTTCTCGCTCAGAGACTCGGAAAGCCAGGAGATCGCACTCGCCAAGTTCCAAGGCCATATGAGGCAGCGCCTGGCAGGCCGCCCTGACCTGTTTGAAGCAATCATCCCCACATTTGCGCCAGGCTGCCGCCGCCTCACTCCTGGACCTGGTTATCTCGAGTCACTCCAGCAGGACAATGTGACATTTTGCAACAATGCTATCCAGGAATTCAACAGTACAGGCCTCAAACTCGAGACTGGAGAGCAGGTTGATCTCGACATTGTCATCTGCGCCACTGGCTACGATGTTCAAGCGCCTCCGGCTTTCACTGTGACGGGGCGTAATGGCATGACACTCGAGGAAAGATGGAAGCCTCTGCCTGAGACTTACCTGGCCGTTACAATGGATCAATTTCCAAACTTTTTCATAATCGGTGGGCCGAACTCCAACCTTGGGTCTGGTAGTCTCCTAAGCGTCTTCGAAGCACAAGGAGACTACGCCATCAAGATTATCAGGAAGCTGCAGAAAGAAAACTACGAGACATTCGAAGTACGGAAGGAACGAGTAGCCGATTTCAGCGACTACATCGACGAATACTTCAAGCGGACTGTGTACACGGATAAGTGTTCGTCATGGTATCGCGCGCATAGCCATAGCGACAGGATCATTGCCCTTTGGCCCGGTTCATCGTTACATTGCCTGGAGGCTCTGAGGTCGCCGCGCTGGGAAGACTACATTTGGGAGTCTGTGGAGCCTTCAGGCAATCTGCTGAGCTGGCTTGGCAACGGTAACACCTTGGTTCTAGGCAAGGGCGACCCGTCGTGGTACTTGGAGGATAGGTACTTGGACGTACCGGACGAAGGGATACCCGAGGAATCAGAGATCTATCAGCAGCGTCCGTTCTCGCATTAGATGTGTTTCAGCTCAAGATTTAGTTGTTCTCACATCAGCCGAAGTGGAATTCAGTCCTCTTGTTCTATGACTGCATGATGAAGGAGCGCTCTTTGTTAAATCAAGCAGTGACACTAACGTGGAATATAAGGCCGTTCGACAGCTTCACGAGATGCGTCAGATACAATTCATGACCTCGCGAGGAGTGTGACGACCCACAACTTTGGTCAAGTGGCGGGGTGACTAGATTGGCCGCAAGACGATTGCTAGAGGTGGGGCCAGGGTTCCACCGCCGGCGGTTCCAAGACAGCCCCACGACCCCGACTGTCACCCGCAGATAAGCCTCCCCTCCGCATCCCCACATTGTGTGGAATTAATTGGTAAGGGGGTGGGGCTATAGTGAACCGACTTGGCCAGCTGAACTCGCAATCTATTAGAACATGAGTAACTCAAAGAACATAGCATCGCGCATCCTTAGAAGCGCCGACGCTTACTGTGTAGAATCAAGAATTGAATGTCCAGCCGTATCAGCACCGAGGCGACAGTAGTGATAAAGTCGCAGTGTTCCTAGCATCTTTCGAGAAGCAAGGACGACCTGGGCTCAATAGTGGTCATTATAACATATCATCTTACGCTTTGTACTATTGATAGACACACATTCCGTTCCAATGGCCAGTGACATTGAACACGCTCAACAACACAGAGGCAGTCTTCATGCGTTTGAGGACGATCCTCATCGTGCAGCACTCGAGGACAATCCTGATCACATTGCCGTCAGCCCTAAGACATGGATTGCCATCATCGTAAGGACGTTTGATCTAACAACTGGATAATTACGACTGACGTATGGCAGTGTATGGCTATTTCCTTCGGCCCTGCTGTCGCCCTCGGATTCACCTGCATTGCATCCATCATTGTTCCAGTCACCAATGACCTTGGAGCAGACGTGGACTACGCTTGGGTTGTCGGCGCTTGGTCTCTGGCGACAGCATGCTCCTTCTCACTCGCTGGGCCTCTCAGCGATATTCTCGGCCGCAGGGAACTCATCATCGCAGGTGAATTTATCGTTATGATCGGCTGCATCGTGTCGGGAGTCTGTCAGAACGTGAGGACCCTGGTTGCGGGTGAGACTCTCATCGGCCTGGGCACCGGCTTCATTTTCGTCTCGTACGCTGGTGTCCCAGAGATGCTTCCAAATAAGTTGCGTACCGTGGGCGCAGGGATTCTAGAGGGCGGTATAATGGTTCCTTGGTATGTTCAGACCCAATGTCCCTTGAAGCACATTGTTACCAAAGTACTCCTTGACATTGAACCTGGTCGGCGCATATGGACTTAGTAAGAGCTAACATGTGATCCAACTTGATAGGGGTATGGCTGGTGCTCTCTTTTCGGCTCTCTTGCTAACGAAAGCGACGTGGCGTTGGCTCTTCTACATTGGCGCCATTGTTGAGGCTATGGCTCTTATCGGAACAGCTGTCTTCTACTGGCCGACATCTCGACCCCGCGGCGACTTCGACAAGTCACGATGGCAGCAACTCCAGGAGATCGACTGGATTGGTCTCAGCATGTTCACTCTTGGCCTGGCAACTGCCATCGTTGGTCTAACCTGGGGCGGCTCCTCAGATTACCCCTGGGACAGCGCGGGCGCCCTTGCTCCAGTCTTCATCGGATTAGCAGTTGTGGGCCTTGGATTTGCCTACGATTTCAAGGTCGCTACAGCTCCGCTCTTTCCCGCAAAGCTGTTCAAGATGTGGCGTGGCTTCGTCGTGCTGCTCGTCGGACTATTCGTCTCAGGCATGAACTTTCACGCTATGTCTCCCCTCTTGCCACAGGGATCTCTATACATGTTTACTACTAACCCGATTGAGGTTGGACTGCTCATGCTTCCACTGAATATCATTACCACTATTGTGGGATCCATCATCCCTATACTGTCGCATAAGATAGGCCATATTAAATGGCTCTACGTGGCTGGCATGGCATTCCAAGCCATCTTCCTTGGCGCCAGTGCTGCCACCGTCAACCCCAACAATAAGTGGGCGTGGGCTTTTGTTCCTGCCTTTGGTGTCCCTATGTTCACCATGGTTACCGTTCTAGGCTATGCCATCGCCAGTCTACACGTTCCACACTCACATCTTGGCGTGGCTATGGGACTGCTAGGCACATTTCGTTCAGCTGGTGGTGCCGTCGGAAACGCCATATTCAACACAATCTTCCAGGACAAGTTCCGCGAGTACGCTGCAGAGGAAATCCCGAGAGCAGCTCTGGCCAGTGGACTGAATCCTGCTGATCTTGGAGCCATCATCCCTGGAGCCATCGCCTACAATCTTGGCGTTCCAAATTCCCTCGATGGTATCCAAGGTATGACCCCTGCAATTGAGACGACCCTCCGCGCGGCAGTACGTCTTGCATATGGTCGTGCATTTCAAATCGTGTTCTACATTACGATTCCTTTCAGCGTAATAGCTCTACTCTGCTCCTTGTGGGTTGAAGATCCTGAACCTTACATGACGAACCACGTCCAGTCGGCTATGGTCAGCCATGTCGACGAGAAGCTTCATACAAAAGATATCTCCTCCTAAGAAACGATTGAGGACGTGAATACGAACACTGCCCATGAGCTCCGGACTATTGGATGATCCGACTAAGACGTTGGCGTGGCTAGGCTGTTCAGGCAGAACCGATATATACGAGAATATGGCTACTCTGTTGTAGATTGATCCCTGATGGAGATTGTAATTCAGGTCAAGAATCGAGTAGTATCATGATAATTGAATCCGCTATGTCTGAACACCGATGCTTCCAAGAGTCAAACTTCAAGACGTCCAGTTGGGTTTTATCGGCTTTTATTTACTGGCTCTCATCTCTTTCGGCATGACGCTGGCGGTTAGTTTCGTGATACGGAAACTTCCGACGAGTAGACGTCAAGTGGATTACTCCCTTTGTTTGACGCATATTCGATCGACATGAGGCTGAGCTCTTGTACTTATGCAACACAGTAATACATCCCCCTAGTAATGACTACCTGCAACTACAGGAAGGCCGAATGACTTTCCCAAAGGAATGCTTTCAGCAAGACTCACGTACAGGGACGTTGTCGGAAGATCCTCTGACGGAATCTCTCGCATTTATCGTGTGGTCCGAGCCTACCACACATGAAATCGGACTAAGGCTGTATATGCTATCTTCATGGTACGAATATTCATTTCTGGGGCTACTGCCTAGTCTCATTACTCAATGCCAACACAGCGTCTACCATCTGAGTACTGGCACCCAAATAATTCTTTGGATCACACAGGTCCTGCAACTTTCGTTCGCCTAGCAGAGATACCAGGTTTTCATCTCTTGTAAGAACTTGGTGCAGCGTCTGTTTTGTCTCTATGGCGACTTTGCAGGCTTCATAGATCCTATCGTGGCTTTGTTGACGACCGAGATGCGGGGCGAGGCCCATCATGACAGCTTCGGCAACAATGAGGCCCCCTGTAGAGTCCAAATTTTGCATCAGACGCTCACGGTCTACATTGAGACCCGAAAGAATGAACTCGGCTTGGTGCAAGGAACCGACGGCAAGGACGAAGCTTTCGGGGATGGCCATCCATTCCAGGTGCCATGGCCCGGAAGCCCGTTCGAAATCAGCCACCATAGCATCAAGGCCGAGGCCTGCCTGAGCTCGAAGAGCTTTTGATGCAGCCAAAATAAGTTCACTCGAGATAGGGTTCCTCTTCTGCGGCATGGTGGATGATGCCCCTCTGTGAGGCACGAATGGTTCTGCTACTTCGCCAACCTCATTAGACGACATGATGATCAAGTCCAAGGCAACTTTGCCTAGAGAGCCCCCAATGAGGCCAAGGGTGTTGATGATTTCGGCGACGCCGTCCCTCGCGACGTGCCAGGTCATAGAGGGATCGTCCAGGCCGACCTCAGCGGCCAAGCACTTTCGGACCAAAATCCCGTCACTGCCGTTTCCGAGGGAGGCGAGTGTACCAGCGGCGCCGCCGTATTGGACAAGCAAGCAACGTGGTCGTAGTTGCTGCAGTCTTTCCCGGTGTCTCAGGAATCCGCTGAGCCAGGAGGCGCACTTGTACCCAAAGGTGATAGGGAGTGCGTGCTGAAGATGAGTACGGCCAGCCATAGGAGTCTCGCGATACTCTTTAGCAAGCGATGTAAGTGCTTGGATAACTCCGTTCAGTTTTGCCTCAACCAAATCCAGTCCTGCCTTGATTTGGAGCATGGATGCTGTGTCCATGATATCCTGTGTGGTAGCACCCCAGTGCAGATATTTCCCGGCTTCACCGCACTGATCTGAAAGTTGTCGCACCAAAGGTAAGATGGGATATCCAACTATCTCAGTCTCATCGGCCAGTCTCTTGATATCGAGGGAAGATGCGTCTGCTTTGGCGGTGATGACTGTAGCTGCATCTTTCGGAATAATATCGCATTGTGCTTGCGCCCTAGCTAGGGCAGTTTCGACAGTGACGCAGTGTCTAATGTAACTCTCGTCGCTGAATATCTACAAATTTTAGAGAATGTGGTTAGTTATGTTGGACTCTTAAATTCACTTCGAACAGCAGGAGTCAGGCGAAATAGAAGTGTCAATACCTTTCTGACTTCACCCGTACCGAACATGTTCCGGTACAAGACTGAGTCTATGGCGCTCGTGCTGCCAATAAAGCGTCTCGAGATTGCGGATACTGTTGGTGATATGTGTGCACCAGATGATACCACGCGTCGGCCAAGACTTCGGAGAGCGATCATTGTAGACTTTGATGGAGGGCCCCAGTGTGGGATGTGCGTGACGAGTATGAACAACTACCAAAAGCTGTAGCCCTGATATTCTCACTGTAGCACAAACTGTGTCGCGAGACTGAGAGCTATTATGCATTTCTAGAATATTTAAAGCATGAAACGTTGGCTTACTCACAGCAAACTCCAACGTGAGAGATCGTGGGCCATTCGGGGTCCTGGTGTGGGGCATAACGTCAGAGAGCGTTGGCTCCTGATCATGTGCGGAGCCCCCGCAATTCCCCCACATTCCTCTCCGCAGAAGGTCCCTTCCCCATTGGGTTATACGCCGGGTGACAAGTGTGGTGACTGTGCCCCAGGCAGTGGTCGCTTTCCATAGCCCCACACGGCCAGTACCAAGATCCGCACCATGTACCCATCAAGCCGGCATATGAGATTTTCGAAATGCAATGTTTCTCCACACGAGACCCAAGTATATAGAATGACCAACTTTGACTGTGCAAGTCCTACTTTGGCAACCACGTAGACCCTAAATTCCCGCTCAAGTAAGTCTAACACGTGGAAGCCTTTGCAAGGAAAGGAAAGAGCATTTGAAGCTGACTGTAAACACTGAATAGTCACCTAACAAACCAAGAATCGCCAGAATGCTCATCAACGTAGGTGGCCTGGCAGATAGAAGCACCGCTTCTCTTGAGTACTCAGCCCGTCAGCAGACGCTGGAGAAGTTTTCTCCCGCCACTGTTGAACCGACTCTCCCAGAACGCGTTCCAGCCACGGACCCGCAGAAGGTGTTACATTATACAGACCTCCAACGAACTAAGCCGACTAGAGCAAATGACCCGTACGAGTATCTCGTTGGATTTCATAACCGTCATCAGTCTGAAGTCATCCCGGGGGCTCTCCCTGTAGCCCAAAACAACCCGCAGAACCGTGGTTTCGGGCTGTACACAGAAAGTATAACGTACTCTTTCTTTGCAGCGCCGAGGCACAGCAACATGAGCACATACATGTATCGTGCGCGGCCATCTGCAGCCCATCGTGGTTACAGATCGATCGACAGTAGATCCACCATCGAGAATTGCTTCCTGTCGCTGAACCCAAAGGTAGACACACTCCCAGGCCAGGCCGAGTGGTCGCCCTTCCCTCTCCCGGCTGCTGGCGCTGAGATTGATTTTACCGATGGACTGCAGACGCTGGGCGGGAGTGGCGACCCCAATTTGCGCGAGGGCGTGGCGCTCTACATCTATGCCTTCAACAAGAACATGGAATCCAAGGCGTATTGCAACACAGATGGCGACTTTCTCATCGTAGCTCAGTTGGGCAATCTGGACATTCAGACAGAGATGGGCAAACTGTTCCTCCAGCCCGGCGAGATTTGCGTCATTCAACGCGGTATCCGATTCCGCATTGATTTGGGCCCGGATGTTCCTGTCGCTCGTGGCTACATTGTTGAAGTCTGGGGCTCGACGTGGGAACTACCTGAATTAGGCCCCATTGGCGGCCATGGATTGGCCAACCCGCGCGATTTTCTCTTCCCCAAGGCCTACATAGACGAACAGCTTCACCGCGACTTTATCATTGTTGTCAAGAACAACGGAAAACACATTGCAATCGATCAGGATCACAGCCCCTTCGATGTTGTGGCTTGGCATGGGAATGCTGTTCCATACAAGGTGAGACCAGTACAGTCGAGTAGAGAGTGTGTGACACTTGGGGAATGCCGGGCTGACTAGATGTGCAGTACGATTTGACCAAGTTTGTGTCGCAGAACTCAACATCCGTCGACCACACCGACCCGTCCATCAACACTGTTCTGACTGCGCGATCGCGGGATCCTAACACGTCGCTCGTCGACTTTCTCTGGTTCGGTCCTCGCTGGGACGTCGCTTCCAACAGTTTCCGGCCTCCCTATTACCACCGGAACGCCGCCTCCGAATTCCTTGCATGCCTGTACGGCAAAGGCCTGGGTCGTTCGGACGATTTTCGGCCCGGTGGTGGTAGCTACGAAGGGGGGAACACACCACACGGAGGTTTTGACGACAGCTACGTTATTAGCTCGGAAAAGCCGACCGTCAACCAACCGCGGCGCATTTTGGAGGGTATGTCATCAGTTTCTCTCTGCTCAGGCCATACCAATGGCCCAGGTTCGGCGTTGCTAAATACAATCATGCAGAGCAAATGACCTTCATGGTCGAGACGAGTAGAACGCTGCTGTTCACCGAATACGCGCGTAAATCCTGCGGCGTGTTCCAGGCGCAAGGCACGGATCCTGCAGTGTGGGATAGGCTACCGGTAAGTGAAAAAACATCATGTCGGCTCGACCAACGTTTGGCTGACGCGTTTCGTCTACCGACAGGACAATTTTTCTGCCAATCCCATGGTGAGGGAGATGCTGGAGCGAGTGAAGGAAGATGAGATCTTGGAACGTGCTCGAAAGGACTTTTACCACAACGTGGATCTGTGGAACAGAAGCTAGGTTGGAGAAGCCAAGCATCAATGTTAATTGTACTTGTGTTATGCGAACATCGTAGTCAGTTGTATGAATCCAAAACAGTGTTGGACTATTGCTCCAGTTCCACCATGCTGTCAGCCATAACTCGCAGAATATGTCGGAACTTGCGCCAATTCCACCGGCCTACCTCTTCCAATAGGCCTACGTAATTGAGAAGGATGCGGCGTGAAGACATATACCCTCCGTGGCAGACCATTTTGTTAAAGGAGATAGGGGTTCCCTTGTTGATGAACCTACTCGCTGCATATGTCGAGTTGTTCTGAAACGGGCTCCAGCCAGGAAGACCTTCACCACCAATTTGGCTCCAGTCAACCTGATCTAGTAGTTCAAGAGGTGGCTCAGTGTCATCTTGAAGTGTAGACGGTGACGCGTACACGTACAAGCCAACTACGAGGGCGGCATTGAACAGGGCGACCTCAGACATGAACGTGGTTCCGTCCGCAACCCTCTTCTTCATCATACAAACGTACA
Source organism: Stagonosporopsis chrysanthemi (assembly GCA_022560025.1). NCBI lineage: Eukaryota > Fungi > Ascomycota > Dothideomycetes > Pleosporales > Didymellaceae > Stagonosporopsis > Stagonosporopsis chrysanthemi. The sequence continues at coordinate 86,077 of JAFISE010000061.1, read as the reverse complement.
CCTGTGCTGCATGGAGGCATGCGCGTCTTGAGTGGGGGCTGTGCGCCCACACAAGAATCTTCTCGAGCGCGACTTTGGCCACCTCGATCCCCTCTCGGCCGGCTGCTAGCTCAAATAAGTTGAGGTTGGCCGACATATTCATACACAAGTTATGCCATAAAACCGTGGCATTTGGGTCGCTAGCCAACAGTCCATCACCATGATAGATGTTAATGTCTCGAAGAAGCCGCGTGATGGCCGGCCCAGCGAGGCCATACTGAAAGATTTCTGAAGGGTAGAGAGCATTTTTTTCTGGATCAGGATCATGCATGAGATTGCTAACCTTTAGGTCGGCAATACAGAGCGAAGATGCTGAGAGCAGGGTGTGCATGGCGACGGTATTGACAATCGATCGACCCTGGAAGTCGGCAATGCACGTGTCCATGGACGACATGTTGATTGTCAAGGCGATATCTTCCCAACCATCTGCGTCAAACGTGTTGAATAGATGGTTTGAGCAAGGGGCGTAGATGTTTAATCGATCGACATGGGCAATAGGCTTTGTGCCAAAACGGCCTGTGTAGAGCGAGTCTGTTGCGACGAGACATGCTGTCAGCCTACTTTCATCACTTGGTTAGCCACTGGCAGATATCTGAGAGGGTAACAGCGAGGGTGAGGGACCTTTTGACAGATTCGATCTTAGCCCATCCCTCCCAGAGACGAACGTTCAGCTGCTCATGCGGTATTACCCCAGCAAGAGGTGAGCCTCGCGAGACGTCAAACAAACCGCTTTGCAGAGCCACCTAGATGCATTAGAGTCAGTCAGTCGTATCTCAAGACCAATGCGTTTCCGACCTACCGTAAGGACTCTGACATAGAGATTGTACGTCTGTTCCAAGTGAGCACATTCCTGTGGGCTATTTAACAGTGGTTCTACCGGGTTGAGCGCTTGCTACTCCATGGAGGAAGGCTTTGGAGGGATGAGACGCACCTCCAAAATGGAAGCATAATTAAGCAGCAGAACCGCCGCGCCGAGGACAGTAACGAGGGCTGTCCAATCGGGCCTTTCCCACCTTTTGGACAATGCAACAGTGCATTTATCCATGGATCTCTGGATACCATCGGTACACGTCAGCACTTGGGGTCAGAGTGGATGACTGGAGCCTGCTTGGATCGCAGGCTGCCCAGGAGAGTACTTGCCAGTATCTGGTTCGCGACAAAATGGCGGGTGGTATCGGGGTCGAGAAGGTGAAGGCCGATAAGACATATCGGTGCTAGCAAGATACTAGATGTTCTTCTCGCGGAAAAAGTAGGCTCGTGTATAAAGGGGAACAGCGGGTGGAATTTCTGGAAGTAGTGGTCGATGCACACGGCAAGCGTGTCGACTGTCGGGAAGCGCGAGTTACGTGAACGCTCATAGTCTCGCTCCTGCGAGGTACAGACGAATCAGCTTGGGCGATCGAATGGCGGGGGATTGATAAGAAGGTAAGACGACTTACGGTTCCGAGGTCTGGGAGCATGAATTGGATGAGCGACAGGCGTCTTGCTTCGTCCAGGTCTCTCTGCTGTCCGCTGCTGGGTAAAGAGGGTAAACTACCGTCGGCATTATCGGCGTCTTGTGGACACTCAGAGAAGATATTAGCGCCCTTGTAGCAGGCGGCATCGCTCCATAGCGTCTGGATGAGGGACCACTGTGGCTCTCTTTTCTGAGGCCATAGCCTGGCAAGCTTTGTAAAACGCTCGTCTGGTATGTCGGAGCCCAGGCTATGCTTCCGCGATAAGACGTTTGGGGGCACAGGCGGGCTCATGGAAAGGAAGAAGTCCCAGGGATTCATGAGGCCGGAGAGGTCGGAGAGGCCCGGAGGCGATGGCATAGCTGGATCAAGGACGGATAACCAGGCTGTGTTGTCCACAGGTGAGTGTCGTCCGTCGGAGTGGTCAGCTGACACGGCGCTGGTGGGAGTGCGAGGCAAACACACCACGGTGGAGAAGTCGTCAACGCCTATGAGCTGCTGCGGGGTCATATCCAGAGACGCGCGGTCGGTAACAACTATGGGCTGGCCAGGCTCGTTGTGGTGGTTGGAGGGAGTGTCGTTGCGCAGCGGGGACCGTGACGTCGAGCGTTGTTGCGCAAGAGAAGCGTGGCCGGGTGGACAGAGGCCGTCGTGAGGGTCGTCGTCGTTGTCAGCTTCGTCGTCGTCGTCCTGGGCCGTGTGACTGCGAATATGTCTTTTGAGGACATCGCTGCGCGGCATGAGCATTTTGTGGCATTCACTGGGTGCACCTGAAGTGCGTGACGTACCCGCGCGCAAATCGCTTGCTGCAGAACCGACACATGTACGGCTTCTCACCAGTGTCTATTCATGTGAGCGTGGTCAGAGAAGAACTCCGATGCTTGCCTTGCACCCACGGGTCGCCGGCCGCTGTGCTTCGCTGTACACCACCCTACTTCAGAAGTTCACTTGCTTGGGCTGTCTTACGTGTTCTCTCGTGTCGCTTCAGATGCTCAGTTTTGGAGAAGCTGGCGTCGCAGTACGAGCACCACCGGAGAGGCATGAGCAGAGAAACTGAACTGTTCGAGTGTCGTCGAGCGAGCTGTGCTGATCTGCGTGTGCATGGAGAGATGCCTTGGGAGGTGCATGGGAGTGGGTGTTATGTGATCCACCTTTCGGCCTTACATTCGGCGTCTTCTAGCATGTCAACGTGCCGGGCCCGCCATCAGCCGTACGTCTTATTCAAGTCATTTGTATAGCTTTGTCATGATTGATCTACTACTTTTGTGGGGTGATCTGATCGTCATTGCTAGCGCGCCTCTCCACATTTTGGTGTCCAACGATACCCCAGAGTCCAGACACAGCTAGTAGATATTTCTGGAATGTCGCTGCGCCTCTTGGTGGACGTCACAACAACGAATCTTGATGACATAATTATTCAGCAACAGAAATTCCCACTTTGACTCCACTGTTGTATGCATACACTGACATCTCTGAACCACCATACACTGACTTGGAATCAGACATAAGCGACCCCGACTCGGCCTTTGCTATGCAAGCTAGCGACTCCATCCCACTCTACTCTTGGATCCAAAGGGGTGCCGGCCCGGTGCCGGTGCCGTCATTTCGATTTCGGTTGTCAAATTAGCTTGTTTCCGTGCGTGAGAACAGATGATCACGTGGACCTGAAATACCAAAAGCTGCCTGCCTGGCACTCCCCAAGCTCATGAGTAGACCGTTGCATCCCAGCCAGCAAAGTCACCGCTTGTCGTGCTACCGTTGCGCCTGTCTAGTTACCCAGTGCCTCTGTTTGGAGTCACCTTGTCGACGTTGGAATGGAGCACGCGCACACAGTAGACCATTTGACTGGCAAACGCCTCAGTGATCTCGAAGCCCCCGACATCGTTCCAAACCTTCTTTTTCTTTTCGTAAAGCGCCGGAATCGTCAAGGTTCCAAGGTTGAGCCAACGCCCATTCCTTCCGGCTCGCTAGCGCCCACCTGTGTGCCTCGTAAACGAACGATGGGTTGCAGTCCACGATCTGCGAAAAAGTACGACCGAAGAGTCGCGTCGGAGATTTGCGATCCTGAGGATGTCAGCACACCGAACACTACAGCTACCCACGAGTTAAAGGCACTGGATACACTCATGAGTTACCTGCGGTGGCTCTGCCTTTTTGTCAAACACTGGCTCCAGGCGTTCAAGCTTCCCTCTTCTCACATCGGGTCGAATACAATGGTCCTGCGTGACGGTTAAGGTTGTCAGTAGCCCTTGTCTGCTTCGCTCGGAGTCTCGTAGGCGACTGGGACTATCTCTGACACATAGCCACCTGCGGTCCGAGCCATCAGTGTTTTCTGGTGATTCTGAAAGCAAAGCTATTCTACTCTTTGCGTGTGATGTCGTGGCGTTGAGCAACACATTCCAACATTTCGCTTATGGCCAAGCGACAGTCGGTGGCCTGATAGACGTTGGATACTCGGAGAGAAAGAGGGAGACGCGTCCATTGGACGGTCATGAGTATCATAGTTGCTTATCATGCTCTCCACCCCACTGGCCAGAGCAACGTCGAGCTGATCGGCTATTACGACATGCGCCCGGTGCGCGATGCCGTGTAGGCTTCTGGCGCACTGCCTGTCGACTGTGTGGAAGATGTTACTGGCATGAAAGCCGCAGTCGAGGAGTACCATTCTCCCTGACTTGGTGAGATTAGGCTCAGCCAGGACTTTGCCCATGAAGACGCCCTTCACGTCCTCTGTCTCAATCCTCGCTCTGACAACTGCTTCCCTCATCACCTAACACGGGCCAAAATTCACACAAGCGCTCTTCGGTGGCCCATCAACGACAGGACTTATCGTGAAACAGGGAGCTTACCGGTTGGAGTATGTGCTCTGACCAAGCATCTTCGAAGCCTCCGTGACCCGATTTCGCAAAGTCGAAAGAACAACAACATCAGATGAACTCGTCTGTAGAATGCTTTTCCCAACGGTTCGAAACGATGTGCCGAGATGTTGTAGTTGACGTATACAAGAGCGATGTCTTAGCCTTACAAAAAAAGAATGGCGGCATGTCGTGGGGCCATGCAAAGCTATGGCTCTGGGGGGCCATCTTTAGTGCGGGCGTGAGGGTCGATCACGAGGCCAGAATGGAAGCTGGAGACCCCGCATCGCCAAGTAGAAGTATGACACCTGGAGTTCCGCCGCCGGTAATACACAGTAGACAATCACTGATGTGGGTTTCAAGTGTGGATTCAGGGCCCCACGTGCACGGATGCGGGGAAGCCATGTCAGTCCGCTCAGCGGAACCCAATCCTTACTCTACCGTATTGGTTCGCACACTCGCCATTATTGGACTTGGACGGATAAACAAACAGACAATCTCATCTTGCATCTCCCAAAATTTCTCACTTCAGCTAACATGGTCACCTGGTTCGCTGATGCCGAAATCTGTCGACCTGCCTTTGATGTAAAGCCAACACCTCGCATCACACACGGCCTGCGATTTCCCGATGCATGCGTTCAACACATCAACGGCGATTTGGCTTGTAACTCAGTCTTTATTATTGCCTCGGCAAGCTTGTCACGCAATACCGATGCGCTCGACAGACTGACTGACGCTTTGGGAGACAAGGTCGCCGGTGTTCATGTCGGCATCAGCTCACACACCCCCATTGACGAAGTCGCTGCGATTGTGGTCAAAGTCAAGGACCTCCATATCGACTGTCTCGTTTGCCTGGGTGCCGGGAGTATCACGGATGCCGCCAAAGTTATTCGCTTTGCCCTCGCCAACAGCGCCCTCACAGTGGCCGACATCCGTACCCTGCGGGGTGCCCGGCCACACAAACACCATCTGCCGAGTATTACTCTCGTCTGTATTCCAACGACGCTGTCTGGGGGCGAGTATCAAGGCATAGCTGGGGTCACGGATAGCGAGACACGGGAAAAGATGCTGTTTGATCCCATTCGCGATCCAGACCTGGTCATCCAGGATCCTGAGCTCTGCTCAACAACACCGCAACAGGTATGGCTAAGCACGGGTGTACGGTCGATTGATCATTGCGTCGAAACACTATGTTCATTACAGGGCAACGACACGGCCGACGATTACGCCCGCCGCGGGCTACGTAGGTTAGTCCAAGCATTAGTAGACTGTAAACAAGACGCACAAAATCTTGAGGCCATGCACCAATGCCAGATCGCCGTCACGGAGGCCATGCGTGCAGTCTCTTGCGGTGTCCCTATGGGCGCAAGTCATGCGGTCGGTCACCAGCTTGGCCCCCTCGGCGTGCCCCATGGCGAGACCAGCTGTGTCATGCTACCAGCAGTATGTTATTTCAACACGCGAAAACCCGACAATGTACAGAAGCAGGCCAAGGTTGTTCAACTACTCCTAGACACGCCTGCGATTTCAAGCCTTTTGAAATCCAAGGAGGTCGATCCAGCAAAGGCGCAACTCGCAGACATACTGGACATTTTCTTGCGTCATTTAGGCATGCCGCGAACCTTGAAGGAGGTCGGTGTCGAGGGAGATGAAAAGCTGCGGCAATTGGCAAAGAACAGCTTACAAGATCACTGGATCAAAACGAATGCGATTCCCATAACTAAAGAAAGCCAGATGATGGAGTTGCTGGCACTGGTCAGCTAGTTACTCAATCGGATAGCAAGTCCATACATAATTCCAAATTTGCTTGTCGCGCTCAAGTGACAAAACCACATTGATAATCGTGCATAGTTAGCTGTGAGCATACTAGCAATCGTCAGACGAGAGTGACCTATGCTTGTGACCCCCCCCCCCCCCCCCACTCGCCATTTCTTTCTACCGGGATGCAAAAGGTAGACTCGACTTCCACGATTCATCCATCAAAAGCCAGAGCTTTACGCCTTGTTACTTTGGAGATATTTCACCTTAGCCTACGTGGGACATGTGGGTGAGGTGGGGCATGTGGATGAGGTGGGGATAGGTGGGTGAGGGGGGACATGTCGGAGACCCACTGGTCGACACTGGTCTTAAAGCTTCCATCGAGGCGCAGCATATACGCTAGTCCAAGAACAATAATAATAAAGCGGGAGCGGGTCCAGGATGACTCAAGTCGCAGAAAGATGACAAGCTTTATTTTATGTACCTGTCGTTCATGGAGACATAAACGACAGCGACTTAAGCCCGCAGGTGAATGTATTCAGGCGCAATCTCATCCACTAGGACGATCTCTTTGGCGTAGACGATCATCACTTGAGCATTTTTGACCACAAAGATGTTCATGGCGTACAGGAAATGACGACTTCCCTGTGTATTTGTCTTCAAATAAGCCACATCTCTAAGTACAGCCTGTTCGGGCACATACAGGTTACTCTTGAAAAGTTTGATTTTGTGCGGCGTCAGAAACTTGTCTCCTGTTCTGTCCTCGGTAGAATTGCTGGTAATTTGTCGCTTTAAATTTACAGTTCACATCAGTCATGCCCCACGCTGGCAAGCTACACTTATTCAGCCTTTCGGCATGAACCAAACTCGCTGATCGTGCATGTTCCCTCCGCTGTGTAAAATGCTGGCACAAGCTGCACCCCTTGTGATCTTCTCTGCCATCTTGTCCTAAAGAGTGAGCCCCAGAGCAAGCCCGTCAGTGAAATCTATCTTACCAGAGGACTATTCATTATTTCTTCTGATCTGCCCCGTATTAGGAAGTTGGCCTTTCACAAACGACAGCCTTCCATGGTCAAGTATCGGGCTCGTCGCGAAGCCAATTTAAACGAGAAGAAAGTATACAAATACATGTCAGGCCAAACTACGGATATGGCAGCAATCTTCGAGACGATGACCATGTTCGACTTTCGCGGCTGGTCTCTAAATACGCCAGAACAGAAAAATCCTACAATCAGGACCGTGGAGCCAACTCGAACGTCACACATAGCTCCGGCCAGATAATGACTTTTCTCTGAAGGTAGAAGAGCAGGTCCGCTTACCAACAGAAGCAATGATACGAGCAAACGAGGTCCTTGACGTCGAAGACGTGGAATCCACGTAGGTACTGACAATAACTCCAACGGGAAGATGACATGTATGAGTGCACAGGGTTGATTCAAGGTAGTGTTTGCCTCTCTGTACTTGTGCCATTTGCTTCTTGATAACGGCACTAGCCGATCTCTGGATCCCACCATGGTGGACCGATGATGTGGGGCTTGGGTGTACTGTGTTACCCGGCCTACCAAGAACCATACATACCTCAAAGATTCAGAACAAACCCTCCGAATATTTTGCCTATAATCATCAGCCTTGTGACCCTTCATACACAGATATTTAGGCGTTTATAGGTTATTTTATCATGAAGCCGGGGTCCACCCTAAATGAGATGTCGTCCAAATCATCACCCACCATCGAACACCCTTCCCTCGGTTTGATAAAGGGGATTCTTCTGGAAAATGGCACTATAGAGCAATTCCGAGGACTCCCTTTCGGAAACATCCCCACGAGATGGGCTGACCCCATCCTCTTGAGTGGAAAGCTCAGTCAGAAAACATTTGATGCAACTCGTTTCGGGCCATCCTGTCCGCAAGGTGCTGGAGGACAAGAGGCCGATACTTCACTAGTAGGCGACATGCACCTCCAGACGGAGACAGTAACGCAAGATGAGGCTGGTTGCCTCAATCTGGTCATCACACGCCCAACAGGGCTTGATGCGTGTTCTAAAGTCCCAGTATTGGTCTGGTATGTGCTTGTTGTAATGATAAGGTCAATCAGCTATACATGACTGACGCCAGTGGCTTAGGGTTCATGGGTCAGTCATTTTGTTTTTGAAAGAGACATTACTAATTGTGCTGCACATGTGTATCTCCCCCTGATTTAGGCTGATTCGAGTGTAGAGGCGCTTTCTGTGTGGGATGTAACGCATGGCCTCAGTATGGTAAGTGAATCTAAATCATATAATCGCAAGAACGGTCGTGGTGGTGAGGCCTTAGAAGCTCAAAGTTTCCAGATCTCGCGAAATTCGCACGTTGTTCCTTCGATCAGGGCAAGCCGATCATTTGCGTCTCTATCAAGTAAGTACACAGTGCCTGGGAACGTCAGATCACGAAAGAAACCGAAGAGGACCTATCTAATCTTGGTACAGCTATCGAATCGGTATTTTTGGCTTTTTGTCTTCTGAAGAAGCTGGTATCAGTGGGAATTTTGGCTTGAAGGACCAGATATGTGCTTTCCAGTGGGTATGTATTCCGTGGATATGGAAAAACCCGGTCAGGTAGGACATGATGTCCGATAACCATCTTCAGATCACACAACACATCGGGGGATTTGGAGGATGCCCTGGTACTGTCACTGCTTTCGGTGAATCGGCTGGCGCTAGTGAGTTGACTCGAACCCGAATCACGATGGCTAGACTAAAACGTCCAGTCAGCCTGTCTACACTCCTCGCAACAGCTGAGCCGTTGTTTTCTCGGGTCATCTTGATGTCAGGTGACGTATCGCTACGGAGACCACGCAAGTTCATCTGGCAAGAAGCCTTGCTTCGTGAAAATCTCAAGCATCTGGGCCTCGAAGATCTTAATATATCGGAGGCTGTCGAGGAGCTCCGTAAGATTTCAGCTGCAGACCTTGTTCAAACCATTCCTCTCATTCAACACTGGAGCCCGACTTTGGATGATGAGTTTCTTACCGGTCTCCGAGAAGGAGATTTCTATATCGAGAATTCATGGTGCAGGCACGTTATGATAGGAGAAATGGCCCATGATGTAAGTTACAATGGTTGCGCCTGTGCATTGACGAAACTCATTTACAGATGCTTTGCAGGGTACAATTCTGCGTTCAAGATATCTGAATGATCCGAAAGCCCTTGAAAAGACGATACTTGCCTGTGAAGATCTCTTAGGAGCGAGCAAATCTCGTCAGATTCAAAAGGCATATGGCCTTGGTGCCGATAATCCATATCCGGGCATGTTGAACTTCATCTCCGAGCTTCGGTTCTATCTACCTGTGATAGCGGCAGCCAGAGGGCTCAGATTCGCCGAACGCGTTCAGGTGCAAGAGTATCACATGGATCAGGTCAGTTGACAGGTGCAAAGACTGGATGGCCAGTCTGTTGCCAAAGCTTCTATTAATCATAACCGGCAGACGAACCCTTTTGAAGGTGCCTATCGTGGATTTGCCTCGCATGTGCTAGACGTGGGGTACTTGCTTCGTAACTTCGATCAATGGCTCGATGAAGCCGGTCTCGGTTTCGGCAAGAAGATGATTGGAATATGGACAAGTTTCGCATATGGGGAGAATCAAGCAATGAGCAAAGTCCTCGCACTTGGGCCGAATCACAAAATAGTTTACAGCAGCTCTGAAGAGTATGATCTGCAGCACCGTCATGGCCGGGCTCAAATGCTTCTCGATATTGGCCTAGCTAAGTCGGTTGCGTTGGGAGAGCGGCTCCAGGGTGTTCCGAACCCCACATTGTGAGCGTGAACGGTGGTTCCTCGCAAGCCTCTCCTTCATAGTATTGCTCGTTCAAAGCCACGGGGTGATGAGATGAACGGTTAAAGCCCCATGGCAATAGCGGTGTTAATACTGATGGAATTTATGAACCAAATCTTCACATACTTTCTCGACCTATCCTGGCCGGCTGAAAGGGTTTAGCGTAGAAATAAAGCCCCACAGAGAAGTGGTACCTCGACTTTGCGTGGGTTCCCCACAAAGCAAGCTCAGATGGCCCATGCAGTCTTGTCACATGGTCCCACGGTGGATGTTGGGTTTGATCAAAGATTCATAAGAGGACGAACTTTGTTCATACTGGAACAGTATACCCTACAGATATACGTTCGCACTATCAAGATGGCCAGCATATCGATATCACGCAGAAGCCTTGGAGCATTACGCTCGATAAGAAATGTTCTAGTCTCCAAGAGCATCACAACTTCGGCCTCACGCGGTCTTGCCACAGCTGCAACGACGACTAAACTACCCCTAGATGGCATACGAGTACTTGACTTGACCAGAGTCTTGGCCGGGGTAAGTCTGCAATACATGCTCGAAATATCTAGCCCTGAGTGCAAATGACTCATGTTAATGATTTTCAGCCGTATTGCACGCAGATTCTTGGTGACATGGGGTATGTTTTTGCTCTGAGTTTTTCGTTTCTCTCTGAATTCCCAACTGAAAGAGGCAGGGCCGACGTCCTGAAAGTGGAGCATCCGGTCAGGGGCGACGATACGCGATCATGGGGCCCACCATATGCCCCGCATCTCGACAACTCCGACTCGCCGATTGTTGCAGGTGAGAGTGCCTATTACCTCTCTGTAGGAGTTCACTGCTGAAATTACGCAATAATCGTTATTGACAGGGGGACCAGGTCAATCGTAACAAGAAGTCACTAGCGTTATCATTCAAGGATAAGAGAGGAGCTGAGATACTTCGCAATCTTTCAAAGAAGGTCGACATCGTCGTCGAGAACTACCTGCCTGGCTCACTAAAGAAGTACGGCTTGGACTACGAGACGCTGAGCAAGCTTAATCCTCGGCTGATTTATGCGAGTATTACCGGCTATGGACAATTTGGTCCGTACAGCGATCGAGCTGGCTATGATGTTATGGTCGAAGCGTAAGGTCACCTTGCCAGTGTTTTGCAGCCAGAACATCAAAAGCTAACTCAAGAACTTCAGTGAGATGGGGCTGATGCATATTACCGGCCCTCGCGATGGGCCACCAGTCAAAGTCGGCTGCGCCGTGACCGATCTCACAACTGGCATGTATGCGACTACTAGCATTCTTGCTTCTTTGATTGAACGAAGCTCTTCAAACATGGGCCAACATCTAGATATCTGTCTCAGCGACTGTCAGGTTGCAACACTATCGAATATGGCCCAGTCTGTGCTGGTAACGAATCAGAGAGACAGTGGTCGTTGGGGTACCGCGCATCGTGAGTACACATTCCTTCTGACAGCACCAACGTAGACATTAAACTTCTCTAGCATCGGTTGTCCCGTATCGATCTTTCAAGTCATCTGATGGTGATGTATTGTTCGGTGGTGGCAACGATCGCCTATTTGGCATCTTGTGTAAAGGACTAGGCCGACCCGCATGGGCCACAGATGAACGCTTCTCTACAAACGCCGCACGAGTTCAGCATCGTGATGTTCTGGAAAAGCAGATAGAAGACATCGTAATGACGAAGACAACGGAAGAGTGGCTCAAGATCTTCAATAACACCAGACTGCCTTATGCGAAAGTGAACGATCTCTGGGACACGATGCATCACGACCACGGTAAGATGAGCTCCGCAACTGTTCCCCAAGTTTACTCCTATAACTAATTACTGTACTAGTGAGAGCCAGGAACATGGTTGTAGAGATAGACCATCCTTCCTGCGGGCCAATGCAGCTTATCAACTCGCCAGTCAAATACTCACGTTCGCAGCCAAACATCCGAGCAGCACCGCCTCTGCTAGGACAGCATACTGACGAGATTCTAAGGAGGGAGCTAGACTTAGACGATGACATGATTGCCTTATTGAGAAAGGAAGAAGTTATAAGATAGACATTCAAGGCTTGTTCCCATCTCAAGAAGCCTATTAGAGGGTGCCCTGCATGAAATATGTGGGGTAAAGGTGTTATACTACATAAAGTACGCAAGGAGCAGACAAGCTCCTTACCTAGGTATCTACTACAGAACTGTGGCCCAAACACAGTCAGATATAACATACATAACGTGTGTAATCGTCCCTCTCCTATGCCTCATGCATCTGAAGACAAGGCTACCCCTACTCCTGCATAAGCGCCAGTCACGTTGAGTCGGTACTGCCGAAGTAGTCTCATCCATCAGTGTGCTTAGGTATCGTGCCTCTGCAAGCTCCAGTGTGCTACCATAGGTCAATATTGAAATCCTGGGGATTCGCACATTTTCCAAAACACCGATGTTAATGGCATTACCTACTATCAAATGCACACTCGCTCTGATGAGAACCAAGCCGCAGCACAGTCAGTACAGTTGACTCATGACTTGCACTTCAGTAGTGCGAGTTTTTGGGTTTCTTTTCTTGAACGCAATCAAGTCCGGTTTGTTGTTACCGACCCAGTCTGCCACCGCAAATTCGAACAAGCCACCACTAGTCTTGTATATCGGAAGCTCTGCGCGCAGGATGAAGTTCTTGTATGTTGATGCTGCTGATAGAACATGCACCTCAGTGCATTTTCCGTTCGTTCTGCTCTTCTTCACCACCACCAAATCTGACTGTCCGTCTCCATTCCAGTCAGTGACAATGAAGTCAAAGATTGCATCAGTCTCGCGCAAGCCGGTTGGAACTTGTAGAATGTAGCTCTGGAAATTATCGTCGCCATGCAGCACGTGCACTTCCGTAGTCTTGGACTCAGTGTCGGACATCTTGATCGCGAATAGATCCGGCTTGTTTCCACCTCCCCATCGGCCCATGCGAAATGACCAGTTATCATCTGTTTCTTCAAGCGCAGTTCCGATCTGTAACAGTATCTCCTGGAACTGAGAAGCACCCGAAAAGATGTGGACTTCGGTCTTTCTTGTTTCAGTGTAGGATTTCTTGATCACAACAAGATCTAGTGTGCCGTCGCCCGTCCAGTCTGCGAGTGCGAAATCCAATTGTTCAGGCCAGTCATTACGTAAAGGTGTGAAGTTTGGTGTCGCAATTCGAAGAACGAATCTCTGATATTCGTGAGATCCATAGAGGAGGTTGATCTCTATGTTCTCTTTGCTGGTACCCTTCCTCTTTACCGCAACTAAGTCTGGTCGGCCGTTTTTGTTCGAATTGCACATAAGGAGGCTGAATTGTTCGTCCGTCTCTTGCAACATTGTTTGAATGGAAGGACCAAGCTCGAAATAGTCGGACCGAAGGGCAACGTCTTTTACCGGGACAATTTGTTGGGAATTGTCTATCTCTTTGTACAATCGCTTCAGGGCATTCTCCTTGCCTTCTCCGTAAAGAAGTGGCATATAAATGTTAAATATGCCCAGCAGAGAATAAGCCATATCTTCCCCGCGTTTTGTCTCGCGTCCTTTTGTCCAAGTCATCCGTTCCTCGACACTGAAATGCGACAAGGCTTTTCCCTCCAGAGCTTTGACAGGTATCCGAGTGACTTCAGCGATTTCTTGAGTCCGGAATAACTTGCTACCAAGCTCGTCGCCTTCTCTGGAATAGAATTCGAGGCATTTTGGAGCAAGAAGCTCTTGGAGTGTCCACCCCCTAGTAAACCATCTACTTTCCTGGAAAACAACCCCGTCCTTGGCCAAGCTATCAGTCGACACGTCGCCAAGGTATACGTAGCACTTCTCTGATTTTTGGTACCAACGAAACATGCTAGTTATAGCCTCCTGAAGTAATGTACTACTGAATCTGTCGATGCAGCATGTGTCGATCCAGAAATACTTCAGATTGTCGAGGGCAGCTTGCTCTGCACAGAAGTTGATCTTCCGGTAGCCAGCCCTCGCTGTACCTGTTCCGTTAGTAATGTCCTGGAAGGTAACTTCATCCTTTTCTGCTCCCCAAGTGTGCGAAAGGATTGCGTAAGGTGGGATTTGCTGATCCACGTATTCGACAAGCTGGAAGCTGCCATCGTCAAGACGCTGCAAAAGATGCATAGTGAGAGAATCCACCGCAATACCAGCAGTGACTATATTTCAGCAAACATATGTCAAAATTAGAGGTTCAATCAGCTGGAAGATAAGCTTAAAGAGTCAAGGAGTCTGCCTGTCAGCGCTTGGTACGTTGTCCTCCTGGAAGAAGTCAAGTGGGCGATCCACAAATTATATGGCTAGCGAATCGTGATTCTCAATTAAGCGCCTCCGAAGTCTAGGGCTTACGCGGCACCTGTTTAGGAATAGTTGACCGATAGAATTAATCTTCTTAAATGGCTCGGAAAGCCGGTGTCGATTCTGAGTATGTCTGTGGTGAGCCGCCAGAAGGCAGCAACACTTTCTGTTTGCTCCACCCTGATACTGGCTACGCAGATGCGAAGCCGCTTATCAACCTAAGCCTTGGCTTACATATGTGTTGTGTGATCAGAATTCGATCTATAATCTGGCTTTAACAACGCTGAACAGATAGCAGGATACATATAAACTACAAGGTGATTTGGCTCAGCAATATGATGTGGATACAAGGAGAAGGCCGAGACTCGCCATATCGGGAAGTCTACATTGGCAGAGATGTTATTCACGGTCATTATTTAGTCGCATGGACATCACTGTTACGTCAGGCTACGAATGTCGGCTGAAAGCGTAGCTCGTCTTGAGAATAATTGTATGTAAGCTGCGCACCAAACCATAGAAAAGTAAAAAAACATCCACAAGCTCGCTCTTTTGCTGCGACAGAGCACAACGACAGCGCATTTTAAACATCTTTCAAAAAAACAGACTTACAGGGTGGTAGTAGCTCTACAGCTTCAAGCATTTAAAATTCCGACTTCCACCGCTGGTATCTGCCACTGTTTGTCGCAATCAAGGGTATCTTCTGTGAGTGCAGCTTGTTTCGTCACACTGCGTGTCGTGTAACTAGTGCCCCCCCCCCCCCCCCCCCACAAGCTTACCCGCCCCAGTTTGATTATGGACGACTCGCCGTAAGGTGGTGTAGCCAAGTCGGCCCCCAAAGCCTTCTCACCAATGGTCTAGCGCGACGGCTTCTGTAAACGAATCCAAAGCTGGCTCTGCTCGATCTCAGCCTCGGCTGCCACTAACATGTGATCAAGATCAAAAGTAAAGCCCAGCCCCAGCCGAATCTCCAAATCCTCAGCTTACTCAATATCACTGCCACAACGCATCATGTCACCGACACGCGAGAACACTCAATTTCTGGTCGAAGATCGGGCGTACCAAATGAGCCCTATCGAGAGGATGGCGACTGAGACAACCTGGTTCCTAAGTTCTGGTGATCAGGAAGAGATCACCCCGCAGGAAGCTGCCACGAGTCGATCGTACGGTCACGTATCTCGTAAAGGGACAGTGGCACCGACAGGTGAACCATATGGAAACTATCACGAACAGAAACAAAGTCGGATGACTCACGAAAGGCATGTATCTGCATCTACGGGAACGACCGCCACGCCTTTGCTGGACGCCTTGGGCCCATCAGCGACACCGAAAGGCTGGCCTACTGCACCGAAAGTCATTTAAACACCCTGGTGGAAGACCATGATGGATCTTAACTTTGATATCCTGCTATTGTTATGTGCAGCAGCGTTTCTTGCGTTCGCGGTCGCGGTTAGCCACTACAATGGGGCCTCAACGGCTGAAAACCCGCGGGCAACTGATATGTTGTTGAACGCAACGCAATACGTCAGCAGCCAAGATCCTTAATGCCTCCATATACTGACTATGTATAGGGACCGACGATTTTCCCTATTCTATTTGCCATAATTCTTGGACGTTCAACGCATACTCTTCTGCGTTAGCGTCTGGAGTGTGGTGAAAAAATCGGAGTCCTAGACACACTTGCAGCAAGCACTTCGCTCAGTAGCACAGTTGTGTCTCAGTTCCAGTTACAAACTACTAGTTTTGTAGCAATTGCCTTGATAGCTGTTTGGGCGTTGTCACCGATCGGCGGGCGGGCATCTCTTCGACAAATGACAGTCGGCGTTAGGAATTTGACGATTCCTGCAAATTTCAACTATTTTGTACACAATGGGTTTGTTACAGGGTTCTTACATAGTGGTCAAGCAGCCCTGTGGCCAATTGTCGATTCGCTATTTGTCAGTACGATCACTGCCTCCACGGCCTCCAGGTCCTTTCCTCTCGATTCGTAGGAAAATGTTAAGATACCAAGAATCGAACATTATGAGGCATACGCTGTGCCCGATACCGACGGGCGGTACGGATGTTCTGATAGGAGCTCCGATTCGTATGCAGCCTTAATCGGTGTTCCATTCACTGGTGCAAACTCGACGCACTTTGTCGACTATCGCGCTGATATCCAAACGACTTATCTTCACACCGAGTGTACGCTCACGACGGTCTCTGTAGAGGAGGTTCTACTTGTCTCTGAATTACCTCCAGATACGGTTCATTTTGAAGGCACTGGAGCCTTCATTACTTATAAGAACGCGACGCAAAGGACTAGACCTTTTTCTAACCCAATGGAACTGGCTCCCTTTCATTTCCAGTATCATTCCGGGAGCTGGAATGCCAACAACTATGTTCTTGGCTGCAACCTTACAAGTAGCTATGTGGAATCGGAGGTGTTCTGTCCACTGAGCACGTCGTGTGCGGTAACCAGGGTACGCCGGTCTCGCCTAGCCACTCTGCCAGATGCATGGACTCTCTTGGATCTCCCTCCACCATTTACACAGAGCCTCTTTTACCGTATCGTCAACAGCGCCCGAGGAAAACTGCTCCAACCGACGTTAGTAGATCACTACCTTGCAAATCCTGAGTCGTTCGTTACGTTGGGCGACGATCGGCAGTGGTTTGCACCCCCCCTCACTACTACAGAAAACTATTCGATACGATTAGCACAGCTACTCAACACGTACTTCACTGTCACAAACGGCATCTACACGATAGCTGGCGGCTTGAACGATGACACCGCTTGTTTCTGGGACAATAACGTGTCATTCGTAAACCACATACAAAACGACAGGACTGATCACCCAGACCACGCACCAGAGAATATTCTTTGGTTTGTCTTCAACGAAACCACTTTGTTGGAAGGAAAGGTCTGGCCAGCTTTAGGCACCGAGAACACCTCAACAGAAGTCGTCTTAGCCCACAAGCCATGGGTGATCACACTATGCGTCTCATCGATTGTCTTAATACTTGCAAGCATGTTTTCACCATTAATACAGTTCTTCTATATCAAAGGCCCTGAGGTGATGATGAACATCTCTAGTCTATCAACCAGGAACAACCAGTACATACTGCTCCCAGAAAGCGGCACGCATACGGGGCATCAACCCGCGCGCGATTGCTCAAGAAAGGCGAGGTACGCTTTGGGGACGCTGAAAAGGGGGCAGATATCGGTAGCTTGGTCATTGGGACTACGGACGGCAAAGATGAGTTCGCACGGACGGCGAGGGGCAGACTGTATGAGTGATATACCTGGTACTTTAGTTGTACAGGGATCGTTGTATGCTGAGATAGAAATGTGTTGTTATAGTGGTTAATTATGCGATATGTCCACACGCCCTGCTGCCTGCTAAGACAAGGTAGGACGCTATATGTGATTAAAAAGGTGTAGCGGTGCTTTAACTACTTTTATACCAAGTACTATGCGTAGCTTTATAACGACCAGTATAATGTAATGACCCCACCAAGTATGGTACGCTAGGCCATGACTCGCTTCTGATTGGTTGTAAGCATTGATCAGCTAATCGGAATTCACAAGCAGGCCGAGCGGCCCTTGAAGTAATGTACCAGATCAGAAGGGGTTCGTGCATCTTGCCAGTCACCGGAAATATGAGTTATCAGACTGAATCAGCTTTGTAATACTATAGAATTCTTATAGAAAGCTCCCCTGTAGTATTGTACAGTTTGTAATTCTAATGAGACCTAACTATAAGCTCTAAGCACTACAGTATATGCTACGATAGCATATACTGTCTTTGTCACTCCATCTCGCTTGCATTTTTCATAAGTTCAATGATAAGACTAAAGCTCGCGTTGGTGGAAAAGCATGCTTGCGCGTATTATATATGCAGGGTTAGCTAGCTTGCATGTTGATTCGTGTTGCACCACGATCGCGGGGGCAGCTCCGCGAACACGTGGGTGACTTTGTGTGGCGGACAGCGATACTGCCACAAAAGCCGATTCCTGGCGCCCATCGAGATGCGCTACTCATTTCACGGATTGATAAGGCATATATAAAGCCTTGTCAGTTTAGCTGCAGATCGAGCCGATGTCGACTTACAGTAGTCATATTGAAAGGTCAACCACTCGCACGCTCTTTTCTCAGCGATCGATCTTACGCCCTGCGTTTATTCCCTTACAGTCTCGGTTACATTTACTGGCCTTCGATTACACTTCAGGTCCATTACGGAGGTAAAGACTGGCATGGTTTGGGGATCCTTGTTTCGCATAGCTACCAAAGCGGTCTCGTCTTTGCCGTCTAGCAAACCTAGACAATCACAGGAAAATGTGCTCGGAAAGATCGAAGCGATCGAACGCGAGAGACTACCACAATTCTCCAGGATACTTCATGCCAATCAGATTCTGGATTTCCAGACAATTCCACGCTGCCAAGACATACACCCAACAGCTTTTGAATGGTACGAACCACCAGTATGTGTGTTATTCATCTCTCATAGGTGGGCATCCCCAACTCATCCTGACACGAACGGTGAGCAATTACGGTCCATCAAATATCTGCTGGAAGCCATGGTCAACCTCGCATCCACATATGATCTGCCTCAAACACAAAGGACGAAGTATATCAAGACTCTAAGAGTCCATGGATACCTTCAGGCTGCCAATATTCTGAGCAGAGTGGCATCCAATGGCGGCAAAGTGGACTCAAAAGTACTGGAAACGATCGGTATTTGGTTAGACTATATGTGTCTGCCTCAAAAGATAATTTCAGGAGTCGATGACCGAACACCGGCCGACAGAGTAGCGTTTAAGAACGGTCTCCGAGACCTACCCTCTTTGATAAGCTCATGCGATTTTATTGTTAGCATCAGGAGGGACGGTGACGATTACATTGATCGCGCTTGGTGCATATCTGAGATTTGCTTCTCGTCCTGGAACAGCATGAAAAACGCGATCGTTCTGAGGGAAGACCTGTTAGGACAACCCATCGACAAGCGCCTCCTGAGTACTAAGCAAAAGCCTGGAATTGACTTTTTGAACCAACTCAAAAGAATAATAGATACTTGGGAGCAATCTTCTCGGTATAATTGGAATTACCTCATGCCTATGTATTATGCCGATATAGAGGTCGTAGAGGAAGACCGCCTACCTCAGCACGAAAGTGGAACTGGAACGGTCCCAGGCGCTTTCCCTCGCAAATGGCCAACTCCTTTCTTGACATTTCCCCGCGTACCACAAATCTGGCCGTCGCACGAGGACTTTCTCTTGAGCATCCGGACGAACTTGCTCATGGCACCGCCTCGAAACGTCGATCTTTTGATCACGATGAGCATGCAGTATTACAACATGTGTTGCTATAACATTAAAGACTACACACGCTGCGGTCTTCATATACTATTGGCTCGCATGAGCGGTCATTCAGGGTGGAGGAATTTTTTCATTGACTGCCTGGCTAGAGTGGCGGACGAGAAACCTCTGATACTTGCAGACATTCCTGTTGAGCACATTAAAGACGGGATTGACATCGATTCGGTCTTAACTTACCGCTGGGAGGCTGATGAATGTACGCTGAGCAACCACGCTCGTGCGACAGCAATATGGAAGTCCTATCAGCAACGAAACCCAGGCAGTTGCGAGCTTCCTATTCGGACACAATCTCTTTTCAATGCCACATTCCGTGGTCTGAAAACCCTTTCGATTATGTATAGTCAAAAAACAGAAGCATTCCCTCTCCTGCGAATCATAGATAAGGCTATGGACATTGCTGATCTGGAGCTGCCACAGGCCGACGATGTGGATCAGTTCATTTATCTTGAGAGAATTCCTCTGGGTCTGGCGCTTCTTTACGCTCATTGTCAAGGTACTCAGAAATCCATCCAACCTGGAGCGGAGCGTCTCTCAAATCTGTTTCTCACGGCGCTGAGTCGGCTGCAGAAGGATCCAGGTCTACATATTGTGGGGTACAAAGACTTCACGTGTGACTGGCGAGACGTCTAGATAGAGGGTTACGCTCAATGGGATAAATGTATGCACTCTCATGATCACTAGTCAGACTGCATGAACAATCTCCTTCTCCGGTAGCAAAACGATGCCTAGGTTAGTTGTACGTGTCTTGTCACGGTTGAGGGCATCTCCTGCCTCACGTGCAGTTGCACCTCACCTCTGGTGAGACGAGGCTGCCTCTCCTGCACTAGCGCTGTTTACAGCTACCCATGTATACATACTGTTCGTAGCTTCACCCAATAGAACCTCAGTTCAATCCTCAAATCTTCCCGCACTGCTTGCACTCACTGCGACATGTC
Organism: Stagonosporopsis chrysanthemi; assembly: GCA_022560025.1. NCBI lineage: Eukaryota > Fungi > Ascomycota > Dothideomycetes > Pleosporales > Didymellaceae > Stagonosporopsis > Stagonosporopsis chrysanthemi. The sequence continues at coordinate 65,576 of JAFISE010000061.1, read as the reverse complement.
TGCATGAAGATGATGCTGGCCTAGACAAATGACAGAACACATGACTAGCATATGCTCATGGTAACTTTATTGCTGTCCTTTGTCTGATTTACGTCAACAGCCACTGAACTTGGGGAGCGTTGACCTTTCCATTGACCAATATTGCACTTGCTGACACTTCAGCCACTGCATCATCCGTAAGCTGGATACAAAGCAACACAATAGGAAAAGGAGATTTTCCTTCAAAGGCATTCGAACAAAGGAGCCTTGTGTTTCCTTCAGGTATAGCGCCAGCCCAGTGTTTATGGGCCTCTGTCCAGTCGGTGCTACAAGTAACCACAGTAATCATTGCGGGCGCTCCAGACACATTCTTTGCAAGGAGCTGGAAGCACATTCTTCCGCCGCCACTTTTAGTTTCGGAGTCATCATACAAATTGACAGAAATAAACTGCAGTACCGTTGTTGTGAACCATAAGCCGGTGAGACCATTGCTGGCGCACGTAAGCTCATAAGGCTCACGAGACTCACCTTCAAGGTGGACGAGGTATTTTGGTGCCCATGAGAAGGGTTTGGGTAGACCACGTGGGCTGTGCATAGATGCAATCATAGCTGCTTCTTGCGGCCGAGACCTGTAGATGTGCTGTATGCCGTCCTCGTATGTCCAGCCTGCTTGCCACTGAAGTCCAAGCAACGCGAAGAATCCACGGGCATAGTCGACTTGATTTTCCGTGTTCCGATTTGTGCTAGACAATGCTATATCGGCCAAATTTATCCCGTGGTCGTGGATGGGTTGCAGACGCGCAATGGTTTTATGTAGTTCAGACCACTTTCTAGGGTCAAAATGTTCCTGCAATGCGACAGCCTTCCGGATATCTTGAAGATCGATCACATCTGTGGCAGTAACAACTAGGGCTTTACGCGCCAGTTTCACCTCCTGGTACGTCCAAACTCGGGTTAACCACATACCACAAACCAGCAACGGAGCGATCTTGAAAGGATCTCCAGAAGGAAGATTCAGAGCGAAGGCGTCCAAGATCACAACAGCTTCTGCGTTGCGATAGATGGAGTGGAGACTATTGATAATGAGTGTCTTAGTTTCCGTGAAGCGAGAAGCGTTTGTCCCATGGGTCGATCTCTTTGGGATGGCCAACAGGTCGAGCCAGATCCATTTATATCCACACTGCAACACTTTGCCCATTATCTTGTTGAAATGAGTCATGAGTATCCCACGTTCGTCCTGATCCAACTTTTCGTCATGGTATTCGAAGCCCATAGTCTCCGCCCAGACGTGGGACACTGCCGCATAGCCGGAGCTGAGGATCTTGAATTGACCCCACTTGTTCACGCAGAGAGCCTGATTGCATTTCCCGGCCCTTTCCATAAGCTCCAAACTCGCCGACACAAAGATTTGGGAGCTAATAATCAACTTGTTCGCTTCCAACAAGGCAGATAGTGCCTCTTTCCGTTGTTGCTGCGAGGATCTCAAGAAAATCATCGGTGAAGCGGCTACAGCCACCAAGTCAACGACACCAGCAAGAGCCACCGCGCCTGTAACTCCCGCCCATCGTCTACTGCCCGACGACGGGTAACGAGCTTCTGGGCCCATGGGATAGAGAAGCCTATCAGGAAGTGGTGGGAGCTCGCTGAAGAGAGCCATAACATCATCGGCGCTCCAGTGACGGAACTCATTGAGAGATGCTTGCAAAGCCCGGACAGGCCCTACGTAGTTGGATTTCAGGATTTCTTGGATACATGTTTGCCGCTTTGTATCAGCCTGTTGTTCGTTAGAAAAAATCAGGGGAATTTGATTTGTTGACATTTCGTGGCTCGCATTGAAGCTGGTTTGAGGGACCACGCCTTCTTAACAGCTCAGCTGCGATGTATACGTGAGGAAATCTCACATATTGCGTGACTTCTATGGGCTTAGCTGATGGGTGTTCTGAACAAGTCGACAGCAAATCACGTCTTCCCAGAAGCAAGGTTGGCGCCACAAGCACCCAAAGTGAATGAGCCCGGCTGCATTGCGCTAATTTTTGCCACACCAGGACTAGCGTACGTGTGACGATTGTACCGATTTACGCCAAATAGGTTCGCTCTCTTGGATTAGAGCGGAGCCACCAATGTCGAACGCCATTCCTGTACGTCATCGTGTGGGCTGATTAGCTGAAATTCAAGTTCGTTTCACCCAAGGTATAGGGCTGTGTGGGCCCGTTCCTGCTCAGTCACACTTTGGTCGCGTATTTAGAGGACCGTACCTGGATTTTGACGAGATCAGACGCTGTACTGCGCGTTATAATATTCGCATAGCCCCTGTAACGATCTGACACCTCTGAGAAGCCAACAATGTATTTAGGTCTTGTTCATACACGAATCTTGTGCGTTGTTCGCGATCGACCTGCAACGCTTTGTCGTTATCTTGCGCTCAGCTATGTCCAAGAAGATGATCCTCGGTCCAAGCTCACTGAGGACAACCTTGAAGGACTTCCTAAGAAGTTCAGCTCATGACCCGTATTTGACTGGAGTCTTACGGGATGCAATCACACTGATCGAAAATTTGGCAAGCGGTACCTTTGGGTTAATCCATCTTGCTGGGCTCAACACTCTGCGGTACCCTGGCAACAGACCCTGTAAGACATGGATCGAGCATATGAATGTCACTTCTTACCACCGTCACCAGCAGTTACTCTATCTAGTGCTGATGACTTTCTCATGTTGTATCTGGAACTCGAATGTGGAAGCCCTTGTATCAGAAGCTGTCGCCAACACTAAAGCTATCTGCAATTTTCACAAAGACGTCCTCGAAAGGCACAAAATACAATGAAAGAGCTAGGACGTAAGTACAAGTCATGCTGTGCTTGCGGAGAGATGGCTGACTGGCACATTCGAGATTGCAAGAGTACAAAATCCACAATCGTTCACTAGCATTCGTTCCCAATGGTCTTGTGTCTTTCTTGTGCGAAGGAGCCGTATGCGCCGAAGACATTGTTCCCAGTGAAAACTTTGATGCAGATGTAGCGATGCTATCAGGCGCTGAATGAATCAAATTGCGACTGAGTGAGGACAAGAGGTGGACAAGATGCTGATGCGCGGCTGAGAACTACAGCGAGGGGAGGATGGCACATCAAGATGATGCCCAAGATACCTTCTCCGAGATTTAAATATGGTGTCAAACTGCCTGCCCGCTCTATTAACAGACCCGAGACAGATGGCAAGGCAGAATGGCTCGAGCAAAAGCCTTTACGCCATTGCGGTGGGAGGATATTCAGACAAAATGGTGAACTGGAGGAAGAACAACACCAAAAAATTGCATCTTAATCTACGATTGCTACTAACTCAGTTGTCTCATAAAGTGTGGGTCACTACGTCATCATATGGCGGCCCGAGCGTTGCCGGGCAATGTTTGAGGCTCGTGAGAGGATTATGTGTGCAGACTGGGTGTGACTTGTGTGCGAATCATTTACACCTCTCTCGATGAATCAGCCGCTCGGATGCCTATGGCAAGTACATGGTGTTGAATAAGCGGTGTCCGGTATCAGTCGATCCTTTGCCTGTGTACTTGTTGTCCGACATGCGAAGAGCGATCAGAGTCAGATCAGGGTCCTTGCGGAGCACCTGCCCGAGCTTGCCATCCTCGCCGTTCTTGACAGCCTGCGCCTGCACCACACCAGCCATGACAATGACCTTGATCTTCGGATACACTTTCCTTAGAGGCACCAGGTACTCCACGATCGACCGACCGCTGTTCACTACCGAGTCCACAAGTATGATCGTCCTATTAGCTTCGAAATGCTTCGTGTCGATGTCGGCGAACTCCCTTGAGTGCACGAAGCTCGCTGACTTCAGAGCCTTGCTTACACCGAATGCCATAGCCTCACCACCGCGCATCAGAGGAACTATGAGCGTCTTCTCTTCGCCCTGAATTCGGTACCCGTCGGTCAAGACTCCAGTAACATGCTTCATTGAATATGACTCCACGCCCAGAATGTCACCGAGGTATTCATTGGCAAGGTAATACCCAACCTCTTCGTGGGCTTTGCGAAGATGATGGCCACAGTTGTCCGCATCTCGCATCGCGGTCATGAGCAACTTGGCTGAGGCTTTGCTGGTCGCGTGGAAGAGACGACTTCTGAAGACGCTGCGCATAGTAGTTTCATCTAGCTGAGCAATCGGTAGCTGGGACTCCGTCAAGCGCGGCTCGACGACAGCGGGAAGCAGGATTTGTCGAGGAGTACAGCCGCCTTCGATTAGTTTGGACAGCTCACCATCCATCGAGGCACTCCTAGCGCGCTTCTCGCCAACAATGACGTACGACGCATCAGCCTTCTTCAACATATCGATATCCACAGCACTGTCTCCGAAGGCAACAACACGCAGACCGCCGGCTTTTAGCTTTTCTACAATGTGTCCTTTGGTGGTGTCAGTGACAACGTACCCGTTGTCAAGGGTTCCCCCGCCAATGACATTGACATGCGTCAAGCCGCTGACTTTCAGGACTATTTCCCATACTCGACGCAAGCCGCAGGTCACAATGACAGCGCCGGCATGGGGCTCCAGAGCGACCCGAGCCAGAAGAGCGGCCATCTCTGGGTACATTGCAATCCTCGTGGCGACTTGGTTGCACATGTAGTCGAAGTCGTCAGCGACCTCCTGGTAGAGCAGTGCGACTTGGTGAAACGACTCGTAAGAATAGCCTTGCGGCTTGAGGATCTGGTCCAGGGCGTTCTCGGGCATCCCCTTGCGTGTGGCAATGAACTTCCAGAACAACAAGCCAGCATCCTGCGGAGCGAGCGTCTTGTCGGCATCAAGCACTAGCATCGTCTCCAGGTTGCGGTCGTGCTCTGATACAACAGACTCCACAACAGAGTCGACAGCCGCGAGATTCTTTGCTTCGTCACCGTCCATGAAGTTCCTCAACAATGCCTGGGCTTGACTGAGGACCTTGTCTTTGGGAACCCCAGCGTATTCGGTGATAGTTGTGAAGGGTATGCGCTTCTCGTAACACATGTTGCGCAACGCTGCCCGCTCTTGGACCTGCCAATCATGGAGATTCTCGACCGCAATCGTGCCACGATTCCTAGACTTGTCGTTCTTACGCCTCTGGTAAACAACATTAGGGTCGACTTGGAGATAGATGATGTGGGTGTAAGTCTTCCAATCAGCCTCGACGCTGGCGTTGTAGGCTTTCTTTGTCGCTTCAGCCCACAACATCATATGACCGCCGATGACAACACCTTTTCCGATCCTGCGCCGCTCCTGCACAAGTTTAGACATTACTTTGGCACGTTGGTTTTCTTTCTCTTCCGCGCTCAAGCTGTCGAATATGGCGAGGCCAACGAATCTGTCGATCAGCGCTGAGCCATCAACGAAGTCTAGGTGCTGCGAAAGAGTTGTCTGGGCCAGCTGCTCGAGGAGGCAGGTTTTTCCAGCGCCAGATATTCCGTACAGGCCGACAATCAACGGTGTACGAACCCTGGAGGGACCTCCCGCGAGGGTTCGGGTGCTGCTCGAATCTGCACTGGGCACGGCTGTTTTTGTCTCGAGTTTGTCGGTCGCGCTTGTTGTCTGTTCTGACTGTCGGCCCTCGGATGCCCCTACCGGAACTTTCCAAAGCAGCATTTTGTCGGCCTCTTCCTGCTCTTTCTCCTTCATCTTCGTCTCTTTCTGATTTTTTCTACTGCCCGCCTTCGTCCGCTGAGTTTCGATTAGCGGCTTAGTCTTTTATTGCTCTCTTATTCTGTGCGTACCTTTTCCCTTGGGTCTTCATCGCGCACAATGCCGATCCCTAGTAAGATGTCTCGTGCCTCCGGAGTCAAGGACGACATGCTGCAGAAGGGTCGAGTGTGTGCTTTTCCAATGATAACAGTCGACGAGGAAGGAACATAAATACTGTAGACATGGCTGCTTGTCTCCTCAAGCTTGCTGACTTCGCACGGGACAGTCAGCGTGATACGTGCAAGCTGCTTGTGGGAAGCATGTGGTAAGCATGTGGGGATAGTTTGCAATAAGGACTGCATTCAAAAACTATTTGCTGCAGGGCAGAACCTTGAGCATACCACTGCCACTCGAAATCTTAGTGTAGTTCAGAAGCAGGCTTAGCGAAGCATCGAGAGCGAGAACAGCGCATTCACAGCGCGTCTAAATGGATACGTGCAGGCTTCGCAGAGAATTACAAGCGCAGTATATCGACGCGACATCAAGCACATGTGCAATCAGGACACTGAAAATGCAGCTGAGGGTACTTTGGCGCTGTCTGTCCCACGCGCACAGTTTGACTCGTCTAGATCCCAATGTGCCGTGAGCAGATACTGACGCCGGGTCGCAAGCATACCGCAATCCAGGCTGTGAAACAGAGCGACAGCACGGAGTACTCCCGTTCTGCAGCAACCGTCTCGGAGCTCCCTAGCATTCCCGGCATCGGCTACAAGAAGTGCCCGTTGTCGTCGAGGGGAATGGTGGTGCACAGACAGCCTCCGGATAAACACTCTTCCAAGGGGCAACATAGGTTCACCACCACCACCATACCACATCCCAGCCACCGACCCACATGCGCGTGTATTCCCTAAACCCACAGAATCCCAACGAGGAATCAACCTCATCGCGCCAAGTCTACGTGGCCATACATGCACGTAGACTCCTTGCCTGACAAACTTCGCAGGTGAACCAACGCCTACATCGCGCCGCACGCCCTGAAGCTCGACTGTACAAGCTGGCTGGACACATGGTCGAAGAAGCGGTACTCTACCTACCCACGTAGAACAGAACAGCTACCCACTTCATCCCGCGTCTTTACGGCCTTCATCGCACACGATGTCGCTTTCGACGCTCTGCACTGTTTCCAAATATGCAGGCGGCCTTTCCCTGTTGATGGCAGCCTTGGGAGATGGGCGGGCTGTGTCGTGCTTGTGGGAGCTGGTGGAGTGAGGGTAGATGTTGCTAGTTTGCGTTCGTGTGGTTGGGGGTGGTTTGCTGTGTTGTGGGACGTTGTGCAATATGGGTTTCGAATGCACTTGTTGCTGTTATCCTAGAAGACTTCATGTGAGAAATTGAAGCTTTACTATTGGTGATGGGCGGCCTCTCGTTACTACAGCTGTTGTAGTCAATCTCGTTTAATATGCGGTGCCTCTGCTTGTGCAGTCTTTGGACAGCGTCGTGTTGGATGAAGATATTTCTGTATTAGCATTGGACAAGGAGTGCATTGCCACTTGGGAAAAGTCGTGAGTTGAAGCGATGAACCGTAGTCATGATCATGTCTATTAACTATTTGCATAAGGCGCTACCAACTCCGCGCCCTCTGATGCTACGCTGAACCATACTCATTACATTATTTTATTTTCCTCACACGCCCGCAATCTACTGGGGCTTGAGGACACCACGGTACCTCATCTTGCCGTCCCTCAATGTAGTCATGGCATCGGTGATACCGTCCTCGGTCATGGGGAACTCCATCAGGATGGGCTTGATGCTGTGCAGAGCAGCGAACGCCAGCATGTGGCGGTGGACGGATCGCGCAGCAACGACGGAGCCCTGGACGGTGAGACCACCGCCAACAAGACCCATGTGGGGGATCTTGAAGTCGCCAGAGTCGACGGTGAGGGGGAAGATCTTGCCGGTGGGGGCCATGACGGGGAGCATGAGGCTCCAGTCAGGGCTGGCGGAGGTGGTGACGAGGAGAGCGTCGACCTTGCGGCTGACCTCGATCTTGTCCTTGCCCTTCATGGCGATGAACTCCTTCGCGCCAAGCTCCATGGCCTCGTCCTTCTTGCTCTCGGTGCCGGAGAAGACGACGACGTCGCAGCCCATGCGGGCGGCGAACTGGATGGCGAGATGGCCCAGGCCGCCAACGCCCATGACGCCGACGCGGTGGGTGGGCTTGATGTCGTAGGTGTAGAGGGCGTTGAAGACGGTGGCACCGCCGCACATCAAGGGTGCGGCCTCGGCGTCAGTAAGGCCGTCGGGAATCTTGAAAAGGAAAGCCTCCCTCCAAACGGCGTGGGAAGCGAAAGAACCCTGGTCAAGGTCGGCGTAACCGTACATCTGGCGCCCAGGGCAGTAGGTCTCTCGACCGGTAAGGCAGTAATCGCAGTCGCCGCAGGAATCGTGCTGGTATCCCCATCCGACGCGGTCGCCCTTCTTCAGGTTCTTGACGCCGGGTCCAGTCTCCTCGACAACACCGGCGCCCTCGTGGCCGAGGGCCATGTCGGCTGACTTGTAGTGCTCATCTGTGCCGCAAAGACCGGAAGCAGTGACCTTGACGAGGACCTGGTCGTTCTGGAGATCGCCCCTGGTGGTCTCGCTCTTGACAATCTTGCCGTCCTTGGAGCCCTTGAAAACTGTGAATGAAGGCATGGTGATGTGATGTGATGTGGTCTGGGTATCAAAAACAGAAAACTTTTGTCGTGAGCGGTAGATGAGTGATGTTGAGTATGTAAATCTGTCGTACTGGAGCGAGCGAAGAGGCGTTATATACAGTGGTCAGCGCACGTCTCCATGAGAGCTCCACCACAAGCATGACGTCGCAGCGTTCAGGGTCCCGGAATTAGCCACTGCCTGTCCAGATCTTTACAGATGCGGCGCATTGACCGCCGCTAGAGTAACCTTCGCACGAGGGTATGCAATCGCCGAGATACATAGAGGTTGCGGTGTAGGTCCAGAAGACTCTGAGCCAGTAGGCGGTCATGCAGGTTGGTTGTTCGGCAACTACGTGTCACAGCGAATGCACTTACTCTGCGAAAGGCTGCAGGACGCACGTTGTGATGCTTAAGGGAAAACCTGGAGACACCGGGGATAGTCGGCCACAGCGAGAGATTCGAGATAGTTCCAGCCCTTTGATGATTCGTCCAACACTATCTTACATCAAGTTGTGCATAGATCGCTCTCCACGAGGCCGACATTACCGCGTGTGCGTGTGTTCATACGTATGTAGCAGCTTCGTGGTGCTGGCGACCAGACCAGGATGATGATGTAACGCCCGAACTACTTCAGTGGGTTGGATCGGTCCTTCCCCTTTGATGCTTGCGAGACGCTCGAAGAGTTTTCCGCGCAACGACGAATCCGGCAGCACTGGTCGATGCAGCTAGCGTCCGGCACCGCTCAGCCTTATCGCGGCTCTTTGTCAGCACGGCTGCGGCGACAACGCAGCATCTCCACGTTATCCCCGAAAAGCTGCGCAGTGTTGTGTATTGGGATGTTTCGATTTAAATGCTTTGGAACAAGCCTGGTAGATTTTCAGCACCTGCCGCGGCTGATACACGGCATGCACACAAAGACTTGCAACGCTTGCAAACGTTTCCACACGCAGATGCATATGTACATACAAGAGACGGAAGGATTAATGATCGTTTCAAACAATGGCGTTCAAGTCGAGCCACTCCTCGTACCAACAAATGCCACTAGTAATCAAGCTAAGAAAAATAACTGCGGCGCGTCAAGCAGCACATCAACCCGACGGGCAATCCATCTCCCCGTGCGAGGCGCCGCCGATATGAGCATCGTAAGACCTTGACGACAGCGGCATGGCGTCCCCGTATGCTCGACTACAGGCCCACCGTGCCGCTACGGCAACAGACCATATAGTTGTATGCGCTGACACGAGCATACCGGTTACAATACTTGATGGATGACCCGCTCAACAGAGATTGCGCTGTGGGTGTGCGAGTTGTGTGCTTCTATGGATGTGCGCGTGGTAGTTGTGTATGTATTATTTGGATATATGGTAGTCGTATCAGCACTTGACACGACCACGCCCCTCGCACCCCTCCACTCAATCATCATCTTCAATAACCAGGCCAATTTCCTCCTCATTCCTCACCTCCTCCTTCCCCTCCTCCACCCCCTCCCCGTCCCTCTCCACCCCAACATCCCCTCTAGGCGCCAACTTTCTCTTGACCCCAGCCTTCTCCTCCCCCTGCCCGTCCTCCCCCTTCTTCCCCCCCTTCCCCTTCATCTTCCGCGCAAGCGCCTTCGCCCTCTTCGCGCGATTCCTCTCCGTCTTCTCGCGGTCCCTCCTCTCCTGCTCCTCCTTGCGCTGCAAAAACTCCTTCTCCTCGCCTTCCCTGGCGACCTCCTCGTCCATGGCGCGCAGGCGCTCGTACTCCCTGCGGCGCGAGGCCTTGTAGACGTGGAACTCGCCCGAGCCGGCGCCGGCGCTGGAGCCCTGTACGTTGGCGACGATTTCGGGGGGCGCCGAGAGCGAGGATTTGCTCAGCGCGGCGCTGCCGCTGCTGCTGCTGGGTGGGATGTGGATTTCGCGCGTAGGGTTGGAGAGGAGGGCGGAGACGGACGAGGCGTGCGTGGAGCGGGGGGACAGGGCGCGCCGCTTTGTCGGGCGCGACGAGTGCCGGTCGCTGGAGGTGGGGATTGCTTCGGGGATGGGTTCGGACATGGTTGCGGCGCGTGGGGGAGGTGGTGGTGGTGTGGGCGTTTTGCAGCGCTGATGTGCGTCCGGTGAGGGTGGGGACGCGGTGGGCTGGGCGGGCTGCAGGCGCGGGAGACGCGGTGGTGCAGCGCGGTATGGCGGTGATGTGTGACTGCAGCGGCGCGGAGATTGTATTTGAAGCGCGGGCGGGAAGCAGCGCGAGGTGTGTTATCGCAAGTGCGGTAAGTGACGCTGGCGGTGCCTGGATGATTTTACCGGAGCTGCGGTACGGCGGGGTGTGTGCACCACTTGCGCAGCGACGTCGCCGCGCGCCTCATGTCGCTGAAACACTGCGAGCCTCCTGCCTGGCGCCAGTGGCAGTGCCTGTGCCGCAGTGTTTTGCCGCCTGACACTTGACATATACACCAGCATCTGCATACTGCCCCTCTGCAGCACCGCCTTACTGCAGCCCGTCTGCAAGCCCGCCAGCAAGACCGCCAGCATGGGGAAGCCCCGCGTATGTGGAGCCGCCGTGATGGATCATGGGCAGGCCGCGTGCTGACATTCGCAGATGATTATATTGATCCGCCATGCGCAGTCCGAGGGCAACAAGAACCGCGACATCCACCAGTTCATCCCCGACCACCGCGTGAAGCTGACCCCGCATGGCTGGACGCAGGTACGTCGGCACCCGACACCGTCGCACGCACATCACCAGACGAGCACAGCTAACCGCCGCCCGCAGGCCGAGGAAGCCGGTCGCCAGCTGCGCTCGCTGCTCCGCCCCGACGACACGCTGCAGTTCTACACGTCGCCGTACCGCCGCACGCGCGAGACGACCGAAGGCATCCTGCGCACGCTGACCTCGGACGACCCCGCGCCGTCGCCGTTCCCGCGCAACAAGATCACCGTCTTCGAGGAGCCCCGGCTGCGCGAGCAGGACTTTGGCAACTTCCAGCCGTGCTCGGCCGAGATGGAGCGCATGTGGCAGGAGCGCGCCGACTACGGCCACTTCTTCTACCGCATCCCGGACGGCGAGAGCGCCGCAGACGCATACGACCGAGTTAGTGGCTTCAACGAGAGTCTGTGGCGGCAGTTTGGCGACGAGGACTTTCCGAGCGTGTGCGTGCTGGTCACCCACGGCTTGATGTCGCGCGTCTTCCTCATGAAGTGGTGCGTCTGCCACGGCGAGGCTGCGGCCACAGCATGCTGACGAGCTGCAGGTACCACTGGTCGGTCGAGTACTTTGAGGACCTCCGCAACGTCAACCACTGCGAGTTCATCGTTATGAAGCAGAGCGAGACGAACAAGAAGTTTATCCTGCAGAACGAGCTGCGCACGTGGTCGGAGCTGAAGCGCAGAGCCGCGGCATCGGGCGGCACCAGCTCGACATCGACGACGCCCAGCCGAACGCACTCGCACTCCGCCCTCACAGAATCGCCGACCATACCGACACGGCGCTGGGGCGGCTGCGTCAACGGCTGCAACCACGACAAGTTCAACTGGCCAAAGCGGCCCATGCGGAAGAACACAGTCGAGTACCTCGGCCAGCAGCCAGCACCAGCAGCCGCAACCGCCAACCCACCCATCGAAGAGCAAGAAGACCACCCCGTCGCCGCCCAGGACGGCACCGGCGCTCCCATAATCGAAGAACCCACCCCCACAAAACTCAACCGCAAGCAAAGCACACGCCTAGCCCAAGTCTCCGCCCTGCCCCCTACCCCCGCCTCCCCCAACGACGCCTCCAACGACACCTCCACCAGCGACGAAGACAGCGCCCCCGCGCGCCCCTCCGCCGCGCCCCGCACCGCCGCCGTCCTGCGCCACCTGCAGCCCCCCCACACCTCCGGCGAGGGCTTCTCCGACGACTCGGACTACTTCCCCGGCATGCAGCACCTGTCCGCCTCGGCTGCAGGCAAGAGCAGACTGCGCGCCAGCTCGCGGCAGCGCCAGCAGAGCAAGGAGCGCAAGCTCGCGCGCCGCCAGACGGAGCAGAGCTGGAAGGAGGAGAGCGGCATGGGCACCGGGCGGAGGGCGGATGCCCTCGGCGACGGGGACGAGGTGGGGACGAGTGGCGTCGAGGACGGGGGACTGAAGGCTGGTGAGGACGGGGGACTGAAGGCTGGTGAGGACGGGGGACTGAAGGCTGGTGAGGATGGGGGACTGAAGGCTGGTGAGGACGGGGGACTGAAGGCTGGTGAGGACGGGGGACTGAAGGCTGGTGAGGCCGAGGCGCAGAGTGACGCACAAGGTGGACCAAACGAAGCAGAGGTAAACGCAGACGCAAACGCAGACGCAGACGCAGACGCACAACCCATCCTGCGCGAAGCCCTCAAGGGCAACATGGTCGTCGAGCACAGCGGCGCTGAAACCCCCGTCCAGCCCGGAGACACGGTCGCTGCAAAGGATATTGAGAGCTTGAAGGAAAAGGAAGGGACGGTTAGCGCGCAGGTCTATTGAACACATCCACGCGATATAGACATATGGCTATGAAGCTTCGAAACATGGTTTTCAATTGGAGTGCTGTCGATCGGGGAGCAGGAGAAGGCCAGCAGGCGGTTTCTGGCGTGCATCTCAGGCCGAACGAGCAGTGAAGAAGAGAGGCGCAGTAGTAGTCCGCCAATGCGCGAACGGCACTGGGAATTCACACAGCTCCCCTGCCACCTTCCTCTCCTACCTCTCGACCCCGACCCCAACCCTCGCGCCAACAACCCCCCTCCCTTCACACTCCCCCAACCCCTAATCAAAAACCACCCTCCTCCGCCCATCCAACCTCGCCCCCCTCTCCTCCCCCTCACCACCCCCACCCCCACCCTCCCTCCACCCCGTCTCCACATCCCTCCCACCCCACAACACCTGCCTATCACTCTCACTCCGACTCACGCTCTTAAACCCCGCAACCCCAACATCCCTCCACCCCAACTCGCCACAACTCAGCGTGCCCTTGAACTTGCGACAGTCCGCGCCCGTAAACACCACATACCCCATCCCTTGCGCGGGGACTTGCGTCGTCGTGGCCGTCGTCGTTGTTGTTGTTTTTGTCGGGGGTCGAGCCGGCGGGAAGGAGGAGCCTGTGCGGTGCAGTGTGGGCGAGGGCGGAGGCGAGTCGGAGGTTGAGAATGAAGAGGGAGGGGGGGACGCGGGACGCAGCGTCGTGAGGGCGCCGTTCCAGGCGAGCCAGAATTTGGGGGAGCGGAAGGAGTTTTTCTCGAAGGTGGAGAAGCGCGAGGCGGGGGTGTTGTCGTCGTCGTGGGGATCTGCTGCTTCGTCGTTGTCGTTGTTGTTGTCGTCGTCGTCGTCGTCGTCGTCGTCGTCGTTGTCGTTATCGTTGTCGTCGTCGTCGTCCTCTTCCCCACCCAGCCTCCGCGTCAAAACCATCAGCCCCCGCCGCGTCGCGGCCAGCACCACCGCCGCCCTCAGCAACCCCGGCAGCACCAGCTCGCCCAGCACGCCCTGGCCGTCGTCGGTGAGGCGGAGGAGTTCCAGCGCGGCATCGGCATCGCCGTCGTCGTTGCCGTGCCGTCTGTCCTCGTCTTCCACAAGCTCGCCCAGCGCGCGCTCCCAGCTCGCACATTTGACTTCGTACTCGCCGAACGTCTTGCGGACGTCAAAGGGCCCGCCTTTCTTGCCTTTGCCCGAGGGCCGCCGCGAGTTGCGGTTGTGCATGTGGCGCGTGCTGAGCGCGTGGTCTTGCCAGTCGTCCATGGTGTGGTGGTGGGTGTAGAGAGAGAGAGAGAGAGAGAGAGAGAGAGAGCAAAGCTCGTGAATCTGATTCAATATGAGGGTATCTGAGGGCTGTGTAGCCTTGCGTTGATCTTTTTCGTGGCGATGTGGACGGGTTGTGGTGTTTACGGGGCCTGTCTACCTCTCTAGGGTCGTTGGCTAGTACGGCCGATGTGAAATGCGGGGAAGGGGGGGGACTACGAGACGGATTGTGTGGCAGCAGTTCTTCTCACAGGCACCTGAGCGCGTGGCGACTCTGACTGTATAGTCTCTGCTCTCCGCTGCGGTTTTTTTTCTTTTTTGCGTGGATGGGAAGGCTGTAAGGCTGTAACGATGATGTCGGGGAAGCAGACTGTAGACGATGAGATTGACGTCATGCATGAGGTCTAGCAGAGCTCACACGACCAGCTGCATGAGAGCTCGGTGCAGCAAATGACATAAGGAGTTGAAGACGTAGCCGGGCCATGGATATGTAGAGACTGTACAAGCTGCTGGAGTTGTTCTCTGTTCGAAACTGAGTCCATAAGAATTGTGGAAAATTGTGGTCACCTCGTAATCGACCGAGGTCAGCATAACTCGGTTCGTCTCAGTCTCGTGCAAGCTTGCACGTGTTTGCTTCGAGTAACTAGCCATTGCTTGGATTGCAATCTCATCGAAACCGTGATTTTGTCTTGTTGAAAGGGTGAAAGCACATCCGGGTTTTGGTATGCAATGGTGCAAGTGATGCAGCAAATCCGCGTACGGTCAAGTCTCTCCCTCTACAATTGAACAATGGCTGTAAGACAGTATGTCGCGATTTCGAGTGGTTCTTGAGGCTTGGAAAGGCTACTCTCCCATATTTGCATGAATTTTTTTTTTCATGTCTGGATATACCTGTCTGCCACAAACCCTCCTCTGTGGCATTGTCTCTTCTTCTTCTGTCCCTATGAGTCTCTGTATAATACATAACGTATCAAATCTCAACTTTACAAAATAAACATTGGCTGTACATCCAACCTTGCACCCCGAACGCCGTCCAAACCCCAAACCCACATTTGCCAAACGCCATGCTACTACAACCCCTCACTATTACTCCTTCGCCGCTATCAGCAGCTTATCCACCATCTTGTTACTAATTCCCAGCGTGCCACCGCATGCCATAAACGTGAAGTCGCGCTCCGTCTCCCTCTCCACCATCTCCACAATGCTCACCGCCAAGGGCCTCCTATCACACAGCTGGAGATTCCACGCGCGGTCGAAGAGCCCCGCAAACGCCTCGGCCGCCATATTGCGACTCCCCATTGTATCGTCACTAGGTTGCAGCAGCAAGCTGATGGTGCGCAGAACAATACGGTGGATCCATACGCGGTCTTCGCAGCGGATGGCGCGGTCGAAAGCTTCGACCAGGGGCACGTTGTCGAGGATGAAGTCGACGATTTCCGGGGACGGGTAGGTGGACGGCAGGGAGGCGAAGAGTTGTGCGTACCAGATGCGGCCGCGGCGGGAGCAGGTGGCGAGATCGTGGAAGAGGAGAGTTTGCACCAGGGCGGGGGATTGCATGTATATCGCCATGGAAATCGGGCTTGTGAAGGGACGGCTGGGGTGTGCGGGGGTGCGGCGGAAGAGCTCAAAGGGGGAGATGCCGTAGGCTAGGAGGGCGTCGACGGCGGGGGCATTGTCAAAGAGGATGGCGAGCGGGAGGCAGGCGGTACGGACTATAGTGTTGTGGGATGAGGTATCGGATAGGAGGGAAGTCAGGGCCGGCATGTCCTGGTTGATGACTGCTTGAGCAGCTTCCCATCGGAGGTGCTTGGCGCCGGTCCAGGTGGGGTCTACGTTCATGGATGCGTTGCCGGTGGGTGAGCCAGAGAGTTCGTACTCGATGAGCGTGCGAAGGAACAATCGGACGGCGTCTTTGCGTCGTGCGTAGATGGCGTGGGCGAACGCCGAGAGGCCCTGGCTGTCGCGAATGCATGGATCTGCGTCCTGTTCAAGAAGAAGCTCGAGGACTTCTGTGGATTCAGTGACAAACGGAGACCGGATAATAGCCATTAATGGGGTAATTGGATGCTGTGGGTAGCCGGGAAACTGCCCCATGCCGTTGACATCGATGCCGCTGTTGAGATACTGAATGAGCGACGCAGGGCTTACCCAGCCGATCTGTTGCATAAAGGCTGTTGCGGACGCCGACTCTTCTGGGGGATTCTGCGAGCTTTTGCGCATGTGCATTTTGTTAGTTGGGTAGGGCTGAATGCTTAGTTTCCTGACTTGGGTTGTTGAAGAGCTGTATGTCGAGCTGTCATCTGAGTCTTGCATCGAATTCTAGTTAAACTATTAGCATTCATTCGATCATTCCAAGCGGAACCCATCAAACACATACCATCAGCTCACTAAGCATCAACTCTTTCGCCGCCCACGCTGTGTATGCCGCATTGGTCCTTTCCTGCAACTTCTTCTTCTCGAGCGTGGTGCTGGCTGTGACAGCCTCGCGAATGCAAAGCTCCAAAACATTGTTGGCGACTGTGATTTCCTCTCGCAGTCGTACAATCTGACTTTCGATGCTCTGCCGCGACAGATTCGAGTTCTGACTATCCACACTGTGCTTTCCCGTGGCGCTAATTTCATCGTCCTCGATAGGGGTAATTTGAATCTGGATGTGCTTGTCCTTGGTAATGTCCGCGACACTGTCGTTTCGTTGAAGCGCATCGCCGGCGATACCTACGACAGAGACGGCTGCCATAGCGACAGGAGCGTAAAGGAGGAACGTGAAACTTTGGCCCCAGAGGATGCGCGCCGCAGTCAATAAAGCCTAAGCGTCTAGCCTTAGGGCTGAGAGTCGCCGTCCACGTGCGACGCAGTCAGCCTTGCAGCACATCCAAAATCAATACACCGCGGAAGCTGTGCAGCGAATCAACGTCGCGGAGACGAGACGCCTGATCAGTTGCACCCCGCAGACAATGGAACGTTTCCCCATTCTAGACGGACGGTGGCACGCAATTGTCTTGCTTGTTGTGAGACACTGAGCGTTGACACCGGGACGCTAGAAAACTCGCGACAGCGCCATCGCGAGTCTGAGCACGGCCCGGGACACGGGAAGGTCTGTGGACTTGGCTAAGGGGGCGCCCCACCGTCATCCGCATCGCTGCTTGTCGATGCCGTGCGGTCCGTTGTGCTGAGAGCAAAGTGTACTGTGCAAGATGGAGTGATGGTAGTTTTAGTGATTGTAGTCTTAGTAGTGTTGGACCCTGCATGGTGTTACCACAAGAGACCGAACCCGAATTAGCTCTACATGTACCGGGGTGCCTGGCCACATTTCATCTATCTTCGCACTCGCACTGCATCGGGCGAGGGCGCGATGGCAACAATGACCTACCAAAATCGGTCCCACGCAATTGGAAAACGGCAAAGCGATGCATACCCACCTTCCCAATCGATCCATGACTAGAAGCGAACCTTGACAGCGGGCGATCTTTTCCTGAAGAGAAGCGAACCACGTTCCCGCAGGAACTGATGCGACGAATTGGTGCATACAAAAGCGGGTCTAAATCAGAGCTATGTCAACGATCTTTGAATTGATGTTCCGTACTCATGGGGTCCGAAATACAACTGACGTTGCCAGCTGGGCAGAACGGCCAACTGATAAAGCTCTGGGGACTACCAAGGCTTAACGTTCGACGCAATCAGTGGCTTTGCTGGAGGGATCTACGCCCCATCGCAAGCAGACATTCATCCGTACTGTGTTGCTTGACTTCGACGGAGAGAGTCAGCAGCCACTGCTCGCTTCCGTAATAGCTAACTGTAGGGCGTACATCGCCAGCCCATTGCATCCAGCCCCGTATCACAAGCTCGAAATCATTTGTCAGGGCCACTGACTTATAGGCTGTCGATTGATATACACCAGAACATAAACTTTGCCCGGTGCTTCGCTCGTCCCACGGTAACTCTTTGATGCGGAACCGATGCGCAAATGACGTCACCAATAGAAATCAAGTCAATCATGATGTGTGGGATGTCAGTGGGCCTGTACTCTGTTCCACCTCCACTATCGGGACCGAGAAGGCACTTCAACCCATGGTCGTTCAATGTGGCTGTATGATACAGAACGGGTGTGAGCGGCTCTGTGTTCTGGACATGCCGTGGTCCGGTGCGCAGGAAGGTTCCGTGTTGAACCATCTTTGCTTTCACATTGACGTTGCGTATTTCAAGAATTGTCGTGCACTCATAGGAAATGGACACCACGTCAATGATACAAGGGCGATGTAATCTGTCACAGGTACCGCCATCGGGGGTTTACAGCAGTATGATACCCGTGATACCTCCCTCACGTTGTCGGCAGTCAAGAAAAGCAATGTTTTCATTCGTGGAGCGGGCGGTTTTAAGCCCGGCATCTTTGTAGTCGTCTTGAGGAGCAGTCGTGGCGCTGCATCTTAGCGGACGCAGGCGACAAGGCTTCAGCGGAAGCAATTGGTTCATGGCGGTGTCTTGCAAGCATCAGCGCGCAACAAGCCGCCTGTGGTTCTTCTGAGATCTAGATCTAGATCCATTGGCAGGCGATTGGGATGGAGCAGCAATAGCGTTCACGCTGCGAGTCCTGGTTGATGATGGGATGGTTGGTTTGAATATGGCGCGTAGTGACAGGGTCGAAGACGTGACGTGACGATCCTCCACAGAACGCAGGTGCGTCAATAGCCTTGCCTACGCCCAAGAAAGAGGCAGCCGCCATCCTGATGGTTGTTTGTGGTGTATGTCAGGCGAGCAGATTCCAACCTCTACCAGGTTCGAGCAGTCCGCTGTAGAACCTTGAGCTGCATTTCTCATCCCGTTCGTTCTCTTGCAAAGTCAAACAACGCCACGTAAATGTTCTCGTATTGAGGTATCCAGACTACTGAGCTAATTTTGTTGCTCAAGTAAGCTGAGCAGGGAAAAATCCAAATACGCCAGATCCCAATGATTTGAGTATCTCTCTACAGCTCGCGTCCACCCTTTGTCCTCGCTGCAAACGAACTATGATGGAAATATGATTACAAATGCAAGTTCAACTCGGCTTCGTGATCCGCATCATCGCCTGGGCACAAGACCACCTCCAGGTCGTGCGCCGGCGCCACTCTGGATCAACAACTTGAAGCCGTTCTTCAACGCGACCATATCCGGGTATGCGTTCTTGTGTAGCTCAAACGCGTTGGGTACGACCTTGATACCCCAAGCGCCCTTGGGCTTGTTCTCTCCCATTTGGAAGCAAATCCAGAAGTATCCAGGATGCTTGGGCATGCTGCAGAAGGCGTACATAGAGCGGTTAGGGTTGGCCTTGCAGTAGTTTTCGAGCCACAGTTCTAGGTAGAATTAGTACACTGCTTCAAGGAGAAAAGGGTAGGGACAACATACCGGTATCTTCCTTGGTGCCGGGCTGGAAACGCTCATCTCGTGTGAGTTCGGCAACCTTACGCGCCATGGCCTCGACGTGGTTCACAATTAGCTCGTCAAGATCGGTATATGTTGCTTTGCCAACCCTCAGCTGTTTGCCGAGCGAGTACTCGCTTTCTTTGCCAAGTTCAAGGACGTCCAGATGTTGGTAGGCGCTATTGGAGACCTTCCATGTAACCACCAGGTGGTCGAAACCCTTCGAAGAGGGACGAATAACCAGTTCACCGGGTTCCTTACTGCCCAGATATTCTTCCGCTTGAGCTGAGTTCATGCTGAAGAATAGCGGATGGTTGATGACACGATTTGGCCGGCCAGATGCGACTTCCTTCTCCTTCTCAGCCGCTTGCTTGTCAGCACGCTCCTGGGCGTCGTCCCATTCGCCAGCAATGCGGTCGAAAGCTTTCGGGACCGGCTGACGGATAAGATCCTCTCGTAACGAAAGCTGTGCCGTGAGGGCCTTGCGGTTGAGGTAGACAATACGGGCGCGGACAGTTTGATGCGTTTGGTAGACATGGCGAGGCTCTTGACCGCCACTTCCAACACCCTCAGGAAATTCGGATTCTGAGACACCACCCTCAATGCCGTTCTCGAGCCTAACCTCGATGTGGTCGGGGAACGTGCGCTTGATTTGTACTGGAACAACCATGCCTTCGTACAAACTCTCTTTGGTCTCACCGGTGAGCATAGTGAATATTTCTTCACCAGTCATCAGAGCAAATATTTGCCTGATTTCCTCGTAAGGATTCTCCAATTCCGCACGGATGGTTTCGAGGGTAGCGCGCTTCCTTTGACCGAAGTTCTTCTCAATCTCAGCGGCATAGTCCTCAAGCGCAAGCTCCTCAACCAAATCTGTTGTGTCGTCCCTGACCATCTTGTGGATGACTGCACTTGGACCACCGTCATCGACCTCTGCTTTGACGTCCTCCTCATCCATGTTAAGAGCATCAGCGACCATCTTGCGGGCCAGATCGTAATCCTCGGGGTGAACGCGGGTGTAGTCGAGGTAGTCAGATGCTTCCTCTGTCGAATCGTACGGTATGTACAAGAAACTAGCACAGTTCTGGAAGACCTTGGGACCCATAGCTGCCTTGAGATCTCGAGCAGAATTGGAGTTTTCTGATATACCAATCAGGTCGAGCCGAGACAATACTTCGTCGCCGTTGGCTTGAATGGCTTTGATCATCCTGTCTGCTTTACGAGGTCCAAGACCGCAGACGTATGGCAATAGTTTCGCCATGTACTTGTCGTCGTAAGTTTCGGGTAGATCAATGCCAACAAGGTTCACCATGTCGACCATGGCAGTTTCAAGACGATCCATAAGCTTATCCTGCGGAATAAGTGTCTGGTCCTTGACAAAGGGTATGGACACGATGTCTTTGCCGAGCGAGGCATATTCAGCTAAGGGATTTTGCAGATACCTTCCAAGAGCAACGCAATATCTGGTCAGCGGAGGGAGCTTGGGGTATTCAGCAGCGGCGCGCGCGCTGTTGTGGTATAGCCGGGCGACCTCGTCGTTGACAAGCACGACTTCAAGAGGATCGTTCCGGTCTTGACCAGTGTTCTCGTCTTCGTAGCTTGGCCCAGTCAGGTTGTGCTGAGCAACAATGTCCTGAACGTCCTTGTACAGTCTTCTAGTCTCGACAGACCAACCGCTGATGCCGACAACATCTGGCCGCCGGCGTTGAACAGCATCAACAAATTTGACGATATCTTGACCGTCGGGAATGCCACGCTCCTGGTTGCCAAGTCTCATATCAATGAGCTTGCCGTGCTCCATAACACGACCGTCATTTTCGACATATGCCCACAAGATAGCATCGCCGCGCTGACCTTTGCCGTTCGACAGACACAGGACGTTAGGAATTGTACCAATGACTGCGCTCTTAAGCTTGAAAGGCGCTTGATCGAGTTTGTTGTAGTAGTTCTCCCTGGCACGACTGGCCAGTTCGTCCTCGCAGCGAGCCCTTAGGGTCTCCTTGACACCATTGGCGATAATACCCTGTAATTTGTCCAGCGCAGCGTCAAGTAACTCCTTGCGAAGGTTGTTCCAAGTCTCAGAGACTTCACTGACGTTGTCCGAGACAATCTTGTCGTGAAGTCTGGCCTTGAAGCTCTCATAGTTGCCCATCGAGATGCGGACTTGCACAAGACCCTCTTGCTCAGCCTTGAGCATTTTCAAGAACAAGTCAGGCCTTCCATTAAGATCAAGAAACGTTTGCCCGCGCAGGTACTTGAACTCATAGTAGGGATGATCTTCGGTGATCTTCCGCATGCCCTTGTCTGTCCGTATGCAGTCGATCAAGGCATTTTGGTAGAAGCTGCCACGCAGAAATCTACGAAGACGAGAGCTTTGTTGCAGGTCCTGGATGAACAGGAGTTTGGCGGACCTGATGAGTGAGAAGCCTGTTTCGGGAGCATCGGCCATCTGATGAGCAAGCTCTTCTACCTTATAGGGCGGGTCCTCAATAACCTGAGGTCCTCTGCTTGACCCTTCGGCCTTCTTAGCAAAGTCTTCAGCGCTGATACCAATAGCCTTGACAAGAAGATGTGCTTTGCCGCTTCGCAGTTTGTCGAAGAAGTTGCGCGCGTTGTTGGCGCGTTTCTGCGTGCCATTGGATTCCAATCGCACTTCGTTGATCTCTTGCGAGTATTGGTAGTGCAGGTAATCTTGCAACTCCTGAATTTCTTCGATGGTGACGGCCTTGTCCATAAGGTCCTCGATCTCGCCATCGACAATGTCCGGTTGCACAGTCCTCACGTTCTCGTATATTTGGCGGAGCGAGTCTCGCTTTTCGGCGAAGGCCCTGAACTTGAGGTCAAGGTCGAAGACCTCCCATAAGTCGCTCTGGTTGAGAAGGCGTTCTGGTCGGGCATCGGGAGGTGGAGCGCCGAAATCGTCTTGATCGTCGTTGTCGCCGGGAGCGTGGATCAGATAATCTTTTCGGTGATTGAAGATGAACGGTACTTCGTAGTCCTCGATATTGATGAATTCGAGAACCTTACGCACCGCCTTCTGGAAAGGCTGTTGGAAATAATTCGGAAGACCCTTCTTCGGCCACAAAAGCTTGGAGATCCAAAGAGCCTCTTCTTCCAGGCGCAGCTGCATATCTTCTGGTGTCAGCTCGAGGGCCTTGAATGGCTTGCGGGCCAACTGCAGACGCTCAGGGACATCCGTCTCTCGAATGACGTTATCTTCGTCCGTCAACATGCGTTCCTGCAACTGAGATGGCTCGAACACGTCCTTGAGCTGGAGCTCGCGACCTTCGCCGGTTTGCTCCTCTTCTTCGGCCTCCTGCATCTCGAGAGCCCAGTCATAGTCGGTACCGTCACCAAATGCTGCCCTATAGTCTTCCTCAGCACCTTCATCGAGCCCAGCAGCCTGTAGTCCTTGTGTAATGAGATTGATTCCCGGTTGTGTGACGTCGCGGTCGTCTTCGATCTCGTCCTCGAACTGGTCTTCCTCGATAAAGTCGTCGAACTCTCCGCCAAGTCTCCGGGGCTCTTCGAGATCATCGGCTGCCTCTTCATCGGAG
Organism: Stagonosporopsis chrysanthemi; assembly: GCA_022560025.1. Lineage (NCBI taxonomy): Eukaryota > Fungi > Ascomycota > Dothideomycetes > Pleosporales > Didymellaceae > Stagonosporopsis > Stagonosporopsis chrysanthemi. Next base: position 42,587 of record JAFISE010000061.1, on the reverse strand, counting down.
AAGATGTCATCTATACCGCGCGACTTGCGCTTCTCCTTGTGGCCGCGCTTCAGGCGCTTGTACTTAGGCTGCTTCTTGTCAGCAGGCGAGCGTTGTGGATAGACCTCAAGAGCAGGTCGTATGTGCTGTCATACCGCTGACTCGTCTTCGCGCTCAGGTCGCTCGATACCAATTAGGTCGAGATCGTCTTCGTCGAGGTCCTCTTCAGCTTCACGGTTCTTGCGCTTCTTCCTGCGTCGTCGTTCTCTCCGTGCCTCGACCTCGTCTTCGTCCTCATCTTCGTCGGCAATGAAGCCAGCGCCTTCCTGTACATCTGTCAGCAGCTGTCCCACACATTATGCAATGTTCAATGCTTGCCTTGGCCAGCAGTTCTTCATCGTCATCATCTTCCTCTTCACTGGAATCATCGATTCCATTGGCGCCGTTTGCTTTCGGGGGCCGTGGCTCGCCAGCTTCACCATCAAAGTCCTCATCTTCCTCCTCGTCGCTGCCGACGTCGGCGATTGTGTCGAAAAACTCTCTCGTCGCCATTGTGTACGGTGATGTAAAGGAGATGCGCGAAAGCGTCTATGGGCGTCGAACAGGCAGTTTCGGGGCGTTCGAAAGGCCGGCACAGGAAGCAAGGCACGGCGATTCCAGAGGAAAGAGGATAAAGAGGGTTGAGGTGAACGGCGCGGACAAGGCAGAAAGGGTGACCCAACGCGTCTTCAAAGCGAAAGAGCAACTCGGCGCTTCAGCGCCGTAGCTCCGATATCACGTGATAGTACAGCACCTCCAGACTCCAGACTAACCCTGGCGGTACTCGGCGCCCTCTCAGCAAGATGAGGTGCAAACAATAGATACGTGTTGTGTGCGCGACTCGTGCTCCAGGGCCAGCATCCCCATTTTCGTGCTGCGCTGGCAGCCAGCCAGGGCCACAGTCTCACATGTCTACTGGCCCTGAGACCCTGAGCCCTGAGGCCTGCATGGAGCGCTAGAACGACGGGTGAAGCATGGTGGCCCAGCTGAAACACGCAGTTGAGCGTAGACATATATCAGAGACGCGCCCTCTGCTCGACGCCCTTTTGCATTGGTACTCGCTTGAAGTTGGTCCGAGCCTGTCAGCAAGCTAATCGTGGTCGTGTTGCGCTGCCTGCCCGCAGCCTTGATCGTTTTTGGCGCCGCATGCACAAACACTCGGCCCCGCTATTCGATAACTAACAGGACCTCGCATTCTCCTGAGTCCCCCGCAGCCGTTGACAAGACTCACGCTCCCTATATCACACCGCGGCCGGCCCCCAATCAGGCACGCAGCTCTCGCTATAGCACGTCCCCGCCGGCAATCCAATAAACGCTGTCCTGCATTGGGACACAGCCGTGATTGGCGACCCATCAGTCGACCCATCCTCGGGCGGCAACTCGAAACCACACACGGCCACGCCCACCTGCCTCTGAAACTGCTCGCCGTCACCGGCTCTCGCTCTCGCTCTTTTCTCTCCACGGCGCGGAAGACGCTGCACATAGCCCACCATGGCCGACCCATTCGCCCCCAAGACGATGAAGCGGAAGAACAAGAAGGGCCTCGCGCTGAGTGCTCCCCCACCAAAGCCGGCGCCCTCAGAAAGCGATTCACAGGGGCTAGGCGGCTTGGGCAATGCAAAGGAGGAGACTCTCGAAATCGGCGTCGAGTTCCAGCTTGACTTGAAGGCGGAGGATCTGATAGTTCTGCGGGAACTGGGATCAGGAAACGGAGGCACAGTCAGCAAGGTCCAGCACGCAGCTACAAAGGTCATCATGGCGAGGAAGGTGCGTTCGAACGGTTCAGGAGGGGCAACCAGCCGTGAGCAGAGTCGCTGACAGTCGCAGGTCATACACGTCGAAGCGAAAAACGAAGTACGGAAACGCATCGTGCGAGAGCTCCGCATCATGCACGAATGTAACTCGCCGTACATTGTCGATTTCTATGGCGCTTTCCAGAACGACTCTGGCGACGTCATTATGTGCATGGAGTATATGGACGTAGGGTAAGCAGCCGTCCGTGGCGTTTGGACTTGCAGTGACTGACATTCTGCAATAGTGCCCTTGATTGGGTATCGCGCCAGTTTGGGCCCGTACGAGTCGACGTCCTCGGAAAGATTGCAGAAGCTGTGCTTGGCGGCCTAAGCTATCTTTACAGCGCCCACCGCATTATGCACCGCGACCTGAAGCCGTCCAACATTCTCGTCAACTCGAAGGGCCAGATCAAACTCTGTGACTTCGGTGTATCCAGCGAACTCGACGGGTCCATCGCCGAGACCTTTGTTGGAACGGGTACATACATGGCTCCCGAGCGCATCCAGGGTTCGCCTTACACTGTCAAATCAGATGTCTGGAGTGTTGGTCTTTCGATCATGGAGCTGGCTATTGGGAAATTCCCATTCTCAGGAAGCGCAGACGATGACGACGCTGGAGGTCCCCAAGGCATCCTCGACCTTCTGCAGCAAATCGTTTTAGAGCCTGCTCCAAAGCTGCCCAAGAGCGATGCATTCCCTTCCATCCTGGAAGACATGGTCGCCAAGTGCCTGCTCAAAGATCCCAAGGAGCGGCCAACACCTAAAGAGCTCTACGTATGTGATAGTTAGACCCCTGCTTATTTGTTTACTAACAGCGTTCAGGATCACGATGCTTTCCTGCAGGCCGCGAAACGCACACCGGTCGATCTTGAAGCCTGGGCAACGAGCATGCTTGAACACAACAAGCGCAAGTCACATCTTACCTCATCCGTGCCATCGGGCAGCATCCGTGAGAAGCTGCAGAACCAAGATCCAGCACCTAGGCGAGGGTCTGCGGACATCAGACAGCAGGAGTCATCTTCAAGGAGAGGCTCTGCTGATGTCAGGCAAGACCACGGGCCAGCGCCACCACGACCAGCCTACCCCCAACGCACATCGAGCAGCATCAGCTATCACAGCCAATCGAACAGCCAGTCAAGTCAAGGTGGTCAAATGTCTCTCCCTATGCGACCGGCGCCGCAAGCATCGAACGGGTCGAATTCGAGACCCCAATCGAGAGGGCCGCCGCCGAATGGTGGACTACCACCTGCGCCGAGGAGAATGTACAGCGATGTGCAATAGTCTGGTCTCCTGTGTTCGATTTGAGCACAACTTCTTTGCGCATGTTCGAGTAGTGCTTGGCATTTTCGGGGTTACTTGCGCATGTACGGGACGTACAATTCAAATATGCCGGTTTTGGTGGAATAACATGTAGTCGAAAGTATGGCTTGAAGCGAAATCAATGGGCATCATTTCACAATTCAACTACTCTGCTCTACGGTTCTTTCGATTCTCTACCATCTACTGCATAAGATACATACGGTTCGCTTACCTTCGGCAGCCGCAGGCGTAGGCAATCTTCGCATCCACCTGAAGTGCACACCAGACTTTGTACAACACGAAGAGGCAAGACCACACATCAATCCCAAGGGCATTTGATGCGAAGATGATCCTTCCACATCAACTGACCGCCCCTCAAGACCACATATGACCGTGCTCCAAGCAATCACCTTAATCATACGGTCGGCAGTACGCCGCCTTCCGGCAAGCTGCAGCACACACCTCCACAAACCCACAAAACAACGTTAACTCGATACAGCAACAGAGCACACGACACGCTTCTACACCATACAACAGAATCTTCTGTACCTACTGGTCCTGAACCAGATGACCCTGCGTCCAGCATGTGGCGGGGCTTAATCACACCAGGGCACGCGAAATGGTCGTGTGACGACTTTCCCCGTAAAGACACCACCACTGCTGCCAACGCCCACAAACACATAAAGCTTAGAAAGACGGCCCTACACTGGGCCTATCGCTGCTACTCATTCACACACGTGTGTTTTAAAAGCATTTTATTGGAGTTATGTTTTCGGTCTTTGCTTTCCTCGTTGCTACACCCACGGCGACCCTCATTATTGCATATGCTACGGCGTATTTTGCAATTTTTATGAGTGATCGGAATTGGTAGATAGGGCTTAGCTGTCTTGAGTGCCTGTAATGGGCTGTGGGGGGATTTTGAGCTACGTATAGTATGCATGCATTGCATGTCGCCTATTCTGTACTGAAACCTGACATCTTCGACATAGCTGCATGAACAAACGACAGATAGCATAGCTGCAACACAACGAATATATCTGTGAGCTTCAGGCGGATGCGGAGAACGCGGCACGAGGCCGTAGCATCGAGACGAGTCAGACGAAGTACCAAGCATCATCGGCAAGCAAGGGTCCTCCGTACATAGCCCAGTACTACATCACGTAGAGATAGACGGAGCCTCGGAGTCTTCCGGTGTCCTTGCGCTACTATCTACAACACAAGCTCCGGTCGTCCTAAGTTGCTCCACTGCAGCAGAACCACAACAGACCGCCAGAGAGTGCAAGATTCGTTACCTTGAAAACAAGTATCCAACAACTTGCTTATGTGGCGCACACTATTCTATCTTCCGCACTTCTTTGAATATCTGGTTTCATATCCCGTGATCGAGAGTCACGACAGGGAGCCACCACGTGATTCCTGCGTTCTTTTGTGGAGATATCAGGCACCGAGAATTAGGTATGGAAAACTGTCGAGTAAGCGGAAATGAATATAAATCTACAGTTTGAAACAATGGGTGCGGATATGTCTCAGAAAGGGGAATCGGAGTGGCAGCTTATAGTGGTTTGAGACCTATCTAGTTTTCCCATTTCGTTGCACCAACCCGCTCAGTAGAATTTCAAGAATTAGATTCACTGCGCAGGAAACGTTTACCTGATGTCCATCCATGCGCCTCGAAGATCTGTACTCACACCCTCACTCTTCCTTTCAACAGGCACACACAGAATTTCATCTCCCTAACACATCACCAGACACCCTATTCCGTCTTGTTCTCCAACCCACCACACTGTTTCCACTTCACATCTTAAGCCTCAAATTTCAACCCTCAACTCTCAACACAGCCACATTGTACATTGCAAGCGTGACTGCACCCACCGGCCCGATTGTTCTTACCCACTCCGGCTCCAAATGCACCCCATTGGCTGCCTCATCTGTGCATTCATATCCACATGTAATCTAACTGGGAGAGCCGCCTCAGCTGGCTTTTAGTGCTCAGGCTCGGTGTGAAATTGTGTTGCAGATTTCTGTGACTTGCGTACAATAGGTGTGGATGTGTGGGTGCGGATCAATATGAGGGTAACAGCGGTATTGGAAACAGATTTTTCTTTTGAGGGCGGTGGAAGGGGTTCGCCTCATGATTGCGTTTTGTCTCTTTGTGTCGGTGAAATGGATGGAGATGTTCGGGGATGTTCGCATGCGCCGCGTAGGTCGGTGGGATTAGTAAGACGACCTTGCAGGTCACCATCCAGGTTTGAGAGGGGTTTGGCCGGGTGGGCCGTCGGTAAAGCAAAAAAGTATGGGGAGTGAGGCGGAGGCGCTTAGTGAACGTCTGGTGCTAGGCGACTGCGGGGAGGTTTCGGATGTTGTAGCCAGATCGGGTGTCAAATGGCGATTTTGGATGTCAGGTGGTCGGAAGCAGAATGTTTCGGAATGAAGAGCATTAAGCTTGTGGTAATATGACGGAAGAAGGAGCGTGAGATGAGGCGGGAGAAAATGCTAGGGTTGCGGTCCCAGGACTCCAACCCGTGTCTTTTGATGCGTTATACCCAGCTGGATCAGGGTGGAGAGATAGAGGCGGAGACTTCTTGCGCCATGGTCGTACGCAATGGTGAGGCTTCGCAATGCAGATGTAGTCTCGTCAAGGATTGGGTAGCGTATGGGTACCCTCGGTATGATCGCTTGGTGGCGCTTCTGATGGTGTCGTCAATCGATACAGTGATGAACTAGCTAAGTTCGGAGTACAATGGCATAACTTTCATCCTTGATTCGAATCCTGACGATTGAATCGCCGGCAAGGCAACATTCAGCCTCACTGTACCGAGATGTGGGTAAAACTGTAAAGGCAGAAAATTACCCTGGACCTTGGAGATAAGAACATTTCAAGTACACATGCCCGTATCAGCATGCGACTTGCTTGTGAGGCGCGTAAAATGCGGGCTTCAGGGCGTTCCGATTCGAGACGTTGTCACCATACATCGAGACTGATTGATACTTTCAACATCGTTGCTTACCAAGCTAGCGTCCTTTGTGCAGCTTCACAGCCTTGCTGTTTGTTCCTCATCTCGGCATAGAGGGCAAGCTCCAACTTCTGTCGAGTGAGGCGTTTGCACTCGATGTAGTGTATGGTCTCTGTTAGCGAAGTGATGGACTAAGCGAGTAAGCACTCTCGAATATGGATTTCCACTAATTGACGATATGCTGACTAGAAGTGAGCAACAATTTCGGATGTAATCAAGCCCATGCTTCCGGTGGGCAGCCCAGTGCGGTGTACGCCACTTAGGCAACGGTGATGCCCATCGACACGCTTACCGCTGTGTACGGATATTGACATAGGAAAGACTTGAAGTGGCAGCTGTGCGGGGTAGTCAGGTCCATCAAGTGTGGGCTGTATGCGAGGTGTGTAGGAGCCCTCCGAGCCCAGTGGCTCGGTCCTTGAGCATTAGTTTTAGGCTCGCTTGCACACGAACGCTTACGCAATGTCGGCTGACCGTAATCAAACTGGAGTTACGCAACGCGCGCGCTTGTCTTACTTGCAGGTGATTTCATACGGTCGCCGACTGTTATCTCCAGCAGGGGAAGTCTGTGACTGACAAAAGTTTTGCGTCCACAAGATTAGATACCGTGGCCGTCGTCGGGCTTGCAGCAGCACGAGATATGAAACGGAAGCCTAATGGTTATCCCGCATGCATGAAGTGCGAGGTGGCTATGGCATTCGGCGATTGGGTCTTGGTGCATTGCGTGAACCCCTCGTATCTCAACTCTTGCGGATTCAATGCAGACCGTTCGTATCATGTATAATCGACTGCTGATGTAGCACTACCTCGGACCTTGCTGCACCCAAATACCCTATAGGCTTGAGGAAATAGTCGGCAAGTTTTAGAATCTTCTTAGGAAGGACGGAAGACAACGAGCACATCCTGGTCAATGGGTAACATAAAAGCCCAAGGTTACAATCGTGTGTTGTGATGCGCTGAAGCGACGACGATTCAGAGATGCCCGGTGGTCCGGATGCCGAGTATGTTCAGGAAGGGATGTCCCTGCGATCTTCGAACATCTCATGAACTTGACAGATCTTGGTAGCGGGAGCGGTGAGGCGGAGACTTCCTCATGCGAGACACCGGCGACCTATCATTGAGGACCCACTGCATACAACGCCCAACAGTCGAAATGTGCACAGTCTGATGGTGGTGATCGACATCTGTATTTGTCGAGGCCGGCGATCGCCAAGAACGTCGATGCTTTGTAGCACAACGAGCGTTATTCCGCGCGGATGGGAATACGAACCATTTGAATCAAGTTTGTCAAAATGCGTAGAGTAGGCAGTGGTGGCAAAGAGATCGGCCTTATACACCAAGTCCTTGTGTTTAGTGTGAGGGGTGAGGACGTGGCAGTTGTGCTACTGCGCGAACGCCATCTGCCAAAGAGGTGATTGTACAACACGACTTTGAGGCTTTCGAGTCTTTGCGGCCTTCTCAGTGGATGTAATCCACCGGTAATGCTACTAGAACAAATACAGGAACAGGGCGTTATAAGGATTGGCTGAGGCGGATGCCGCCCAATGATCGTCGTTGGGCCGATAGGGCGAGAATGAGGCGAGCGGCATCAGCGCATACCTGCCCAACCAGGGCCTTCGTCGGTACAGCTCTCGGGTACGGTGCTGAGACAACACCTTTGCGGCATCGTCCTTGTCTGGTCCATAGATGGTCGTCCGCCTTGTCGACTGGGCCACCAGGATGTATAAATCGTGCGAAGCCCGAGCTTGCTCTCACTTCAACAACACTTGAACGTAGGGTGAACCCGGCTCGAAATCGATCTCTATCCCATCAATACTATATCCCGTTAAAAGGGCCAGAATGGCAACTCCAAACTCATACTTTATCCCGGGTTATGGCATCTCGCGTGCAGTGATCCAGAATGAAATCAGATACCATTGCGGTCCAGATGCGATCGTCAGGCCATACACTTTTCAGGTATGTGTCAATTCAAGGTACGCACCCGAATCCACAAGGCAAAGCTTACCATAGACCAGGGACGAGACGGTTTCCTGATATCGACTATTGGTCCGCCGTTGACAAAGGTGAGGCTTGCAAGGAGGACTTGAATACTTTAGGCTGACCCTTGCAGGCACAAATTGAAGATCTGAAGATATCGTCGCAGGCATACGAAGAAAAGCAATCTCGAGTAGCCGGTGGAAACGATGTATTCGTCAATGCGCCTGTCCCTATCGCCCAAAGGATACGAAGAAGCCAATGATCGACCGAACACGATCAGACGATCAGCTGCAGCGCGTTGAGCTGTTCAGTATGATGCGCCAACAGAGCAGGCATGCTGACCCTTGTCGGCTTGGACTCTCTATACGTTTCCCGCGGAATCGAGGAGTATGACAGACGTTGATCTTTGAGCGATGCATCGCGGGTTGTTTTCGTTTAGCAGCGGTTCATGTTTTGCTATTTTCTTCCTTTCAAGCACGGTTCTGGCGTTGGACGGAGCTGCGGTAAGATCGCATGACTACTGTTCTTGTTCTTGGGGACGCCAAATCGCGGGCCGACCGAGGGGCAGTTCTGGAGGGTTTCTTTCCGGAAGGCTAATCAGGGATGGCACCGAAAATAGGCAAAGGGGCCCTTATTTTTGGATTCAATGGAACAACCTCCAAGATCAGACTCCTGGAGGTTCGAGTTCGCTCATTGATTACCGATCGTTGGTTGCTGCAAAGATCACTCAAGTCGATCCGAGTCGTGATTGCAGTGATGACTAAGCCGCGCTAAGAGCCCTCCTCCACTCATTCCGGACGCGACGCAACGCAACGCGACCACAGCACGCGTTTCGACACGACACCGCTCTCATACCATGCCAGATTCCAGCGTTGGTCAGTCTATGGTAACGTACCTCAACAATAGTGATAACCCTAGTCTGGCTTAGCCACGTCGAAGCTACCATGGTTTTCAGAACCGTACAAAATCAAACAGCTAATTTTGAATCGACACTGAGGGATCATGCTTCTCTCATATGCTGCAAGTCTTGACAATGATATATAACAACTCTATGCCGTCAATGAACTGCCACTATGTACAATATGCGCTGGGACATCTTGGACTGAAAGTCTGATGACCGAAAACTATAAACTGTCCTCAATAGAAAGCAGCGCGGCGAGGTGCATATTGCAGATATCAATGATATCACCAGTTGCAGGTTCTGAGAAGGGGTCTCGAGAGGCTAATGAAACGCACGATGCCACGCGTTAGTGCACGCTACGAAATATAAGCAAACATGATGTTGCTGTAGGTGGAGCAGAAATCATCGTCAACTACTATTAAAGCGCTGTTGCCACTCTGATCGCAGATTATGGCAATTTGTATAACTCAGCATTAGTGCCAGCTGCCGTACCTCGGCAGGATCAACGTATTTGTGAGTGCGCGGTCAAGACCTGCATCAGGGCCTATGATGGTTAACAACAGTAGTATCAAGAAATGCCGCGCAGGTTCCCCACCTTTAGGGCTTTCAAAGCTTCCTACATCTCCTCGGAATGCGGTGAGTCCTTCGGAAGAGGCGAGTGCAGTATCTGCCTGGATCATTACGACGAGAATGCGCATCAAGCCGTGAAAGCCACAAGCAACAGCGAGTGCGAGCATGTCTTCGGGCGTCGGTGCCTTGAGGCGTGGATTGTCAGTCCCAATCCTACCAGAAATCTATGTCCAGTCTGCCGCCGGAAATGGTTCACCAGAAGAGGATTGAGCCTACCGACCCCCAGAGATACAAACACGACACAAGTGCCGGCTCCTCAAATCTTGTCAAGCACCTCGATACGAGATCACCTTCCCTCAAGAACTTTTCAATCGGCCTCGCTGGAGTACCTGCAAGGTAGCAACGATAGTAGGGCAGTACTGCAAGTGGAGCGCTTAATTAGGAATTTGGAAGAGTTAGAGTTGCTTGAGGTCACACGATCGTCACCCCTAGACCAGAGCGTAAGACTCCGCCTACTGCAAGCAGAAGATCGCATACATACATTCCTACAAAGGGATGACGTACGTACGTTTCTGCAAAGTGCTACCGAATCCACTCAGAGCGCTTCGAACTCCTCTAGTATTCATCCACAGCGTGATGATACTAGCCTGGGCTTTGGGAGTCCCAGAGACGTACATGATCCTGTCGTTGTAGATCTTGGACCCGGACAGGACTCTCATTCAATATTCGGTATCACTTCTAGAGACAGCCCACCATCATTGTCAGAAGTTCAGGCTGTCAATGGTCACCGGTTTTCACAGCCCGATTCAACTCCAATGGATGGTATCGGAACGTCGGGTTTCAGCGCTGCTGCTGGCCAGGCAACGGAAAGTAGCAGCAACGATCGGCAGTCCATGTATCGAACGAGGCGTTTAGCAGAGCAGTACGAACCCTATCCGCCTGGGAATTTGACGTTGCTACCGCCTCGGACGAACAGTGCATCGCGACTCGTAGACGGCACACAACTGAGTCACAGGCCCATACAGCTTTCAACGGCGCCGTCAAGGGCGCTTCAACCAGCATCTGCCACAGCTGCTAACTCCCGACGCGGGCTCTCACGCATCATGAGCTTCACGAACTTGCGTGATTTGGTTGGTCGCAATCGCACGAGATGACTTCAAAAGAGGTGGACTCTAGTTCTGGGTCCAATTCTTGGACACTGTCACTAGGGGTTCTCTTTCTTGCTGTTGGCACAATCAAAAGTGTTTCTCTTCATTCAGTGTTTCTTATCACATTTAGCTTGTGCAACTACAAGATATCTGCTTATGTAGTGAGATTCATGCTGCCGACATCGTTCGCCGTTACACTGCTCAGTCGAGGGTCGCGTCTAATTGATATCAACGCCGTTACATCCAGTACGGACAGCATTTGCAAATGCGTAAAACTTTGAAACTAATTCAAACGATAGCCACGAGGCAGACGCCGAGTTGTGCATCCGTGTATCGATGGAAAGAAGCAGTTCGCCCCAAATTATCAAGCCTGGAGATTCCAAGTCCCTACTTGCACGCTCCATAAACTTTCCAACACACCTGCCGCAATATGTCGGACGGCGCCACAGACCGAAGCTCTGCGCCTCCAAAGTCAACAGGTGAGCAAAGGTCACAACCAGACGTCGTCTAGTGCTATTGAGTACGATGAATCGATCTCAGACACAGGCAGCGGCAATGAAGGAGAGACCTATGCTGAAAAATTCAGTCGCACTTGCGGTGACAGCAAGATGGAGGACTGTTTTGGAGCAGGCAGTGAAGATAAGCACGCAATCGTTTAGGTTATCCCCTACTCAGAAGCGGCGTGCCCCTATGCCCTACCTGCTGGAATTTGACACCGTGTAGCAGAACGTCTTAAATTCGACCTCACACAGGACACTGGAGACGCCCACTGTTATCTCTAAAATCCAGGAGGGCCAGATCGAAAGTACTACATGGATGTAGTCTTTGAAATTTCTGCTGCGCGAGCATCGGAATGCTTCACGAGTCACGGAAAATGGAAATGTTAGGGCGGCGATGCGATTGTTACCCGAACGAGGCAGCGGTGAAACTGTGTGCTCGTATTCCATGTTTGGACCAACTATGCGTAGCCGGTCCTTGGTAGAAGCCCTTACAGACATGCGTAGAAATAATTGGAACTTTATCGAAGTCTCAAAAAGCCAACTTGTGTGCAAATTTAAATTAGGTTGTCGACGCGTGATGCTGAAATCATGTCTTGCAGCCTCGAAAATGTTTCGACAAGAATAGTTTCGTGTTACTCAACGGTATACCACCCATACCAAGGTGTCACAGCACTATATCCGCAGCTAGAACATCCGCGGCATGAATAGCCGCAGTCTGGCGCGTCCAACTGGCCATGCACATTGAAGCACGAGGCGCCGCCTTGTCTTGCAACGCAAACAGCATGGCCATATCGGCGCGATGATCGCAAGACTTACCACATTCGCAGTCCAGCGAACGGTGTGCACATTGCGATTGTGACCTATTCATCTTAAGCGCACCATCATCGGTATTCCCGCTGGCTGTCGGATGACTTGTTTGTTCTCCCCACCACTATCCTTACAATGGCCGACAATGATGCGATGCGAGCTCTTTGCAGGCACGTACCGATCGGCAGCCCCGAACACGGCTTGCGGCTGCAAAGGGTAAAGCGCCATGAATAAGCTTTTCTAGTGGAATGTTAGAGCAGCCTCTAGCGCCGCGGGGTGTGCGATGGCTTCTGAGGGCAAGGCGATGCCGAAGTGTGACTTGCTGCATAACTAGAGGAGAAGTGGATGGGCCATAAGGTGAAGAGTCTCTCTTGCGTCGAACGTGGTTATTTCTCGATGTTGCGATCAACGGAAGTGACGCACGTGTCAGACTTACCCTCCATGGTTCTCAGCCCTGCTAGTGGGCGTAGCTCTAGATCTCGATGCGTCGCTTGCTTCAGCCGCAACCTCGATGGGTGCACTGCTCGACGACATCATGCCGTTTCCTCGTGAGCTCCACGTGCCGGGAACTTGCAACCGTTCCCCTGGGAGCCGTCAAAGCTTCCGTGGCTGCGGATTCGACGCGCTTGTGACCCCAGCTGACTCCGGAGGCGCACCGCCAGGTCTTGTCGGGACCCTTGTGGTGGTCGCTGCACGAAAACGTTGCTCGTCTGTCGCGGTTCGAGGTCAACACGATCGGCCGTGCGTCATGCATTAGCTTGCAGTGTGGGTGAAGCGGCCGTTGCGAAATCGATACGTCAGTGCATGTGGATAATTGTGTGATATTAGCACATGACAGTGTTTGATGAAAGTACCTATATATGAATGCGACTGTTGAACAAATTTGCCAGGAGAGAATAATAAAAGAAAAAAAGAAAGCCGAAGAAAGCGCTTGACACAGAAATGAACAATGACACACAGGGAGCCCCCTGTTGAAGCTTCCACAAAAGCTCTGCCTCTGTACAAAGTTTCCACAGATGTCGCGTCTTGTTCCCTGAAGACAGGTGGGCCAAGCGACCGGCCGGACAGAAGCTAGCAAAGTCGAGTAAAAGCGACCAACGCCAACGCTAGAAAGTGACGGGTTTGTAGCGCGACCAAGAACCAGAAAAAGTGTGTATGCTATTGAAGAGTGCGTGACCAGCACGAACAGAAACAGAAAGAGAAAGAGGAGTAGGCGGAGGGGCCAAGAGACGCGCACCCGAATGCGAAGGTGTTGGGGGAGCGCCTCCCCGCGAGACATTGCTGTCTGCGGTAAATTGATTAAGCAAGAGAGTATCCGAGTGTGTCGTGCGGCGGATTGGGCAATCGCTGCTGAAACGCCATGATAGTTCGATGACGCGTAACGTAGTATGAGATGGGTATCGAATAGGAGATGCGCGGCGCCTTGAGGCTGAACGCTCAAATGCTGCAGTGCAAATCGCGAGAAGGACGCTGAATCGATCGTGACGTTTATCGGCGCATCAGCGCTTGTTGGATCTGGGCAAGAGATGGATCTTCGACGAGCCACTTGCCCTGAACGCCATCTTGGTTACGAAGGGTGCTTTCGACGTAGGTGTCTGTGATCGCGAGGAGCTCCTTATTGTCCATCAGTAGCTGTTGAAAGGGTGTTTTGAAAATACAGTAGGTATGGGCTAGGATGATGCAGGGGCCTTTGACGTACATTGCGTAGCGTGCCGTCCACTTGTTGTAGCGCTGCCTGATGACTTGAGTTCGGATTCTGACCTCGCAGGATGCTGTATCGAGAGTTCACCCAGCGCAAACCAGCGTGCGCTCTCAGGTATGCTCGCTGGCACTGAAACCGTCGTACTGCTGCGTCTGTGATGATTCTGTGCTCTGACGTCAGCCTCTACCTATGAGGAAGATGGTTCCTGGTCGCTGATATCATATCCACCCCGGCCAAGTGCGCAATAAACAGCATAGAAGTAGCAAATGCTGTCCAATGGGTGCACTCACCTCTTCAGTTGCTGCTTCTCGCGCTCAGGGTCGCCAGTAGATCCCCCTGTACTGGCGGAGAAAGGCGTTTGGAGGATAGTCTGAGCTTCGCTCACGCAAGATCGAAGGAGCGAGTATCCTTCAAGGTAATACTCCTCCGCTGTGGGTGTAACGCGTATTTGACTCAGATAGTGCTGAAGGTTGCGAAAGTCCGTCATAATCTCTGCTATTCGCATAGCTCGGGCGTCGTTGACTGAGGGGCGGTGGTCAGCAAAGGATCACCTCGCTCCAAGAAATGGGAAAGAGCTTGGAGATAGGAACACGTACGGCCGTCAGACATTTTAGCGACAGGAGCAGATGATGCTGTAGAGGCAGGTTTGGATCTTGATGTTGTTAGTCTAGATCAGAGCAAGATTGAGTTGTTGTGGTGAGGCTTGCCTTCTGTGATGAAGATCAACAGAGGCGTGGCGACCGTTATATAACAATGGTCGACTGGGCGTTCATGAAAAGGACGGTACAGTGCGAGTCGTGATAGTAGTGAGGGCTGCTCCCGCCGCTACGTCTTGCCGAGTGTCCACATTTGGATCCTGAGTAGTGTCCAGCTGGCATTAGCTGGTATAGCTGGACCACTCAGCATCGCGATGGTGCATATGGGCTCCGATGGGATGTAAGAGTGGTACTGAAACTGAGGCTGCATGAGAAAACCACCATGCAGGAACCATAGAAGGAAACATCCCAGTCTGCGTGCCCCATTACCATACCAGCTGGAGTGGGCATGTTCGTCAGTGGTGCGCTGGGCATTTCAGCAGCGGTATGGAAAGCCACACAAAGACTAAGCCGCAAGCGAACAAGCCCGACGGCCTCATCCGGAAAGGCGCATAGCCAAGATGTGTACTTCAGCCGCAGTATCACCACTGATTGGCTGTAACTTATAATTAGCGGTGCGGCATTCGCGTGCTCTTTGCTGAGTGAACCTGGAGGCCGCCGGGTAGGGCCAGCGTGAGCCTCTCCACAACGCTCTTAGGGCCGTGGTCGCAGCGAGCGGTGTCAGCCACAGACCGGCTGTGCTGGCGACTCCGGCCAGTTGCATGACGTCGATAGGCCGTCCCTGAGATATTGCAGCGCATAGCAGCTGGAGCCTATGGGATATGCTGTCATTGAGGTAAAGGCGGATGGATCATACTCACACCATGTGGAGCGGGGCTGAACTCCCAAGCTCTTAAAATCGGCTCCAGTTTCCAGGTCACTCGTGCGCTTAAGCAGGTTTATGAGTCTTAGTCTTAGATTCATGGTGCTTCTGTAGCACTTCTTGTGTCTGAGAGGTCGTTTCATGCTATTAGGAGCTTGTCATGGTTCTCGTGTATGCGCCTACCTCAGCGACCCACCGCCTTTCAGCCCTGAGGTATCGTTCATCGATGGGCCCTCAATCCTTGTCAGCAATAGATTGCAGTCGCTCATCGATTTCCTCCTCGGTAAGTGCCCTGAAAGCAGCATCAGTGCCCTCTTGACCATCGAGCTTCGGTCCACCGACGATGCCAACCTCCAGCTCTCCCTTCTTGAAATCGACAGACAGGACCGTGCTTAGTGCAGTAATTGCGAGCTCAACGACCTCCTCCCAGTTACCCTCTGCATGCTCCTTGTTCTTCAGCTTCTTCTCGAGGAAGTTGAGCGCCTCTTGCGTCTTCGGTCCCGATGCCGTTGCCTTGTACCCGACATAGTATCCTGCTGGGTCACACTTGTACAGTTGAGGGCCACATTCCGAGTCTAACGATATGAGCGTTGTGGCGACACCGAGCGGTCGCATATAAGCCTGTTCCAAAGTCAGCCCTGATGTTGTATTGATTCTTCGTCTCCCACTCATGCTTACCCTCTGTGTGTAGACCTGGCTGATATTGGCTATCCTCTTGGCGAGAACGTCGCAGGGCATCTCGTAACCGTACTTGTAGCGGAACTCGGCAGCTTCACCTCGTGCTCTGCTCACCGAAGCTCGTGCATCGGCGATGGAACCTGTCATGACACAGCCGACTGACGGCGATAGCCTGAAGATGTGCGAGACAGATGACGGCTCAATGAGCTTGTCCTACGCCACGGTGTTAGTATGACGCTGCTGCTTCTTGACCACCGATGCAACTTACAGGAACCTTCTTCTGCGAGATGACCACGGCGCAATCCTTGCCTCTCACTCCCAACGATGTGATGTTCGCTGCCGTGATCGCCTTGAATGCATACTCTGTGGTGGCCGCTGTATTAGCGGGGGGGTTCATAAAAGGAAGCTCGTAAGCTGCGGCGCGGGGCAGTCGAGCCTCGGAGGAAAGTGGTGGGGCGCGTACCAACTTGGTAAAGACGACCTTGGTCAGAGAAGATGGTGATGTGCCTATCGTAGCCTGCGCTTCCTGCGTGACGAGGGAGCTGTTAGCATGTGTAATGAGCAAATACCAGCTTCGAGGAGCGGCGACGACACACCAGACATGATGGCAGCGTATGTATTTGTACGTTGAGGGGGCTCAGCTTGGGCTGCAGCTCTTGGAGGCGATTGTAGGCTTTAGCGGCGCTGGTGGTGATGGCAGGCGAGATGTCGTGGTCGTAGGGTGCTGGACGCGCCTTCCGTTGGTGGCCTGGAAGCAAGCGTCAAAGCTCGGGGATCGCCATTGCCTGCCGTGCACAGGCCACTGCAGCTCCAAAATCTCTTTTCACCTCTCTCATTCGACACTCAGGCACTGACATATACGCCGATTGAGCTGATTCGGATTTGAGCGATGGGTCGGGCCTCCGCATAATTGTAATAACACGACTCCATATTCCACTTCTGATCATGGCAACGAGGATTCCTGCCTGGCGGAGACTTGGCCTCGCCCTGCAGAATGAGGCCCAAACCGGAGTCGCCGTGCCTGAGCCCACTGCATCTCAAGGGGCCGAAATCCAGCCTGTAGCAACGTATGATGCAGCAAAAGACACTCAGAAGCCATCTGAGCCAGCTGTCGAGCCTGCCCAAAATGGCAAATCGTCAAAGCTTGGCAAGCGAAAACACCAACATGAGCCTGCAGAGGAGGGCGAACCAACATCATCGAAAAAGAATCGGATTGCAACAGAGGAAAGCCATGCTCGCGAGGAGATGGCTGCTAATGCGCCGATTGTTGCGCAAGAAGACCATGCTATGCCCCACTCTACCACAGACGAGCCTCCCTCAGCCACGTCCGCAAAAGGAGGAGATCCAAATTACCGTCAAGGGAAGAAGAAGAAGCCCAAGCTCACCCCGAAAGACCGCAAAAAGCTGTCTCAACAGAACGTTGCTGCACCTTCACCTGCTGAGGCTGTGCCGGTCAGGACAAAAACAACTTTACTTGCTTCTACTGAAGTTGACCACTCTCCGCCGCTTACCTTCTCAACACCCCAAAAGCACCAGCCGATCCTTCGCGATCGCAGCAAAGACTCCTCGGGCTCACCTCCAAGAACAGATCGGCGAAAGTCGGTTGCGTTCACCCCAGACACCAAGCGAGTGGACGGCGACAGCGGGCAGACTTGGTTCAAGAAGTGGGCAGCTGAACAGAAGGGTGAAGACCCGGAAGCCCTCAGACAACCAAGCTTCACATCAGCGCCAGCGACAACTGAAGGCCCTAAGGAGACTGTGAAGGTGGAGAAGGAGAAGAAAAAGGAGAAGAAGGACAAGGTCTCCGCGAAAGAAAAGGAAGCTGCAGCTTTCGCCGCAAGTGCCGTGGCCAAGGAAGAGCAGTCAGCTGCACCGCCAGCACCAAAGCCATCTACCCCTGCGAATGACAGCAACGGCCAGACTGCTGCTGTTACAAAAGGCAAAAAGAAGGATCCCTCGGTTTACATATCCTACCTTACTCAGTACTACACCGACTACGACAACTGGAAATTCAACAAGGCGAAGCAGAACGACGTCGTGGACAACGCACTGAACATCTTCCGCATTTCCGACGAACATTCGGAAGCTCTGCTTGAGTACATCAAAGGCCTGAAAGGTGCTGGTGTCATTGAACGGTTGAAAGAGAAGACCTTGGCAACGATCAAGGAACTGGACATAGAAGACGCAAAAGCACCAGCAGACATGGACCAAGAGGCTCAGAAGGCTGCCAAGGATGCCGCCCTGCAAGAACGTGTTACCAAGGAGAAAAAACGTAGGAAGGTAGAAGGCGACGTTGAGAGGCTTGCAACCCACCCCAACGGCGATGCATATATTCGGCGTATGCGCCGCAGCCGAGCTGAAGCACTCTTGTCAGCTCTTGGCCGCACCGCGCCCATTCTGCCTGCTGCTAAACCTATATCCAAAATCAATCCTATGGCCCAGAACCTTGCACCTGTGCAAAGGGCTCGCAAGAGCAAGCGCCGGACCGACATTTCGAGCGACGAAAGCAGCTCTGAAAGCAGTAGCGATGATAGCTCGAGCGACGAGTCGGATTCTGAGGATGACGCCTCCGATTCGAAAAGTGAAAGCGCAGGTGGTAGTAGCTCGAAGTCATCCTCTGGTAGCGAGGGATCCGACAGAAGCGATAATGATAGTGATATCGACTAGATAGGGTTATACGGCAAGGCAAATTCTGCGTCATTTTGAGGCTTCAAGTTAATGTGTTCATAAATGATGAGAGGAAACCAAGACATTCAATGCTCCTCCACAATGACTGTATTAATTGTGTCATCTCAGACCTACCCACATCTGCGTTGGTATCCCATCGTCAGCGGCATCAGCTCTGTGGTGGCAAAGTAGGCATCCGCTCGGCTTCCCCGCATCACACCACTCCACGTGTTTTCCATCAACAAACATGTGCTCAAGACTTCAGGAGCAGACACTGGCCAAAGAAAACTTGCACACGTCTCTTCCGTCACTCCCAGGAGAGCTCGTCGACCAGATCGCCTTTTATCTTGATCTCCCGACATTCCGGTCGTTGCGTCTCACAGCTTCACGTTACAAAAGTCAAACAATCCACCGATTTATACAACGCTTCTTCACAACTCAGCATCTACAATGGAGAAAGGCCTCACTTCAACGCCTTGCAGACGTGTCTACAGACTCTGACCTGTGTGGTGCTTGCCATCATCTCCTCATCGACGCCACGCCGCACTATGCTCTCATGCTGTGGAAGATGCGTCGCCGCAGTGCAGACGCCGGACACAGGACGCCTACAACCGAAGATGAGGACGGCGGCAAATTGGTCAAAAGATTGACAGACGATTGCGGATCGTTACAGCAAAAGTCGGAAAATACTACGAGGTGGCTGAACGAGACACGATTCGATGTCAAATGCCTCACAACAGTATTCTCAAACTTCAGATCACTTGAAAGCATCACTTTCGCTTACAATGGCATGGAGTCACGGTACAGCAAGTTTGCAGACAAATATTGCGAGACCTCTCAGCATGAGATGAGCCGTCCATTCATATCGACCCTCTCTGCGCTTGCCGCATCGAAGATCGCGCTCAAACATATTAAGATTCACGATGAAAGAAAGTATGGCGCTGTCAGTGTTGGGCGTCTGGAGTCTCTTGCGCCATCACTTCGGTTTTTTGGCGGTGTATTCGAGAACCTGGAAACACTGCAGCTGAACTTGAGAGATTGGAGAAGTCCAGACCTAGGGTTCGAGATTGAGACGACCCGGGCGCCTTTCGTTGTGCGCTTTTTGGCGAAATGCAGCAACGTAACCAAGTTGGAGTTGAGCTGTTACAGTGAGCTCGAAGATGATCTGCTCGGAAGCCTGGCGCGAACATGCCGATTTACTAGACTGAGAAGGTGCAAACTGGATTCTATCCAATTCTCACGTCCTGACGACCTGATCGAATTTCTGACGTTGAGTTCGAGTTCGTTGGAAGAGCTCCGTCTTCAGCGTATGCTTCTCACGGACCCAGGTACTACGTGGACTAGGCTGGTCATTTCCCTCGCGAACGCAACTTCCCTTCTCACAAACCTGCAGTCGCTCAATATTTCAAGAGTGTGTGCACAGCGAACGATTGGCCCAACAAGACAGATCGTGTTCCTTGACCAGGGCCACCAATCATGCTCGCTAATGATCGAGGGACATGATTGGCGAACTCGGCTCAAAGATCGAGGGTGTAAATATATGATGCTAGATGCTTCACGAATATGGGAAGCGAGATCTACATCATATCCGTTTATTGGGTTGGAAGAGCGTCTGTAACCATGATGACAGCTCAGTGCCGGTCTTTGGAAATGGTGCACCGAAGCTCGGCATGACGTCGAAGAGATTGGACGTAACTTCGCAAAACGCGCGATATGTTATATTTCTGCACGGTGCGGTGGTCTTCGCAGATGCCTCCGCAGTCGTACGGTTCTATCCCAGCAAAGCGCTTTGCCAGGTCTTTCCATCGCCTCGCTTGGCGGCTACACGGCACAATCGCGACGCGGGTGCTTCTCCACAGCGCACCCATGCCTCGTGATGACGGAAGGGACGGCAGAATGGCAGCACCAGTGCCCTTGAAAAACAAGAGGTGCGCTCTCGCGTGTCTCTCACATCCTGGGGTAGATGCACGACGGACCGCAGGCGTGAATCTGGAGGCGATTGCCCAACCTTATTTCAATCTCGTAGCGGAGACGCGTCGTTGATGCAACTCGCAATTCTGGGTGCACTGCGTCCAGCCTTCGATTCTGAAGACCACCATGTGCGCATTGATTCTTGCATCGTCACTGTGTAGATCCGTCTTGGTCTAGGTCTGCGGTTGTAGGTGCATCTTTGTGCTCGTGTGAGGGTAATTTAGTTGACTACGGGGAAGCAGGAGGACCTACACGCACGAATTCACTTGTGAATATGCAGTGTGAGAAACTTGCGAGGGAAGCATCTTTAAGCACCAAGCCTTTCTGCTGCCTACAAGCGGCTTGGATGCCCAAGCTCCCGAAGCGTGGAGCGCTTGTCATAACGTCTTCGGCGGTAACTAGTCATGCTGCAAAGCATAGCCTCATATTATCAATGTGGAACTGTCTTCTACGAGCGGCTCTCAGTTCATAGTACGAGGGCTCGGACAAGCGACAGAAAAACCTCCGAAGGACAATTAGAAAAGAGGTCAATGGCAGGCCATCAGCTTGAGTCGAGGCACGTCTCTACTGTATGGACCCGTACAATGTTTGACCGACAATCCTTCTCGGATAGTGCCGAATCGGGAAATGATCTTCTTGCCCTTTAAGCAACATAGCCTCCGTCTTGGCTAATATGTCTTTATGGCTAAGAAGCCTACTAATGCCTTGACTGCGCTATCCAAATGGCCCGCACTTTCTTCCAGCCTCTCGGCGCCTTTCCTTCGGGCTATCGGTGAACCCGATGTCGTGTTCGGTTTCGTCGGCCTGTTGTGTGATTTTATCGTGGATGTGAGCTTGTGCATCTTTTCAGAGCAAGAAAATACTCATACACAAGGCCAAACGACGCCATTTGTTTCGCAGAGATCATTTTGAGCAGCAACGCAGACTGATGCTATTAGCCTTGTTGCTGAATCCAATACCAGGTTCTCGGTAGGAGTACAAGAAGCATGGAGCCCGTAGTGGTTCGTTTCGGCGGCCACTACCGCGCTTGGCCGACAGGATGGAAATGTCTGTAAGTCGGCACAGAAACCAGATCTTGAGGGGCTCGATAACTGCTCCCCACTCCTAAGACAATGCATCCTTGCCTTTAATCAAGAAGAAGAGAGGCGGCGAATTACCATTCGATCGCGCTTCCATGCTGGCTGTAGGCTTAGGTAAGATTTGAAAACAAATTGATCCACAAAACAGTGAACTGCGAAAAAAGAAAAAACGTGGACAAGATCCGATGATGTACAAGGCTGCACTAAGCCTTGTGGCTGCCACATGTCAGTTCCTGAATCGTGTTAGTCTGCCCGTCGGGATGACAGGATTGTACTAAATGTCTCAGAAATACAACCGCAATGCACGTCCCGCCAAAACCTTCCGTATTCTGTTTCCCATGTGCGCCCCAAGTCACCTCGTGTAATTGCTCAAGGACCCCCCAAATTACTCTCTCAATCAGGCCACCAATAACCTCTTCAGATGCTTGGCAATCCATTCTTGCCCGGCGGAGGATTTCGCGCCAAGCACCAAGGCGCGATGTGGAGTTCCGTGAATGAAGTGAGTAATGGTCCAGGAAACAGACTCACTTGAGATTGAATGAATTCATCTGGACTGCTTGGCTGTGTAGCTTCTTTGGCGGCGAAAATACCGTTCATGCGCAAAGGTAGTTGGAAGAACAAGTATAAAGATCATGGACGAGCCGGCACTATCACATATCATCAGCCACGAGCATCCGCTTCAGCCTTTCGAGCATCCCTTCTATTCTTTTGAACAGTCATTCATTAAGCTATAATCGCTTCAATAACTAATCTTCCATCATGAAGGCCTCTACCATCTTCGCTGCTGTTGCGGCTTTCCTTCCCGCCGTCATGGCCTGCAACGGCCACACTGGTGGTGTTCCTAAGGCTGTTGGTACCAAGACCAACAAGGCCGTGATCGAGGTCAAGGCTGGCCAGGTGTTCGACGGACAGTGGTACAGGTACGACCGCGGCAGTGGTGCTTGCGGTGGTCAGGGCGAGGGCGGTGAGTGCTCCTCCCTTCTCCAGTAGCACATGAACACGACTGAAGCGAAATAGACTACAAGGACGCAGTTTTCTACCTCCATGAGGGTGTAAGTGATGGCCACAACCCCCAGCGCACACCCCTTGAACACAACTGACCCATTCAAGGCTACACTCCGTAACGTGATCATCGGAAAGAATCAGGCAGAGGGAGTTCACTGCACTGGTCACTGCACTCTTGAGTTCGTCTGGTGGGAGGACGTCTGCGAGGACGCCCTCTCCATCAAGAACGACAAGGCCGGATCGCACACCTGGATCGTTGGTGGTGGCGCCTACCACGGCAGTGACAAGATTATCCAACACAACGGCTGCGGTACCGTCAACATCATCAACTTCTACGTTGAGGACTACGGCAAGCTCTACAGGTCTTGCGGAAACGTAAGCCCCCCAACATGTATCCAGCTTATGAAGCATGCACTGACAGTTGTACTAGTGCTCCAAGCAGTGCAAGCGCAACGTCTATATCGAGGGTGTTACTGCTAAGAAGGGTGGTGAGCTCGCTGGTATCAACGCAAACTACAAGGACACTGCTACCCTCAAGAACGTCTGCTCCGACGCAAAGACCAAGTGCCAGATGTACAACGGCTGCGCCGGTGGCTGCGAGCCCAGCAAGGCCGGTACCTGCTCTGGTTAAGCATTTATTCTCTAGCAGAGAACCTCGTTGGCTCTTGTAGTCTCGGCATGGTGCTAATCCGGGCGGTTAGGAGGGTGATCGCCGATTGTGAGGTTGTTGTTTGCGAACTGTATATACTTTTGTCCTTCTTGTCAATACACTTGGAACTCTTCCTTTCTTGAAAGTTTGTTCCGATCAGACCCATGTGTTTCTGTGAGTGAGGTTGTTGTCGCATTGAGGCCAACCACGCTGAGATAGAGGGAGGGTGTGACCGCGGAAAGCCAGCTCTTGTGCCACATGATGAGCGCATCGCAGCAACATCATTGATTGTCTTCTGGGTGCACTTTGAGCAGCGGTGACGTTGCGCACCTTGGTTTCCCCTTTCCTAAACAGGCTGTGCTAAGACACGGTAGCGTGTTTTTTCGCGCGTCGTGCTCTGACTTGTTATTTTACTACCTGTCGCAAGAACATGCAGGGGCCTTCAAACTTTGCTTTTGTAGTACGGCTCGCCTGCCCGCCTTGACTTGTTGTAGATTTCGGCAGCGTTTGTGCAACTCCGCAAGCGACAAGCGTCGAGCGTCGAGCAAATAACGAGGCAAAAAGTCGCCTTCACCTTCGGTTGGGGGCCTAAACGCAACCACGGTATCACCATCACATCAACCTCACAATCACCCAGCAGGCTCATGGTAACAGACCAGCCTCTTCAGCGAACGTGGTCACAGATTCTTCCTGACAATTTCCTCGAGCACCAGAACAGCATCCATTCGATTGCGACACGCCGTGTCTGTTCACCAATATGGCGGGAAAGCCGATTACTTATAAGGCCATCCTCAGTGCGTCTGAGTGGCAATTGCAAAAACACCTCCGCTCGCTGGAAACCGATCATCCAACTGAGTACCCGTTGATCTTGGATGGCACAAACTCTAAGATGTTCGTTCAGCTCATCCCCTTAAGAAAAGGTTTCATTACTGACGCAAAAGCTAGCGATGAAATATTCAACTTGACGTTCGAGCTTGATGGCCACTATGTTACAAGCTTCGAAGTCAGCGGATCACGACTGCTTACAGGGTGTATAACTGCCAGCATCCAGGCTGTGCAAGTGGTGTTGTCTTCAGAAGAGCCTGCTACTGGCCAAGAACAGTCACTTGAGGCAGATTGTGCCCTAGAGATACTAATTGGCGAGCAGGTCGACTATGCCGCGCCGGCTGGTCTTGCAGATGACAATGCAGAGGAAGCCACAAAGCCCACTGCCGGCGCCAATGCGACACTGATTTCTTGGGACGTCGCCGTGCAGGAGATTGTTCCTTCCTACGTGAAGACTGTCAGCTTTGTCGTGCCACCATCTGACCTCAACACCGAACGTCGGGCGGATCTCAAAGCTCGGTTTCCGGACGTCACAATTCTATCCAGTATTGAGCCGGAGTCGCAGCACAACAAAATCGAACCTCTGCTCACGGCTGACCAGCGCACACGTCAAACGTTTACGTCAGACTCTCTTTCGAAGGCTTCGACGACGGGTTCGCCGTTACCTGCAACACTTGTGTCGACCACCTTAGAGGTGACGCCGACTACACTGAAGCTTCGATCCTCTCGAGCCATCATGGTTCCTTTCGGCATCATCTCTGAGTCTGCAAGGAGAAGTAGTACAGAAGGACTGTCTGCCACGACGTCCGCCATTTCGACGGTCAGAGACCTTGCCCGGCGCATCGGCTTAGAGTCCTACATCTCAGACACGATGTGCACGACGTTGTCGCATTGGCAGGTGAGGCACGAAATTATGCCATTCACTACAGTACGTATGCAGGGCTGCGATCTCCAGCAGTTCTACCAAAATCTTGTCACGCTATACATACTTGGTCACCATGCGCAAGAACCAGACCTTTGCTTTGCAGCATTACTCATGTTCCAAAGCACAAACTACATGCACGGCAACAATTTGCCGCACGTTTCTGCTGCCGTACTCGCATTTCAGTATCTGCCGGAAGACAATGATCTCTGCCGCTGGATAGCGACCCTTTTCTCCTTTCTGTGGCCAACTCAACAACATCAGGACCACAAAATGCTTCTTGCCGCGTGCCCACGGGCGGACAAGAATGCTTTACTCAAATTTCTCTTCGCGATCGCATATACCCGAGATCCATACACCAAGGGTCATAACACTGCGGTGCTTGACCGATGGTGCGAGGTGCACCACCACCGAGAAGGCGATGCAGAAGCAATTTTGTGCGACAAGGTGCACGGAAAGTTGAAGCTCAGCCTCGAGAAGATCAGAGCGGAAGAAGCTGTTGATGAGTATGTCGAGGCCAAGAAAGTAGTTGAAGAACACGAGGAGAGTTTACGGACTCAGTCACTAAGCAGGGAAGAGACATCTCGCAAGGCCAAAAAGAGGAAAGCAGAGAGCCCTGCAGTGCAGCCAAAAAAGGGGCAAAAGAGAGGTAGTAGGAGAAGTGGACTGTGCTGAGCGGCCTAGAGCTTCAGTAGCAATGATGAGAAGGGAAAGCCACGAGGCTCATTGGCACATGAGTTTTGAATACTGCAGCGAGGAGTCAGCATGATGGATCTTCAAAGCCATCATAAAATGCTGCGAGGAAGTGTTTGGATTATGCTTCAACAAAGCAGTTATCTTCCTCATGACACGGGTCTTGCTTAGTGTAATTTTGCCAGGAGCTTCGTGTTATGGGTCGTCGCGAATAACCATGATATGCCTAGATAGAAAAACTGATATCCCGCATCACCAGAGAGGCCAACTCTGACGTCCCTGTCTATTTTTGAGTTGAGGAGATGGCACAGCAGGTCGTATACTCGAACATATCCAACGATCAAAGACCTGAGATCAGCGCAACATCACTCACGAATGATGCGAAGACACCACACACCACATCAGGTGCTCTCAGATGCTGGAAACATTCAGCTGCTTTTACGTTAGCTCGTACCCATAGCTCATGGACTTGACGACCTGATGCGTATGCCATTGGTCGTTGCGTAAATGCAACCCCAGTTATGGCAAGGTTTGAGATCATCTGCCCGGAATGCATCGAGGCAAATGTAAGCCGCCAAAAATAGGTTCCACGAACTCGCTTTTGCAGCCTATCAGCCTCGAGTCGCAGCTGAGTGAATGGTGGCTGACAGTGAATGTTTAAGCTGCCACGCTAGCTGGATCTAGCACAAGCTTACCACTCTTACTCAATGCTCAGCTGAGCGTTGAGGTGTCGCAGCCACCACCCGTCTACTCGGCCACCCGCTTGACCGCATTCTCGATCGATCGCTCCACTCACATTCGGTCGCGAAGAGCCGCACTCCCAGACTGATCATGAGAACTAACATCACGAGCAAGTTTACCAACATGGCTGTGCAACTGCTGTATCGCAGCTACGAGGACACCGCCACTCAGCGTAGCATCGCACCCAAGCAGAATGACAGCTCTTGGTAAGGTGCAGGTGTAGGTGGAAGCTGTTTTTAGCAATCACACCATAGATCTCGAAGTATAAAGACCATGTGTCCACAACCACACTGAACCTCATCATAATAACAACAACAACAACAACAGCAAGAACTAGTAAATCAGCATCTTAACATTTCTAATTATCTTTCGAAATCTCACTAAATCACTCACTCACAATCACCAATCAACCAACCACTCCACCACCAAAATGAGGGCCTCAATCATTACCTCCACCATCGCTCTCTTCAGCACCGCTCTCGCCTACCCCGGCGCCGCACCCCCCGCGCCCCTCTTCACAATCCAACTCGCAAACGACATATCAGGCGCTAACGCGATCCGTTCCGTGCCTGCCAACGGCGTGCCCAATACGCTCCTCAATGTCTTCGCCAACACCGTGCTCGTCAAGGACGGCGCCATCAAAGCCACCAGCTTGCAAAATGTTGCGCCGGGCGGGGCGAATGTCAACTGTGTTATCCGCACTGGTGGAAAGGAGTTCGTGGGCGAGGTCAACAACCAGAAGACGTTTTTGGACCTCGATGGTGTCGAGGGAAGGGCGGTTGAGAAGGATGTGTCCAGCTTTACTATTACTTGTAACTGAGCGGTCGATGATGGTTGTTCGTGGAGGGAGAAGGGTAGAAGGGGTACTGAGATGGAAGTGAAAGACGTAAAGGAGGAGGGGGGAGGCTAATAGGTTCTGCATAGCGAGTGGGCGTTCTTCTTTCTCGGTTTTGTTTGTTTGCTAGCTTGTAGCGTTCGAGCACACTCCTTGTCTTGACATCAGTATCATCAGCTAATATCACTCCTTCACTTAAGAAAATTTCATCTTGAGGGCTCACTACCAATTCCCTCTCCACTCAAGTGACTAGAATCTCTGTTTTGTAGCTTTGGTGAATTTTACGTAACGAATTTACATGACTTTGCCTTCTTGAGTGGTACTCCACGCCTGCTCGAACGCTTGCCATCCACCGACTGGCTCCTCACACATCTTCAAATCACTCACAACGAGATCGTAATACCCATCGCTGGGGAGCTGACCTTTGTTGCATGTCCCACCCATGGCGATGTTGATCAAAATTCTGTAGTCCTCCATGCGTCTAGAGCCTGCTGGTATGTTGCCCTTCATGACTGGCCTGCCGTCGATGTACCAGATGAGTCTGCCTCGCCAGTCAGGAATGCCGTCTTCCTCAATCCACGCGAAACCGTAGGTATGGGGCTGTGTGGTCAGGTCATGCAACGGAGTCTGGACGACTCTGTGTTTCTGCGCATCCTCGCCGCTGTAGTGTCCCCAGTGAAGACAAGAGTGATTTGTCTTTTCGTTGTTCCAATTTTCCATTATATCGACCTCGCCATCGCCGGGCCAGTTGAACGGCTCGCATGGCAACATCCAGTATGCTGGCCATATTCCAGGCGCACTCGGTGGGAGTGTGGTGGCTTCAATGTAGCCGCGTGGACGAGAAAGCGTTTGGTGCGAGGTGAGACGAGCCGAGGTGTAGCTGCCATCCTGCACCAAGCCTCGCACGATGAGGCGATTGTCATGGTGGAAGGAGTTCGTGGGTGAATCGGTATAGTTCTGCTTCTCGTCGTTGCCCCAACCGTGGTCACCGAGCTCGTGACGGAAATTGGCTGATACCGGCGTTGCGGCGTCGAAAGAGGGCTTCCAGTACACTCTCTCGCTGTACGGTGGTGGTATGTTCTGAGGCGGCGGGGGCTGCGCGGAGGCAGGTCGGTTCTGTGGCACAGGAGGAGGTGCCGAGTTTGGCTTATTCTGCGGGATCGGTGGTGGTGGGCCCCAGCTCTGTTGTTGCTGGGGTGGAGGTTGCCATTGGTTTTGGGGAGGGCCCCATTGCTGCTGCGGAGGCTGTTGCTGCTGCTGGTATTGACCTTGCGGTGGGTATTGAGCACCTGAGTACTGTGATTGGGAGTATTGCTGATGGTTATAGCCTTGCTGCGGCTGCTGCGGATAGCCTTGTGGGCCTGAATAGCCTTGCTGCTGGTGCTGGTGCTGTGGCTGGGATTGTCCTCCAAGGTGTTGAGCTTGAAGCTCTTTCACTTTAGCCTTGCCCTTGGCGAAGAGTTTGTCGAAAGAAGACATATTCGATGTTGATTGTTGTGGAATGCAAAGCACGCAGATGACGTAGCATGTTGGTTTTACCCAGCCACGGCAGCCAAGCCACCGAGCATGACTAAGCCAGAGCTGCCGTTAATAATCGATGTCGAACGCGTTCAGCACAGTATAAGAGGTCTATAGGCATGAAAGCGAGTGAAAGGAGCCGGATCTAGGCCTATGTCGCTCTGGTCGGAGCACTCGCGCGTCCATGCCACCATCAATTCGCGGCTACGTCACTGCTAACCAATCAGCGAGTTGCAACATTTACCCTTACAGCCAACCAGCCGTCCCCAGAAACGCCCAAACGCGTTCCTGATCGACCGCAAGGTAGCCATGGTAGAAACAAGAAATGCACGCGACCTGATGCATCGATTTGCGTCTCACGTAAATACAGCGTCATCTCCCTTCACGTAAAGTCGCATGCCTGCCTTTGTTGCTTGCAAACAACAACAGCAGCACTAGTCTTTCACCTCGAGATACACCTTACTTATTCGTTACACGCGCCACTACTGCTACATCTCAAGCCTGATCTCGACGCAACCTCGAGTCAACTTAACACTTCCACCCTCCCGTCAACATGTCTTCCATCATCAAGTCACTTTCCGACGTGTTCACCTCGCTCTTGGAGCTCGTCTGGTCGTTCTTCACCACGGCTGGTGATCTTGTCCAGAAGACCGCGTCTTTCGTGCTCAAGATCTTCTCCGGGGTCATCGATCTGCTCGTCAACTTCGTTCAAGGACTGATCGACCTCGCTGGCGGCATCGTTGGTTTTGTACTTGGTAGGTGGTTGTGGCACAGATGTGAGCACAACATCCATGTATTGACAGGGTATAGGCAATATCCTCATGCTCGGTGTTCTCGCAGCGATCTTGTTTGGCTTCCTCCAGTACCAGCGCAACCAGGGTAATACTGTCAAGGTTGGCAACAAAAAGCTCAACTAAGTGCAATGCGGTGGCCGGAGCACTTGTCTTGAACAGGACGCGCATGCTGGGGTTTTCTCCTTACTCTCTGCTAAATTTGTATGATACCCTCCGTTTCCCAGACAAGTAATGTCAGCGCTAGAACAGTCTTGATTTTCTATCGATCAAACATTGTCTACTTTGCCTCAAAGTACTTCTCTTGTGAAATCTGCTAGTGACAGGTCGGCCTGGAGGCATTTATATGGCCCTTTGCTAATACCGTTGGACTATTTCCGAAGCTTGCTGGTAGGTAGCTCATCAGTTGGGCTAATGTGAAAGCCGGAGTATTCAAGGTCACAGAGAGCAGTCACCACAAAGACTTGACAGTGGTTTCAGCATACCAGGGGCTGGAGGCAGTCAAAAAAAGTCAGAATGTAGATTACCACGCGTAAGAGTAGAAACAACACCCTTAAGCGAAGATGTAGAGCCATGGATTGATCTAACAGAAACAGCGGTTGAAATCTGAAGGGAACAGCAGACCCCGAATCAACTTTCCCCCAGACCTCAGATCAAGCTCTCAACAACCGGTACTGAAGCCACACACTGCACGAACGCGAATTCCTCCACGCCCAACAAATCATGGTTCCCTTTTCCAGCCCAAGATAAGCTGCTACCCTTAGCACATCGTTCTCGTCATCGGAGTCCTCACAAATAGCACCCAGAAGGGCCTTGACCGTCGTAACAAGAGTGGAGTCCTTTACATCCCTCTTGGGATATAGCAGTTCTCCCAAGCCGCTCTGTCGCGCCGCAGCAGCAATTGTTGCATCGGTGCCTAAATCCGGGATGCAAGATAATCCGGCGAGGCGTTTGCGCTCAGCTCCTTTTTCGATGGCCAGGACGCAGAGGGTTTCGCAGGAGAATTCGTATTCGATGAGCCTTTCTATTTCGAAGGCGAGGTCTTGCTTGCTAGGCTTGCTGGGTGCTTCGCAGACGGGCTCGAGGTTAAAGACAAAGCCTTCAGGCTTCTTGTAAGAGAGACGCATTTTGGTGGGGATGGCGAATATATCGTATTCTTCTTTTGAAAGTTGGGATAAGATGATGTGATGGGAGAATCGTGCAGAAGGAGGACGGGGCAGGAACAGTGAGCATTTGTACCTTGTAGATAATGTTTAACTTTGGTTGATATTGGATTGATCCACGGTTATGGGGAAAGCGAACCAAAGTGTGAACCTGCTTGCAGCGCTTCACCCTGTTACAGACCCTTGACATCATTTCGAAATCTAGAGCTGCGGTCTGATGTGTAAGGGTGGATCTTTTTCAGAACTATAGTTGTCTAGAATGTCATGTTCTGATGATGCATCTTTTCTGCGTATTCGTACAACGCTAGGAAGCTCTTCCAACTCGGATCATCCAAGATGCGTCAGCATTGTAGCCACCCGGCTGATACCCGACAGTCCATTCAGAGCTCCAGGTCGCACCGTCGTCTTTGGACTGTACAGTCCTTACACCGAACGGCTGTCCAACACCATGGTCGTTGCATCCTTTAGTCTTTTGAACTGCTAGTGGGCAAAATTAACTTGGGGCCTCCAGTATTTTATAATAGCTTTCTGTAAGGTATTTTGTGAGTTTACCAGCTTACGCGGGGACAAACAACCATAGTCTCCAAGGTCGGGTACAGCGTGGGCCAGGAGAACCGCAAGGATGCGAGTTAGGCACCCAATTAACGCAATACTAGTATGTGTGTTGCAGCCTGACAGTAAGGGGTTATGATGCGAGATAACGAGGCAATTATTATGCTGCACAGGCCGTATGGCTTATGTGGAGGTGAAGTGAGCGGTTAAGACCAATCACAGGCATTCAACAACTCACCCTCAAGGCTTACAAGGCGTATGAGAAGGTGCAAAATTATCCAGTCGAGACACGTAATAAAAATATTTGAGAACATGTCTACAGAAGCCCAATTGCAATATCCCCCTTGATCTTTGCGATGATCCGGATATCTGCTTCGAGATCCAACTTGATATGCACCTTCAAGCTGCCTTTGACATCCTTATTATCCAGACCAAAACCTGCGTTCGCATCCTTATTGCTAGCGCCGCCTGTGCCGCCTGTGCCGCCTGTGTTGTTGCCGCCACCAAGTGTTGAGAGTGTTCCTCCGACTCCACCAACGGGATCACCTCCAAGAGCTGAAGCTGGACCGTTGCGGCCACCTTGAGCGTTGCCAGTCGTTGAGTCTCTGCGATAAGGTCAGCACAGTACGTAGGTCGGCTTGTATCGTCAGTGAACGATTGTCGCACCTCTTGTTGTCCTCGCCAGCCATTCTGTTCTGTCGACCCTTGCGTTCTGGTATTGTTGCCGGTAGAGCCACTTTCTCGGAGGTGCTACAAAGAAGGCAATGTGGTGCAGCTGAGGAAATGAAAAAGTATCCAGGGTCAGCTTTAAATCCCAGAGACAGGACTGACAGCCTCCGCCTGCAGATGGGAAGCTACTGGTAGCGCACGCCTGTTGGCTATGCGCCCAAGACCTCGCGTGAGCGCTTTCGGCAGGACAGGTCATTGATTTGAGAGCCACGTGCTGATCGTATGCATCTTACTGCTGAACGTAGCGTAGCTAGGCCGTGATATTCCGAATAGGGCAGCAGTCGACTAGCTAATGCAGCTGCTATTGCGGAGCAGAGGGCCTTTGGATGTCGAGATGCAGATCGGCGACTTCGAAGCTGCAGGTCGAGTTTAGAGTTAATGCACAAGTTCGTCACAAGCGGCGGATCCGTCTCGGATACGTCGACCGAGGCTGTAGTCCCACGGATGTGGGTTGATTTAGGCGACGCTAAATCGGTGTTCTGCCCGCGAGGCGTGTGATTGGCGACGCGTGCAGCCGCAATGATGATGCGCCGCCTGCCGCAGATTGGCGAACGGGAGACGGAACCACAAGAGAAGAGGTTTGGCCGTATCGGGGGATCTAAATGTCGAACAAGGTTAGTAGATGTTGCTTGTCCATTCAGCCAATGATTTGTATCTCGCTCTCCGGCGACTATGTACTTAGAAGCCTGCAATTGCGAGGTGCTCCAGCATTCGTAGTAACTTTCATCATCTCCAACATGGTGCTGGGTCTCATATCGTTGGCGGCCACGGTGCCAATGGTGGCAACATCAGTTCTGAACCTGCAAAGTCAAACCGAGCACACAAAAAGCCACGGCATCGATGCGGACTGGAAATCTGACAAATGCCATATCAAATGTCGGCCATCGGCGAGAACACCAGAGGACCGGAAAGAGCTGTTCACGGATAGCCAGGTAGTGCTGCGTGATGGGAAGTTGTACGTGCAGCTGTCGACTTATTCAGGAGAGCGCCTGCACCCATTCTCTGGATACTACCTACCCTACCCGGATTCGAACTTTGAGGGTCTGGTTTCCACAATCTCGGACGAACCACCTCAGCTTAATTGGATATACCTCGATACTAGTTCTAAGATCTTCCAGGTCAGCCACGGACTGCGTACGGAAGCAGAAAAGGGATTGACGGGCCCGTGGGGTGCGCGCGTATGTTCTGACGGCGAAATTCGTTTTCTGATGGAGAACTGGGAGGGTTTCATCGCTGTTGAAAGCGAGGAACCAGGGTTGTGGAGTTTGTGCTTTGATCGTTACGACGATGGGCTGGAGGGGAAGCTGAATGAACACCAAAGAACGGTAGAGCTGGAGCTCGTTCGGGACACACTCGATGGCTGAAAGCAGGTACTGGCAGTGCCTTATCGGATTCCTGGTATTACGATATCTAAGTATTAGACTTTATGCAGGCACATGGAGATGGCCGCAGGCTTGCGATGAGAAATCGCGTCGTACAAAATCGGGTGAGGGCTTAACAGAACATAGCAATCATTCTTACGAGATAAATGAGCATTTACACGAAGAAGAAGACGGGTTTGATCTAACAACAATACAATAATGATTGAGACGTTGGATCCGGAAATAATGCTAGGCGTGAATGTTGACGCGCGTTGGCGGAAGCGCGGAGTGGCGTGACGTAATTGACAGCAGAGCACAAACTAGCATTGGCACCACATGTCACACTTCAACCTCTTCACTACCTGCAGAATTCACTCTTAGTGACTCGCATTCTGCTACTGCATCTATCTTCAACCCTCCCAGTGACTCACCACTGTGATCTCTCTTCTGAGCTCATTCCCCACCTTCGCTCATCGATTTTACTGGCGGGCCTTTCCGAGTCTGCCCAACGACCTCCGTCTACGAGCCTGACAACTCTCAACAACAGTTTCGCAAGATGTGCGACTGCGTACCCCTCCCTATCGTTTGCTTTCAGTGTGGAACGTAATGTCGCCCTACTTACGCGTTTCAGCCATGTACTGACCCGAATAGCGACCAAAACCCGTGTCACTGCAAAGTGATTGGTCCTACCATTGGGTTCGTTATAACAGTCGCCATGGCTGTAAGTTGCCTAGTACATGCTTATAAAGATCCCAGAGCACTGACGTTGTCGTAGATTGTCTGCTGGCCTGCCTCATTACTCTGCTGCTGCTGTGCAACGGACGCAGGCAAAAAGTAAGCGAGGTGCCTAGTAGCACTATTCAAGACATGCACTAACTGTACCAGGGTGCTTGCTTTGCCGGTTGACACAGGTAATGCTGTCAGTAATGCCATACCGATATGACAACTGCATTGTGCTGCAGCCACAATGCACATACCCGTTCTCCCGCTTCCGCGACCCTTAAGACTGGCGTTCTGTGCCCTCTTGAATTCTTGTTACGGCGTTTGTATCGACTTTTCTATCTGCAGTAACCTTACGGGCGGTACTTCATATGGCTTCTTTAAGCAATGGCCTATCGGGACGTGGAGTTGATAAATGCGGACGCTGTCGATCGGCCCTGGATCTGAAGTTCTCTAGCCTCCAGGGCATATGAAGAGGTCGCCCACAATTGCCTAATACACCATTCAAAAACCATTACACTAAAGCGCAGATTGTGTCGTGCATCACTGCATTCCACCTAACAGACCCAGCTATATTTGATATCTCAAGGCTCCCCACGGGTGCCTTTTGTTCCATTGTATCGCGTAGAGGAACTTGTCCATACCAACGGCGTTTGCTGCATATACCCAAAACGTGAGTATACGCCGCTTGCCGCGACACGCAGTACAGGTACATACCCGCTCCCTGGATCTAGCGGCGAAATCGTGAACGAAAGGTGTCAGTTTAGCCTTTCCGATGGAAGCACGATTATGAGCGACGTGCTTGGTCACTTGCCACGTTTGTAACAGGTGAAGGCAACTTACACGGAGATAACGTGTGTGGGTCACCGTTTGCTCTGCTACCTTTTTTGGCTGGCTTTACGCGACGCGCTCTAGACCAAACATCTCTTCGAGCCACAATTACTTCACTCCCCTCCCCTACGGCCTTCAACAGTCATCACATGCACCGCAACCTTATAACTTGATTTATTCTGTTTTGTTGTTGGGCGCTTTTTGGGAACCGCAGTTCATGGTCGGATTGACCATGTCAACAGAGTCTGATGCTGGCTCGCAGCAGGACGCAGTGACACTTGCATACGACTACCACGAAGACGCAACTGACTTCGACATATGCTCTCATGAGGAGGGCTTCCGTATTATTGAAGACTTCTTTCCTTCGTACAGATGCCTACACCGAGCGCAGAGCTCGCCAGTCCAAAGCGTGTACGTGTTATCTCCATCTCAGAATCTGGCTTGACTGACCAAACCAGAAACCACGCTGACGCAGCCTCGAGCGAGCATCGATCGCTCGAGCGGTTCTCTGCCACCCGTATCGTGTTACACGAAGATCATGGCACAAGACCTGCCGATCTCATTAACGCAGAACCGGAGCATCTGTATGATATTGGCATCTCCAAAAACCATGATGCAGGCGAGTGTGCTGTAGCGCTTACCACACAAGAAGCGGCGGATGCGTTTGAGATGCAGACGACCATAACGTCAACGCCACACCAACAGCTTATACGTCTGGACGATCACACGCGTGGCTCTCCCGGGCTGATCATAACAACGCCAGCCGGGGTCACTGATCTAGTATCAGGAGACGAGTCCGCGCCACTCATAGTACGTCTGCACGAGGAAAAGGATGCAGCCGACAGTGATGGTTGCGATCAACCTGCACTCCCAAGTGGTGTTGCAAGCGATGTTGAATATCCGCCAACACCTACACATGCCAGCATCGACCCACACATGCTGTACATGGAGACATGTGCAGGCTCAAAGCACAGTCTTGCCGTCAGGTCTTTGGCTCCCTTCGCCATTAAAGACTTTGCCTATGCTACTCCTCCTAGCGATGCCGAACCTGAAGATGCTGCCAACTCTGCCGACGTCAGCTTGGTATCTTTTGAAGAATATGCAGCAAACACAGTCGATACCCCAGATGATGAGCAACCACTGTTTCACCCTGTCGATGAGCCAGGCGGAATATCGATTCAGAATGTCACGAGGGGCGAGGATTATCCACATGTAATGACTGTTGAGCAGATCGAGGAAGACTCGGAGGAGGCCCGCGGCGTCAATTTGGGACCCGCTTCCGGACAGATTCTCGCGCCACCCATTGTCGTCTCTGATGATCTGTGCATGCCTTCAGACATGATAGAAAGGAGCTTACTGGAGGACTCTGATGTCGAAATGCCTGCCCCGTCCACGACGATCGGTGACATCCTCGACGAAATTGGTCATACCGAGCCCATCAAAGAGACGCCAGGCCAATCCGTCGATCCAGTCGTGCTGCCAGAGGCAGACACACAGCGCGATAAAAGCATGTCATGTGAAGAAGCTACACAGCATAACGACAGTACATCAGACTATGAACTCGAGACGGGTAGAAGTGACCAAAGTCTACATTTAGACTTTAAGAGTCCCCCAGAAGCACTACGCAGCAAGTCTTTCGTCGACACAGCCGAACTACCGCGTCTCGACCGGCACACCAAGCCAGAATTTAATGGTGTTTCAAGCTCTACTCAATCGCAGTCGCCATTTCAACGTTTTCCGATGCGAGAGATAGCAGTAGGTGACTACGATAGTGCACCGACCTCGCCAATGAGCGGCACCCATTCTGATACTCCACTCGGTGAATCTGCAGCTGAGTCTGTATTGAAACCGCAACAGGAATCAGCGCAAATCCAGTCTTTGATCATGGGTCTGCTAGCGATGCGCTTCTTCTCCACACCAGTAGCTGACGACACGTTGAAGCGCTCCATCGATCGTATAGAATCCGAGCCGTCTATAAATCAAGAGCCTGCTTCAAAAAGGCCAAAGATCGACCATGTTGTTCAGCAGGCACCCCCCGGGCCTTTGCGGGTAGAGGAATTGGTTGATGGTGGCACAGGCAAGTTTGATGAGCAAGCTTTGGTCTCCGCTGCAGACATGCAAGTCAACATCGAATTCGATAGGCCCAGCACTGCGGTAGGCCCTCTGGCGTCGCAAGACGCCTCCACGGAACCTGCCTCAGACTTACAGCTCGACGATGTTGCTGTGCTCAGTTTGAACGTATCAGAAGAAGACACGCTGACTGGTCGCCTTGATCACATGAATCAGAGTTTGGATACGGAAGCGCTGATCAACCACAATTCATTCGAGTCTCCACAAATGATACCAAGATCGTTTCAAGGGCCACATGTACAGGCTGCCGACGAGGATGTGCAGGAACTGGTCGCCACCGTCTCTGTATCGCCGACTCTCGAATTATCAGCCCCACCAGCAGCCGAGCACGTTGAGCAGCATGTGGATGCTGTCAATGTAGAGCTTAGGGATCATGTCAATACGGCAACGGGGTCACCAATTCCAATGGCTTCAAGTCCACTGCCGTCCGGACCATATGCACAGGCCACTGACGTGGAAATGCAAGAGCGGATCACCAACGCCTCAGAATCGCCATCTATGGTTCCTTCAACTCCGCTGTCGCATGATACTGACGAGTGCGCTGACCTGCATGCGCAAGATACTGTTGTGGATGTACAAGTGTCTGGCAGCAACAGTCTAACACCGCCAGCACTACCGGCATCACCTTCACGGCCAGGCACTCAAGCTGAAAATACTGAATCAAATGTGCCGGCTTCCGACATGCAAATGGAAACCGAAGATTGTCCCACTCCCATCTCAGCAGCACCGGCTCCAACAGTGTCGACTCCACCGCCGGACGTGTCTTGTGGAAGCGTCGAAATGCAACTGCAGAATACTGACATGGAGTCGACAGAGTGCACCGCCACTGTCATCTCAGTGTCACCAAACTTGACCGCAGCATCTACACCATCGGAGGCCTCATTTAAGAGCCCTGAGCCTCAGACTCCGGCTCTAATTTCGGAGACGCAAGAGCGTACTGCTCTTGCCTCTGTCCCGTTGTCACCAGTGTTGAAGGCTTCGACGCCTCCAAAAGACATCTTAGCGCCGCAGCCTGAGTTGAGTCTGCAGAATACCCAGGTAGAGATGCAAGAGAACGCCTCACCAGATGTGAGAGCATCCATGTCGTTGCTAGACCCATCGGCTGAGCATAGTGAGCCGCCAATAACGCCCGTGGATGTGGAAATGCAAGATCTTGCCAATGCTGTCCCTAGTCTGGTGTTCCCGTCTCAAGAGGCACCAATGTCATCTACGGACACCCCTGCTGAGCGACCGGAACCGAACATGCAGATGACCGAGGCAGAGATCCAGGAACAGATTGCTGCCACGTCAGCGACTGAGACACAGCTTCCGCCATCAGTCGCTCCAGCTGAGGATGCTTTAGTATACACGGAAGCTCATAGTATCAAAGAAGAAGAGCTTCTTGCCAATACCCCAGAATCACCACTTTCGCCAAAATCGACAACATCGATAGACAGCGCAGCCGAGCGTTCGGAAGTGCCAGCCGTAGATGCAAAGACACACGAGCAATCCACCACCGTCCCAGCAGTGCCGACTCTCTCGCCTGTATTCATACCAGAAGTTCCGACTGAGCTTGCAGAGCCGCATGTGAAGATACAAGAGCGCTCTCTCGTCACCTCAAACGCAAGCGGTCACTTGCCTGTTCCTCCACCAGTAGGCTCTACGGCCGAGCTGCGTTGGCCGAAGCTGAGCTTCAAGCCCCTCATTCTATCGGAGGGCTATGTTCGGCCTGCGCAGATGAAGCGTGTTGGAGCAGAGCCTTTGTACGATGCACTTGCGGAAGACGAGCTCGTGGAGTGGGAAATCCCCAAGGATGTGCCTGCAGAGGACGACGTGCCTGCAGAAGTCGACGCTGTAGAAGTCACGGCCGTGGAGACGGAGCTTTTGGATATGGAATGCTCGAACATTGAGCCTGAAAAGGTCGAATCCGTGCACGTTGATACCGATCTGATGCACACAGAAGCTACGCAAGCAGGGCCTGCACGAGTTGAGACGCTACGTGTAGAAGGCACTCAATTCAATCCCGCACAAACCGAAACAGCTGGAGTCCATCATGCAGAGGGCCCACTCGCAGGACTCGCGCCTCGTCAAGCCGACTCTAGAGAAGATGAAGCCGTGCAAGCGGAGCCAGCGGAACTTCAGACCACAAACGCAGGACTGCTCAACGTCGACGCAACAGAACCCGACCCTGCAGAAGCAGCCATCGCGCAGCACGAGACCACGCCCCACAAACCACCCCATATCGATCTCCCCACCCTCGAAACCGCTTCCCCCTCACCACCTCCAATCCCCACCCCCTCTCCGCCCTCGCAGTCATCATCATCATCATCATCATCATCATCATCATCATCATCATCCTCATCAACCCTCAGCTCCATCCTCTCGGAAGACCTCGCCCTGCTAACCAACTTCATCGACTCGATGCGCCGCCTGCCTCCCCCCCACATCCCCTCTCCCGCCGCAGCATCAAGCACAGACGTCTCTCCCTCGCCCAGCGGCGGGGACGGCGGGGGCGAAGAAGCCCAGTCCACGACGAGGGCCAGCAGCGGGCATGCAAGGCATGAGGCGGAGTTTGGGTATGGACGGCGGACTACGCGGTCGGAGACGCGGTCGGAGGGAAGGAATGGTGGTGGTGGTGGTGGTGCTGTGGGTGCGAAAGGAGATGGGCTTGGGCTCGGGCTCGCGATCATGAAAGAGGAGGAGGAAGACAATGTCCCTGCAGGACTGGGTCGGACAAGGGCGCGGACGGTAGCGAGTCACATGGCGAAGACGAAGACAGAGACCAAACCAGAGACCGAGACCATGACGCAGGTCACGACACAGGCTTCGAAGAAGATCAAGACAGAGTCCGGAACGGGGAGCAGCAGGCCACGCATCCCCTCCAACAAGGGACCCACCACGAGGGCGTCGAGCAAGACTACCGCTACCACACCTGCCACTGCCAATGCCAACACCGCCGCTGCTGCAGTGCAGTCGACGCTGCGCTCGACGCGGGCCGCTGCTGCGTCTGCATCTGCATCTGCATCTGGGTCTGCGTCTGCATCTGGGTCTCCGTCTGCATCTGGGTCTCCGTCTGCATCTGCGTCCGCGCGACACGCCCACGCACCCCACCCGCTCCAACCCTCCACGCCGTCCCCCGCGTCTCGGCGCGCGACTAGGTCGTCTGCTACTACAACTACTCCTCCTCCTCCTCCTCCTCCTCCTCCTACCACTACTACCACTACCACCACTACTAGTACCACCACTCTCCCGCCCCCATCAAAGAAGAACCCCCCAGAAGCCAATACTGCTCCCCCCAGGCTCTTCAGGGCCGTGACGAGGTCGTCGTTGAGGAGTGGGACGTCGCGACGGGGTGGGGCGAGTTTGGCGCCTGCTCTGGCTTCGACTCCTGCGCCCGGATCAGTAGTAGTACTAGGACCAGCACCAGCACGAGCGTCACCGTTCAAAGTGTCTGCCAGGCCGGTGGTGGCGAGGTCGTTGCGCTCTGGGGCGCGGATAGCGGGTGCGGGGGGAGGGGTGGGAGGGATGGGAGGAGGGGTGGCAGGAGGAGGAGCAGGAGTAGGGGTGGCAGGAGTGGGAGGAGTGGCAGGAGGAGGAGCAGGAGTAGGGGGTGTGAGAGTAGTGCCAGCGCAGGGCCAGGGACACGGATGCGAGCAGGTACTGGGCAAGCGGAGGAGGGAAAGGAAGACGGAAGGGGGGGACGAGGTTGAGGAAGATGAGGAAGAAGAGGACGTGGATGAGGATGTGGATGAGGATGTGGAAGAGGATGTGGAAGAGAATGTGGAAGAGGATGTGGAAGAGGACGTTGAAGAAGAGTAGACCAACTCAAAAACATGAACTGCAAGGGACCATGAACTGCACGGGGAATTGCATTGCACACGCCTTGTGAGCACACAATCAGTATATAGATATGGCTAGAAGAAGTGAAAACCACTCCTCGCTTCACTTCACGCGTCGTCGACAGGTTGCTCACGCACCGTCGGTAGGGTACTCACACACTGTCTACATGCTACTACACACCGCCTACATCCTACTCCCCCTCCGGTCCCCCTTGTCCGCGGCGCGCTCTCGAGCAGCCAACAGGCCACACACCCACTCTGTCGCGCGCTGGGCCATGGCAGGGGAAAAGGCATGGCCGACGCCGTCAAACAGCTCGTCGGCGAAGTGGACGTCCAGGGCGGGATCCTGCTGGAGTGCGTGCTTGAAGACGCGCAGGAAGGGCTCGCCGGCAGCGTAGGGGACCAGTTTGTCGACGGCGCCGCTGAGATTGAGGATGTGTTTGCCGGCCAGGCGGTCGCGGACGAGGGCGTGGAAGCGGGCCAGTGTGGCAGCCGGGGCGGGGCGGTCGGGGCCCGGCGGGGCGAAGACGTCCGGGAGGAGGAGGCCCGCGGGGTCGAAGAGGGCGACTGCGCGTTGCAGGGGCGCGGGGAAGTCGGGGGAGCCGAGGAAGGCGGAGCCCGGGGGCGTGGAGGCGGTGTAGGAGGGGCGTTTGGACAGGCGCGCGCGGTCGGTCATCAGGCGCGTGTAGTCTGGGCAGCCGATGCCGACGATGCCGGCGGAGATGCGGGGGTCGGACAGCAGCAGGTGCCAGGTGGCGTGGCCGCCGAGCGAGATGCCGAGGGCGAAGTGGGAGGTCATGGTGCGTGGGAGGGAGGGCGCGGGCGGGAAGACGTAGCTCTCGACGTGGTCGATGAGCTGCGAGCAGTCGACGGCGGTGCCGTGGTAGCAGCCGAACATGTCGACGGCGTGGCTGTCGTTGCCCTGGCGCCAGGCCTCGTTGTGCAGCTTGTCGACCAGGCGGGAGCCGTGGTTGCGCTGGTCGAACGCGGCGGCTATCAGACCGACGCTGTGCGGGTTGTGGGCGTTCCACGCCGAGATGATCTGCGAGGCGATGGGGGCCATTGTTTCTTTGGTCTGCAGGCGCGGGTTCAGCAGCCACAGGCAGGTGACGGAGGCGGCGGCCGGGGGGAGCTCGGCCAGGCCGTGGACGGTGACGAGGATGCCGGCGATGGTGAAGGTGCGGGCGGAGACGGCGGGGGCGGCGGAGGAGGTGCCCTCGAGGGGGTTGTTTGTGGCTGCCATGGCGGGGTGGTGCTGTTCTGCTGGGGGCAGTTGGGTGGTTGGTTGGTTGGGGTGGGTGAGGTTCATTGAGGTTGTATGGCTAATTCATGATGGATGCGCTGCGAATGCGCGGGGCAGAAACATTTCCAGCCGAGGCTGTTCGAGAGACATGGCGGAGTGGTTGTCTGGCTCATGCTGGGAGAGTGTCGTTGCAGTGCACCCGCAGCGAGGAGCTCCGGTGTCCGCAGACTGGGTTAGCTGTGTAGACATGCATCAGTCAGGCGTGGAGTGGAGGAGGTTGTGGTGTGTGGAATGCTTGGCGCCCTCATGTACACCGCCGGCAGACGGCAGTGCTGGTAGGAGACGGCAGTGCTGGTAGGAGACGGCGGTGCTGCTGGGAGACGGCAGTGCTGAATCTGGACAGGTCCGTGAGGTGTTGCAGAGTGTGTCGAATCTTGTTGAGTAAAAAGGGTGAACAGCCGGCGTCGCGGTGGGATGGATCT